>CM034360.1:62629059-62641437 GCA_019925275.1 Mytilus edulis | reverse complement strand
GTTCAGTATGTGGCTGCTGTTTTTTTTTTGTTATGTTTTTTTTTTTGCTGTTTCAGCAGAATTTTTTATTCTAAAACGTGTAAACGTGTAAACTGTCTGGGTTTTTTTTAACTTAAAATTAAGTCAAAAGATGACTGAATATCATTGATTTAATTATGTAAAGTAAGTTTGTATTACACATTTCAATTACAACGCTTTAAAGTCTTTATTAAAATAAAAACTCACCAATTTAAAAGAAATTACTAAATAACAAAAGGAATGCAACACTAAAAGAATACAGAAGGGCAGTCAATGAACAAAAGACAAACCCAGGAACAGATAAAACAAGAAAGAAACGACGAAAAAAGACAAATAACACTGAACACTAATAAAAAATACGGACCATTAAAAAACAGGTGCTACATCCGAGAACAGAACTTTCCCCTAGCAAGACACTCCCCATGAAAACAATTTGATATAATCTTTTGGTTTTTAAATTTCTTACATGAGGCAATTGCCTTAATGTAGTTACGACCCTGTAATAAAGTTGAGGTACGTGTTACTGAGACAATATAATAATAAAGTTCAATGCAACTATTTTCAGCCATTTGAATAATATTTTTTGAAGTGTTTCCCCGACATTTCTTGCCATACTTTTGAACGGCATTTAAAAAAAGACTTAATAGACCTGCCGAGTTATAAATTTCAATAACTTGTAAGTCATATCATTCATTTTCAAATAACCATATACCCAACCATTTATTTTCGTGATTGCGAAGGCCGAGTTATTAATTCTTTAAATCCTTCTGCCCCAACCCAAACCTCAAGAATATCAAATGGTCGTGCCCTAAACACAATTTTAAGTTTATAACCTTATTTACAGGCACCTTGTTTTCAAATATCGTTCGAGAAAGACAGGTCCTAAATTGATCTTAGGACTTACCTTGAACATCTCTCTACTTAAAAACACGTTTGTTTTTGAAATAATCTATTGTAAATAAATCCAATTCAATAAATATTTGTTTAGAAATATACGTAGAGATATATAGAAAAAAGTGAACACCTAACTTGTAATATAAGTTTTATTTTAGCATACATTGAAACATTTTTTTATTAAATAGTTTTCAAAATATTATAAAAGATATTATCTATTACATTGAATCAGTACTGTTTCAATCGTTAGGGATAAGTTCTCTCTTCTGCTAATGGTCTAAAGGATGCAGTGACTTTGTTTTGTGGATGGCTACCACAAAGACGCCAAAAATATTCGGCTCTTGAAAAACAGCTTTCTCTGATAAAATCTGTCAGAAATAAATATGTTACATATATAAGCTACTTCATGATTTATGTCATGACAAACAACAATGACATGGAAAATCAAATTATTCTCCTGTGCAATCATAATTAAATTATCCACCCAAATGAGTACCTGATGTATATCGATGCCCTCACGTAAACTCATAAAATGTAAAAGAAAAGTCCAGGAGCATAGCAAACTAATTGATATTCTATATAGATATAAGAAGATGTGGTATGAGTACCAATCAGACAACTCTGCATATAAGTAACAGTAAGTTAAAAATGAACATTTCTAGGTCAAAGTAGGACATTCAACACGGATCCTTGACTCACACCTATCAGTAATCTATAAAAGGCCCCATAAATCACTGGAAAACATCATGATTTTTTGCAATAGAACTACTTTATACATAACAGTAGTAACTGAGAGTAATCTTGGATCAGTACTTTGAGTCTTGTTGTCGGTTTTGTTTTGTGGTACGTGTCTCTCTGATCGATGAAACCTTTGAACTGAGAATATTACAATCATGTCTCTTTTGTTGTGCTGTAACACCACTGTCTTATGGTGAGGAGATATTTAGCATTCCTATTATAGTTATTCCCGCTATATTCGTTTTCTGTCTCTTCTAAGGGACGACAACAAAAGATCAATGTAAGATAAAAAAACTTAATTCAAATAGTTTGGGGGTGGGGGTTGAACGGCTGCAAGATTTGGTTATCCGACATTGATTTTTACATATATCCATATGGGTCATCAATTTTTCCCAAATTAAGTTAAGAGGGGGTGGGGGGGTTAGTGAAAAAACTATGTGAATTAAGTTTTTTTATCCTTCATTGAACTTTTGGTGTCGTCCCTAAGTCGCTATGTGATTAAAGTCATATACGAGTGACTGGTGAAAAATAATGTTTATCCAATTCTTGAACCAGTGCATGTATATATCATAATCTTAGTCCTCTGAGCACGATTTTATCATTTCTTACGCAAATATATCGTATTATCGTCAATTTTACTCTCTCTCTCTCTGTCTGTTATGATTTAAAAAATATGGCTGCTCATTAAATGCCGTGTTTTGAAGCAGAAGTTTACCGATTGTCACCTTAAAGTAAACAATTAAAAAAATACATGGGTAGAGAGCACGTATTTAACATGTGCAATCCGATAATTGTTTATTTTAATGACAGATCCATGCGAATTGCGATCACTTTTTTAAGTTGGTCCCTAGTTGCCCAGTATTCTTTGTCTGTTAGCTGTGTTTAAGCATGGACATAGCTCGTCATTCAAATTACAAGCGGTATTAATATATATTTTTAGTAACCATCATTACCTGTTCCAAAATTAGTTGCTCCTTCACCATCATAAAAGTATGTCTTCCTACGTGTTTTACGGTTAGAACATTTATTCATCTTAATCCAACATCCTGCGCCTACAGCTCTATAATGGCCTTAATAGTTAAATAAATAAACAGGTCATATGGTATCAATAAATAAGTGGAAAATCCTTTTAAATCAGTATAATTCGATGAATAAAGTCAGCATTGCTTTTTGTCTGGCTTGTACATTGCATCTTACAAGAGCCATTCATTGTTATATTCAATGATTTTATACAATCATATAATAAGTAATTAATTGAAGAATGCGGTTGTGATTGTTGTCGATGTTTATCAAAATCTTAACAAAAGGATCTTTATATTAACATCACTGAAGTAAAAGAGACATTATTTGTCGAAATCCGGATATGGTGTAAAAAAAATTAGCCCCTCATGTTTGTGGTTTACCATCTTTGCCACAAAATTATTATTTCTGTTTGGTATTTAATTAATATAATGATTCATTTGTTAAATCTTGCGATAGATTTATTCGGCAATCGTCAATGGCAGTCAGCAGGGTTTAAGAACATCAGTTGTTCGACCTGTTAGTGAAATGCGTTTTGTTAAAATATACCTTTTAACTTTTTTGGTCTTTTGGAAAATATTTATAAAAATATATAATATAAAAAAGATGTGGAATGATTGCCATTGAAAATAGCCTATACCGCAAAGTCAGCTATCAAAGACCCTAAAATGACAAATGTAAAACAACATCAGTTGTTCGACCTGTTAGTCAAATGCGTTTTGTTAAAATATACCTTTTCACTTTTTTGGTCTTTTGGAAAATATTTATGAAAATATATAATATAAAAAAAGATGTGGAATGATTGCCATTGAAAATAGCCTATACCGCAAAGTCAGCTATCAAAGACCCTGAAATCACAAATGTAAAACAACATCAGTTGTTCGACCTGTTAGTCAAATGCGTTTTGTTAAAATATACCTTTTCACTTTTTTGGTCTTTTGGAAAATATTTATAAAACTATATATAATATAAAAAAGATGTGGAATGATTGCCATTGAGAATAGCCTATACCGCAAAGTCAACTATCAAAGGCCGCGAAATGACAAAAGTAAAACAATGCAATGAGAAAACGAACGGTATGATTTAAGTACAAATAATGAAAAAAACCCAATCCAAAATGTTACAGATCAACAAACTACAACCACTGAATTACAGGTTTCTGACTTGGGACAGGAACACACACAGAATGAGGCGGGGTTAAACATTTAGCCAACTGATAATATAAAAAATAACGTCATAAATTGCAGTCCTATGTTTGGTTTGACAAATTTGTTTTTACTTTATGTTAAATAATAAATAAACAGTAACTAAAGATAAATCGAAATTTAGAGGTACATGGCATGTAAAATATGGATAGAGATACCATGTCATAAATAGTTCAGTAAGTCATGATGTCAATAAACAGATAATAAAAATCCAGAAGAAATAATGCAACTATGAAAAATGAATAATGAATACATGTTGTACAATAATAAAATCAATAAGGAGAAGTGCAATTATGAACAGTGCATATTGAATACCTGTTGGACTATAGATGCTGACTACTGGAAAAGAAGGATTACTACCACAATATCTCCATTGGGCTATAGCTCGAGATAAACATGTTGCTTCATCTTTTGCACCATTCCTGTCAAATCTACCACGACTTGCTTGGCCCAACTTTGGACACCCATACCAAGCAAAGTAACAATCGTCACCACCAAGTGTCATTGCACCTGAAAATACATATAGTGACTGATATATAGCAGTATAGCAAGTGGATAGCCAAACTCATTAAAGAAAACTAACTGGCAATGTCTTGGCAAAAACAGAAAACGATTATTAGACAAAAAACAGTCTACGAAACACAACATAGAAATTTAAAGAGTGAGCAATACAACCCCAACATTGTATCGGGTGTGATCTCACGTTTTTCAAATGAAATAACAGATCCTTCTACACATGTGATAAAAGTAATGTACATTCAATATTGTGCCATAAGTGATGACTATTTCTATGAAAATAACCCTTTAGAAATAAAAATCGGAGCACTTAAATTGATTTACAAAATTACGGAACGCTCCAACTGATAAAAATTAAATCGATAGATTACACAAATACTTCAGCACAGTGACAGCTATATGTCCAAAGCTAACTTAAAAAGAAAAGTTTCGTTCGACAATACTTCAAAAGTTGTAAAGGTATATAATTACACGTTTCGGCACTGAATGGACAACTAATGTCAAAAGACTGCAAATATGAATGTAAATAATAAATAATGGATTGTAGTAAGCTTCGAACCTTGTTTCTTCCAATAATATTAACAATATGCACAATGTGAATCAGGACTTGCCAACCTACTCTAAGGCAGTTGAAGAAAACTATTCTTTACATACACTTTGTTTCTGTGTTCTGTGCAAAGTCATGTTATTCGCCTTTATATTTGTCTTATCAAGTTATGAGTTTTGTAAGTATCTCATCTACATTTTAAAAAACTTTATTAAGAATAGATAATAAATTTTGTTATACCGTTTTCCTCGTCCTGTTAATTACCCACAAAAACATACTTAAATTACCTGTAGGTCCATAAATTACTGCAAAATCAGCCCCTGTGCCACATTGTTGCTTCATTTCAGAAACTCTATTCAAACAAAAATGTTCGTCTGTATCTGATTTTCCTTCAGTGTCTAGGTAAAATGTTTGCGATTTGCGAGTTCGCTTTTTTCTAAATATTTCCTTTGATTGATTTGAACATTTTTTGAAGAAAAACCAGCAACCTGAAACAATGCATGGAAATGATGAAAAAACATATGTTGGATTATGATATTTCATTTTAAATAATTTCACGGTTCCTTGTGTAGGGTTATATGTGTACTTCTTAAATAAACACAACTCAGCGAAACAGTATGTTTATCTGTCATTGTCAGTTAGAATACTTTAAGTAACCTCCAACCGAGAAAAAATGTCAAATAAGATGAAAAAACGAAGATTTTGAATAATGAGAACGGAATCTTCTTAAAATACAGATCTTGTGTCTAAGCTTTGTTATGGTAATTATTATATCAGTCAATACAGTGTCAGTCTCTATATAGATATAGGAAGATGTGGTGTGAGTGCCAATGAGACAACTCTCCATCCAAATAACAATTTATAAAAGTAAACCATTATAGGTCAATGCACGGCCTTCAACACCGAACAAAAAGCTATAAAGGGCCCCAAAATTACTAGTGTAAAACCATTCAAACGAGAAAACCAACGGTCTGAAACAATAGACTATTTTCATATTACCGAATTTTGACTCCGGAGTTTATAATTTTTCGACAGGTCACCTTCTCTCTCTTTGGACATTCTAGTCCTCGGGTCAACCAAGAGCCACGTCAAAAAAATTCTAGCTTTTAAACGGTACATATTTTGGAGGAAATAAACCGTTCTATGTTTTCATTATACTACAAAATAATCGATTATAGTAAACTAGTATGATTTTTTAAAATTATTAATTAGTGGCTTTGAACTGGCTAATAGTAACTGCGAGTATACTCTCAGATCTGCACTTAGTGTCTTTTTGTTTTTGGGATGTTGTAGTATTTGTACTTTTATCCATCTGATGAGTTAAGCCTTTTTCAACTGATCTTGATAGTTTATAGGCGGATCCATAGGGTGACCCTTTGTGGGGGAAATGGTTGATTATATATGGAATCACTTAAGGTTGCACTTTGTAAATACAGCTGTTTCTCAAACCACGCCTCTTTTGGGGATATTTATAACATTCATAGATATGTTAATTAGTTAACGTACTCGTTCCAATATATGATCTCTGTGTTTCATCTCGTAGAGACATCACTTGGGAATGTAACCAGTATAGAAAAACATGGTACATGCAGCGCCTAAATTTTAATTCTTAGGAAGTCCAAAAATGGAGGTAAGGATAGTATAGAATTTTAGTATAAGTTTAAACTCTTAGAAGTTCAGGGCATATACCTGTTGAAAATATGCCGCACAGCCCTATATTTTGTTTTTGAATAAAATAGTAGTGCATATAAACTTTCAGTTCTGGGATATTATTTTTCACGAAACTTTATAGTAAAAGTGTTACAGTTTTAACGCAAAGGGAGTTCCTGTGGAAAATTGCATTGTTTTTTGTTATTTTTTTTTTTTTTATAGAATTGCAACTTTAAGCATGACTGGAGCGGGCACCCCTTAGGTCAGTCACCCCCTTTTTACAAAGAGTTCATAATCCGCCACTGTAGTTTGTTCTTATATTGTACTGGTATACATGTACCACTGTCCCCTGTTAGGGGAGAGTCGGGATCCCGCTATCATGTTTAACCCCGGCACATTCTGTATATATGTACCTGTCCCAAGTGTCAGAACCCTGTAATTCAGTGGTTGTCGTGTGTTACATATTTGTTTCTCGTTCATTTTTTGTACATAAATTAGGCTGTTAGTTTTCTCGTTGGAATTGTTTTACATTGTCATGTCGGGGACTTGTATAGCTGACTATGTGGTATGGGCTTTGCTCATTGTTGAAGGCTGTACGGTGATCTGTAGTTATTAATTTCCGTGTCATTTGGTCTCTTTGTGGAGAGTTGTCTCATTGGCAATCATACCATATTTTCTTTTTTATATTTACCCTCAATTTTTTTTTGTTCAATGTTTTGTTTGATTTTACTTATATTTTACTTTGGGTTGCTCTAACTTGACCAAGTACAATGTACCAAGATGTCTTACCGCAGATTAAGTAACCTGTGGAAAAATTATACAGTTCGGAGTCAAAAGTCAAAAGTCAGTAATAGGAAAAAAGTCTATTGTATTGTTGGTTGAAGTTTAAATGACTTAAACAGTTTTTAAAAAAAAATCATGTTATATCCAATTTTCCCAAATACTTCTTGACGATCGAAAGATATAAAAGATATTAATGAAACTGAAATCCGAGGTTGGATTAAATTTGGAGCGATGGTGAACCGTTTTGAAAAAATATTATCAATATTTTCTTTTCTTTCAAAAAGTGAATTTTAGGACATTTTCAGCAGGATTTTACGACCAGAAACAAAGCAAGCTTTAAATCCGACCATTGGCAAATATGTCATGCATAATCTTGACAATTTGTCATCTATTAAATATTTTTTTCCAATTCTGCTTTCTATATTTATTTGACCTAAACTGATAAACATAACTAACTCTTAATTTTGGGCCTATCGTTGAGGTAAATAATACCGTACCAACTCCTTTTTTTACAAGCCGATAAATAAATCAATTTCTATTGTCGAAAAATAAATGAAAACGTAAATTTCTATTTTTAAAAAATTTTTTTTTTACCTTTCCTGGAAGTTCTGTACAATTTATTCCGTGAGTACCCATCTGGTAAGTATAACGGAGTTGGTGGTTTAGCAGGTTTATTCTTAATTTGAAAGCACTTCTTTCGTTTTGGTGGATTGCCATTCAAAAAAACAAGAACCGGTATTTCAAATTCTACAATATATAACGACGAATATACATACGAAATATAAGAATTGTGTGCTTATAGAAAAATGAACAAAAATAATGTTTATGATTCTTCCATACAGAACCTGATTTTCATGGTGATTGTTTTTGGGAATGTCAATTTAGCCTGAGACAGTTGTACGTTAACAATTATACTTCTTGTACATTCAACTTCGATTCATTAAATATAAAACATGCAAATTATAGAAAAAAAAAGTGTTGTATTTTTCTGACACGTGACTTGAAATTGGTAGTGAATGTCGTTCGTTTATGTGTTTCATATTTGTTTTCGTTTATTTTTTTGTACATAAATTAGGCCGTAAGTTTTCTCGTTTGAATTGTTTTACATTGCCATTTTCTGGGCCTTTTATAGCTGACTATGTGGTATGAGCTGTGCCCATTGTTAAAGGCCGTACGGTGACCTATAGTTGTTACTTTCTGTTGTCATTTGGTCTCTTGTCGAGAGTGGTCTCATTGACAATCATATACCACATCTTCCTTTTCATACTTAAATCACATAGTGAATATACATACGGGCGGCAATAGGGCCTACAGTGCCTCTTGGTCGACAGTCAGAAGCCTTGACTGGATCTTCAAATTTGTTTTCCGAGACAAATTGTTCAAGCAGACACCTTGGTTTAAAGTTTCCATAAAGAGCAGCTTGAAAGTTTCTGTCATCGCTTATCTTCAATTGATAAAAATCAAAATTATGTTCTTATAAAATATGCTAAAAATAAAGATTCAATTTTGATGTAGCAATTGTCGCAATGTTCATGGTTTGAATGCTTCCGTGGTCAATTTAACACATAGGCCTTCATTAATAGAAACGCAACATTTATGCATGTAACCCCCCACCCCGGACTCGGAAATTTACATACATGTATGGTCATCATTGTTGGTCTTCCTCCGACCGACAGAAATGCCCCCGCCAATACTGTGTGTCCTTTTAGCTATGGAGGAAGTTCACAACCATACCTAGTCAGAATGGGGACGTTGAATCCGATGCTTCGTTGAGAAAGAATACCACGGTTTTATCACGTTGTACCCTTGCTATAACTCCTCGAGGTGAGGTGGTGGCTAAACGGTCCGTATCCAATTGATCCTCCTTTTACCTTGGTATTATAAATTTCCCATACAGCCTATATTGTAGGACCTACCTTTTGTGTTTATTATTAACATGTTCTCGTCCTGAACATGCATGACATATTTGCCACTGGACGTTTGGCAACTTACAATTAATCAATCAATCTACGCATGTATTACATATAAAGTAAAGGAAAATACGCAATTCAAAGTAACACAAAGAGTTGACAGGCGTATATAACTATTAACATTAAAAGACATCGACATCTTAAACGCACATTGCGAATTGGGTCACTCCCGGAACCAGGCCTGTCCGAGGATCAGTTAAACATAAAAGGAATAAGAATAAAAAAAAGTATGCATTTATGGAGAACTACATTTATCCCATCCAATAGTCAAAGTGAAATTGGTGTACGTCCGTGAGACCGTTTGGGATGTACAAATACGTCACGTTCGGTCGCGGCAGTTCTAGCTCCGATCCGCATACTATTCTACACTAATTGATGGAGTAAAGAAAAATAGTTCCGCATTGAGCGGAAACAATCACTGGACGGAGCTTCGTCAGAAAGATGAATCTGACGTTACCCGGAAAAGTTTTGCCCAATCCCAACAATCTCTATTTCCGAGTTTCAGTTCTTATGCTTTACCATTCGTCCTTGTCCACAAACTATACATCAATACAATGTTATTAAAACATATTCGTTCTCAATTTTTATGTCTATTAAAGCTCAAATAACGAAGATAAAACAATAATAGGCCACCAATATTTAATATTTGCAACTCTGGGACTTTAAGCAAGAAGAAATTAAATTAATCAATGCAAAGATCATTAGAACATACATGTAGAATTTAATTTGTTAAAATTCGGCTCGGCTTGAAAATGTTGTGTCGGCTATGTATTATGAGGCTACTTCCGTCTTAATGCAATATGATGAAACCCACGTTTAAACAGCTCTTATGTTTCATATAAAAGAACAATGGTTCACAATCTAAATCTAGAATGTTTACTTACATATATATTGTTTTTGACATTAAACCATTCAGGACCATATTTATTCAGTCTATTAAAAGCCGGTACGCTTTTTGAACAAAATATGTTCTCTGTGATTTCATTTCCTGCATAAAAAATTAAATCATTTAATCCTGCAATTTACAAACTGTTGTACAAATGAGGTTGCAAGTAAATTATTGTTGTTGGTGATAAGGTATAAAAATAAAGTTTTCTGTGTTTTCCCTTTTAAATACACAAACGGTGATATCGTGTTTAGTTTGGGTTCAACTTTGCGTTCTGCAATTAAGCCATGTCGATTTTTAACTAAACGTTTCAGAATTTAAAACAAATCAATTTAGAGAGGCTTTTCGTTAATATACAATTTCAGTATAAAACAATATTTACATTGTATGAAAATATATGAAATGTATTTGTACTCGGATAATTATAAGATAAGAAGATGTGGTATGTTTTTTCTCTCTCTCGCAGTCTACATTATACGTGCAAGTGGCGTAGCTTTTATGAACTTAAAAAGGCAGTGGGGCATTACTCACGTAATATTTGCCATTGAACAAGGAATCGAGCATGAGTTCCTGGCTTTCTCTCTCTCTCTTTATAAACTTAAAGGCAGTGGAGCGACACTCACGTTTTACCACTGAACATGTTAGAGAGCAGAGCACGAGTTCAAAGACTTTTGATAGAGAAATACCAGTGGGACATTCAAACTCTAAGTCTAAAATAAACTGGAAAACGCCATGGTTAAAAAAGAAAAGACAGACGAACAACTGCACACTTAACACAGACAAAAGATTGAGCAACACGAACCCCCCTCCCCCAAAAAAAAGAAAAAAAAAAAAAAACTGGCAGTGATCACAGCTGCTACAGAAGGGTAAGATCTTCCTGATCCACATGTGGCACCCTTATAAAAAAGAAGATGTGGTATGATTGCCAATGAGACAACTATCCACAAAAGACCAAAATGACATACAATGTAGTGTGCATCACTAGAACGACGGGTCAAGCTACGCCTCTGACTTGGGAAATGGCCATGTACATACCTTCAGGATTACCGACTTCACTGGGATCATTTGCATCAATAAGTGCTAGTTTGGGATATTTTGCTTTCCAAGTGTTGCTTTGGTATGGCATTCTCTGAAAGATTTCATTTGCAATTGATTGGTTGTAAATTGCTTAACGCCGTATCAGCACAAAACAGGCTATATCGTAGCAAAATTATTTTTAAAGAAAACAGATTCAAAAAGCTGAAAAAAAGGTCTATTAATTTACTAACTTTAGTTGCAAGTGAAATAGTTTGCATGAATCTTAGAACCTAGAGCAGGGTTAAGTTTACAGAGTCTTGACCGATTTAAAACCGAATACAAAAAGTTAGTATTTTTTCTGAAATAGTATTTTTTTATGCTACAGCTAAAAATGACTTCAAATATAGTTATTGACCTATAATTGTTTACTTTTTGAATTGTTATTTGGATGGAGAGTTGTCTCATTGGCACTCACACCACATCTTCCTATATCTATGGAAATGTTTTTCCAAGAATAAAACATATTTCATAGTAAACATCAGTTGTCAATATTTTTAAACTGATGTGATGTAACTAAAGAAAAATGATATCGATACAAAACGATCTTTCCTTTTCTTAAAACTAGTCTTAAATGTAGTGTTTACAAATATATCATGCTTACAAATGGTATTTGCATAAAAATATCGGTTGAAAGGTAAACAATTTTCCAGAGCCATTAGTTAATTTGTTTACTTAGAAACCCGTATTTTTTGGAAAATACCCTTACCATAAGCACAACACAATTGTTCATTTCCCCCCTTTTATCCATCTCAACGAAAATTCTAAATCTCGTCGGAAGTCACGTTTTTTTTAAGACATGGTATTCACCAGTAGAGAAAATAAATCTCTATTTAATAAAAAAAAAAAAAAAATACAATTTCTCTCATTCAATCAAAATACAGCATTATAACATAAGGTGTATTTATTTCAAAGATACTAACCTTTAACAATTGTATTATCCTGGGCGTATTACTTTTGCCACCAGCTCCTCGTGCATCCACATCCATGGAATACCGCAAAGCGTTGTAGAATATATTTCTTCTGACTATATTGTCTCGCCCTCCGCCAATGTTGCAGTGAACAGTGTTCTAATAT
>CM034360.1:62556868-62628959 GCA_019925275.1 Mytilus edulis | reverse complement strand
ATAATGTATGAACCACTGGATGGAAATTTGTCTAATTGGTATTCATATCACATCTTCTTATATGTACCAAACACATTTAGTCGACAGAAATAAATACTAAAAGCAAAATTGGAAAATACTTTTTTTAAGACGGTAGATCGTCGAAAATATGCATAACATATTTGCTTCTCGTCGTTTAACAAGAAACAATCATGTACGATAGGTTATTTGTTAATGTAACAAATAATGATTTTTTTATCGGCTCAAGCTCTGATCCTGGTCGTAAAATCTGACAGTCATACATTGTATTTCCGTTGAATTTTGGTTGGATGTTAAATTTAACAACCAAAATTCAACGGAAATACAATGTAGGACTGTCAGATTTTACGACCACGATTAACATCCAACCAAAATTCAACGGAAATACAATGTAGGACTGTCAGATGTTACGACCAGGATCAGAGCTTAATATTGGGATATTTAAGAAGTCATGCAAACATACTTAAAAAGAACGATCACTCTTGTCTATTCATAAGTGTTATTATTGATACATTTTGAACACATAAATTTCTTAAATAAATTTCAAGCTTGAAAAGGGGATATGTATTGCCGCCTTGAATTCACTCTTTGAACAAATTTGTAAAGAACTGGAAATATTTTTTAAAAGAGTAGACCATCGTTCCAAATAAATAAAACACAAAAGCCAGCTTATAGTTGGAGTAATGTCTTGCGGTCGGGCATATGTATTTGGGGAAAGTTCAAATTGATAAATGAACCTTTTCAAACTCTTTTAAACTAATGAATACACGCCTTCAAATAATTGAGGCTAAAATTGCATAGGCTTATGTAATAATAAACAAATTAGAAAGTAAAACGGAGTGTTGTAAGATTCATGTAAGGCAGCTACCATATGACTTTTAGGGGGAGGGGGCTTGTGTGAAGTTTGAAAAAGGCAGGACACGAGTTTTTTTAGTGAAAAAAAGCCGGATGAGCAACTTGACCACAAAAAAAGGCAGAATGACATTTTTTTTTTTAAAGTTAAGGATAAAGTAATATAAAAGGCAGTGCGGCATAAAGTGAAAGGACAGAGATTGCAATTAAAAAAAAAATGCAGGAAAAAAGTTTGTATCGCTCACTTATTTTTATATTTTAGAAGTGCTCATATTCCCCTATAATGAACATTGACTAGTGAATTTATTTATAAGGAAATATCCTAATCAAAAATACAGTTTTACCTCATTTTAAACCAATATTACAGGGTGCTGGGTTTTTTTCAAGGAATGTTCAAATCAATCGATGGAAACATTTAGTTAAAAGCGAACACGCAAATCACAAACATTTTACCTAGACAGTAATGAGAAATCAGATACAGACGAAAGTGTTTGTTTTGATAGAGTTCCTGAAATGAGGCAACAATGTGGCACTGGGGCTGATTTAGTAGTAACTTATGCACCAGCAGGAAATTAACGTATTTTGTGGTAGGTATCAGTCTTTCAAGACCCATTAACTTATAAAAAAAAAAAAAAAAAAAAAAAAAAATATTTAACAAAATATAAATATAACAAAAGTACCGTAAGGCAAATTCTAAAATTGCTTTTCGGAACAAAAACTACTGCCATATAACTGACTTGGTACATTCACTAACTTAAAGAAAATGGTGTGATAAACCTGGTTTTATAGCAAGCTAAACCTCCCATCGGATGCAGATGGAGAAAACGGTATATCAATATATATATTAAATTATGTTTTGTTGCAAATAGAAAAAAGGAGATGTGGTTAACATGCCGATGAGACAACTCTACGTCCAAATATCATGTGTAAAAATTGAAAAAAAATAAGTCAAAGGTTATCAAGATACCTTATAGACCCATAACTTTACATGACAAAAAAAATAATGGCTAATCCATGTACAGAAAAAAGAAACAAAGTATATGTAAAAAGTAATTTTATTTCAACTGACTGTAAACTTTAATAGAGGAGGTTTGCAATTCATGCCTTATATTGTGCATATAGTGAATGTAAGTCAATGAAAAGGGCTCGAAACTTACTACGATCAATACTATCGTATTTGTGGCATTCTATTAAGTGCCAATACATGTAATCGTATACCTATACATCTTTTGAAATATTGCTAAATGAAGCTTTCCTTTTTAAGTAAGTTATAGCTGTCCCTGTGCTGAAGTATTTGTACATTTGATCAATTTCATTTTTATTGGTTGGAGCGTTCCATAATATTGTAAATTAAGTTTAGCGCACTTATGCATTTAATTTCTAAAATGTTATTTCAATTTTGATGTATAGTCGCCGTCAGTTGAAATTCGTAGCGGTTATCAGTAAAAATAATCAATCGCGTTCACTCGAGATATAGTTTTTCACATTCCATTCATAAATCGCATAAAGAAAAACCACTACTGACCTACCTTTTAGGTGATTGCACTGTGATAATCCTGACCTTTACATTTTCCAGAATATTTTCCATTGTAATTCCGCCATCTTCGTTTCTATGAGGATCATTTGTTTACATATGACATTTGTCACTACGCAGTTTCCTGAAATGTTCTTTTCATTGATGTGATAAGGTTTCCCGCGCTTTATGCAAATTTTATGAAGCAAAAGATGAAGCAACATGTTTATCTCGAGCTATAGCCAAGTGGAGATATTGTGGAAGTAACCCCTCTTTTCCAGTAGTCAGTATCTATAGTCCAACAGGTATTCACTGCCTCTTCTTGATTTTATTATTGTTTAACATGTATTCATTATGTATTTTTCATAGTTGCATTATTTTTTCTGGATTTTTATTATCTGTTTATTAACATCATGACATATCGAACTTTAATATGATCTGGTGTTCTCTATCGCTAATTGACTTGCCATGTACCTCTATATTACTATTTAGTTTAATATTAATTATCATTTATCAGAAAGTAAAAACGTCAAAACAAACATAGGACTGCAATTTATGATGTCATTTTATGCCCCATTTATGGGCATTATGTGTTCTGGTCTGTGAGTCCGTTCGTTTGTCCGTCTGTTCCGCTTCGGTTTATAGTCTTTGGTCAATGTAGTTTTTTATCAAATTGAAGTCCAATCAGCTTGAAACTTAGTACTGATGTTGCCTATGCTATGATCTTTCTAATTAAAATGCCAAATCAGAGTTTTTATCTATGTTTTTACGGTCCACTGAACATAGAAATGAGAATGCAAGTGGAGAATCCGTGTACTATATGGACTCATTCTTATTTTTCATATTATCAGTGGACTTATATATAGTTTTATAAATGGATACTTCTGGCAAAATAGAATGCTTTTTCCATTTAATTGGAACTTGCTTGTTTGAAGTTAAGTCAAAGACAGGTCAAGCGGACAAATGAAAGAAGAAAACAAAACACGCAACACCATTTGCAAAAGAAAAAAAATCTACCAAACCAAAATACCGCTTGACAGAAAAATAATGATTGAACAACACGAACCCCTAATAAAACAGCGATGTACTTGATCTTAAAGAGTCATATTTCTTACTTTATACGAGAAATCCGGCACCAAATCTGTTTTAATTCGTAGAAGATTTTGATAAACTTCGACCATGTACTACTGCATTCCCCAGTGAAATACTTAGTATAAAATGTCATAATATGCATTGAATATAAAAATAAATGGCATTTGTAAGATATAATATAAAGGTACCCTGATTATAATTAAGTACACCAGACGTGCGTTTCGTCTACATACGACTTATCAGTGATGCTCAGATCAAACATAGATATTAAGCCAAACAAGTACTAGGTTGAAGAGCATTGAGGACCCAAAATTCCAGAAAGTTGTGCCAACTTCAAGCCAGATGAAAAAATGTTGTCTTTATTCCATGAAGTGTACCGGTTTAAGTGAGTTTGTCCACCTATTTACTGATATGAAATGATATGTTTATTTATTTAACAATTAAGGTCAGTATAGAGCTGTAGGTGCAGAATGTTGGATTAAGATGAATAAATGTTCTAACCGTAAAACACGTAGGAAGACATACTTTTACGATGGTGAAGGAGCAACTAATCTTGGAACAGGTAATGATGATTACTAAATATATAGGTAATGATGATTACTAAATATATAGGTAATGATGATTACTAAATATATATATATTAATAACGCTTGTTATTTGGTGTCGAGATACGTCCACCCTCAAACACAGATAACAGACAAAGAATACATGGCAACTATAGCCCTATTCGAGATAGTATTAGCCTCTATAGGATGCCCATGCACATGATACAAACGTATAAGTTATGATCTAAAATTGAATTTCATCTGTCGTGTGTTTTAACAGCATCGTAAATTAGAGCAGAATACATTTTGCACTTGTTAACATGCAAGTGAAATATTATGTATAAATGTAAATTAGACTATACTACTCATCAGTAACAAAAGTTGTGGATGTTAGCCATTATGGATCATTATACAGCCTGCAGCAATGTGCAAAACTATACCGTAAAGTCACTACAGGGCATGACAGTCCATGAAAATTAAACTAAACAAAGCGGACTGATCTATGCTAAATCAGACTAAAACAAAAGTTGACAGATTTCAACTTAATCACATAGTGACTTAGTCATGTTAGTAGAGGCAGATAACGAATATAGCAGGGATAACTATATCTAGTCTGATCAATATCTTCTTAAACTGCAACAGTGGTGTTACAGCACAACATAAAAGACACTGTTACGGTCAATTAAAAAGGGTTTTGTCTATCAGGAAGACACAAAGCACAAAATTACAACAACACTGATCAAAGTACTGATTTCAGAGTACTCGCAGTTACTAAAAGCTGGTTAAATAACAACAAATCATGATGTTTTCCAGTAATTGTTGGGAGCACTTTATAGCTTGCTAATAGGTGCAAGTCCAGGCTCCGTGTTGAAAGTATTACTTTGACTTATTACTAAGTGTGACTTGGATGGAGAGTTGTCTCTTCCGTACTCATACCACATCTTTTTATATCTACTAGTATTTTAAATGTCAATCAGTTAATTTCGTTCGTCGAGTTTTCTCTCTCAAGTTAGGGGTTTATGCCAGGGCATTGTTATACATCAGGTACCACATTGGGTGTCATAATTTAATAATGATAACAAAGTAGAATATTTTGCTTTTACATGTCATTGTTGTCTGTGATATAATTGAGCATATATCGGTAAGTAGTTTTTATATGTAACATATTTATTCTTGACAGATTTTATTAGAGAAAGCTGTTTTTCAAGAGCTGAATACTTTTGGCGTCTTTGTGGTAGTGATTCACAACAAAAAAGTCACTGCATCCTTTAGACCATTGGCAGAAGAGACAAATTATCCTTGACGATTAAAACTGTACTAATTTAATACAATAGTTAATATCTTTTTTTATAATTTGAAAACTATTAAGTTAAGACATGTTTCACCCTATGCTAAAATAAAACTTATGTTACAGATTATGTGTTTTACTTTTTATCTGTATATCTCTACTTATTACTTTAAAAGTACTTTTTGAATAGAATGTATTATTTAAAGATTCTTCCAAAAACAAACGTAATCTTAAGGAATAAAGATATTCCAGGATAAGTCCTAAGACCAATTTAGAACCTGTCTTTCTCGCAAGATAGTTTTGAAAACCAGCAGTCTGTAGATAAATATGATAAAGGTTATAAACTTAAAATTGCTTTTGAAAACATTAGTTAGCTATTTACAACGAATCGTGCTCTAACTATCTGATTATGTCAAATTCTGGACGATTTAAATATGTTTGGACACAAGACGGACAATTATCTTGCTTGCTTAAGATGCCACTGATTTAAAAGATTCTAAGAATTAATTTGATAGAATCATCGATTTGGCATAAGATTATCAACTGAAAAGAAGTAAAGTCAAATTACAAAAATAATCATCAATTATCCGTCTGACTATGTACACCTCTAAAGAAAAATATTTCTGATTTTATTTTATTAAGGCCAAATGTGTTAGCATCATATCCAAATGTGCGTTTAGTAAGTACTAAGTTAACATTAAGTACTAAAAAACAGTACTACATGTTAACAAATGTTTACTCATTTGTTTAATACCTATAGTTAGACAAGTTATAAAGACTTTTTAACATTTTAATTTTCGAGTTTCTTAATTTTGAATTTTTCATATCTTGTTATTGTACAATGTTCTATAAGTTAATAAATAACATACATGCAAATTATCGATTATTTTATTTTTCCTTTATCTAACTTAAGTGAAAAGTGAAAGACATTTTTGCACAAGCAAGCACAAAAAGACGAGAGATTTATGTTTGGTCTAGAGAACAAACTTCTTTATTGACAGCTATATTTTTTTCAATACCAAAAAGTGTATAACAATTAAAAAGATGTGCTATGATTACCATTAAGAAACTGTTCACCAAGGTTCCAATGAAGTGAATGTAAGCTATTATAGGTAACCGTATGGCCTTCAATAATGAGAATAAAAATACGTAATTATGTGTCGAATGTTTATGCAATGCTTTAGTATATATTTTTATTAAATTCCATAGTTCTCTTGTATTTTTAATTTCATCGAATACATTTTGAAATAAGTTATGTTACAGTTGTCTTAAAAATGAATTACTTGAAGTCTTATAATCTTTGTCAAACGAAGGATTATATGTTTTATCATGTACAAGTGTTCGTTTGATATCTTTCATATTAGTACGAACACTCGTCTTACATTATTAATGTAGTTGCATTATAAAGTATATTTCAAGTACTTTTTACTATATTATATACACATGCATGATTTACATCAACCCTATGTACAGTCACAATCTCAGTTTGAATAGTGTCGATATGAATTTCACATCAAGTTTTTATTTTCATAAAAAACATCGTCAGCGCCAAAGGAGTGAAAACACCTGACACATGTCTTGATGAATCTAGAAAAAAAAGTTTATAAAATAGCATGATCTTCTACACTGACATTCTTGTATGTACACTGGTCTTTGTCTTTAATACTCACTTTCTGAAAAGAAGAGAACAATATGATATATCAACAGTCGGTAAATAGTCAAATATTGGTTGAGTTTAAGTACCTCTTCATTGAGTTAAAATAGTTCTCAGTGTTTTCAATACTCATCATGTTGGATGCATAACCACACGAATTATGATAAACGGAGAAATTATTAACAACCTTTAAGAGATTTTAAGCGTTTTTAATATGGTATGTCAAATTATAAGTTTTCGTCCTGCTTTTGATTTTTAATCCTGAAAAGAATTTTTAAAAAAATATAAAAAATTTGGAGAAAAATAAATGTTTTTTTTAAACCCTGTTGTCTTAACTGTTTTTTAAGTATCTTAAATTTGGAGAAAAGGAGTCTATCCTTAGTGTCTCTCCTTTATTTTGAATTCTTCATCTATAACTTTTTTAACAAATTTAAGGAAGACCCTAACCATTGAAATAACTGAAATTTGCAACCTTAGCATTATATTTTCTTTCACTTATGATTTTTGTATTGTATTGTTGTTATGCAAAATGAATACAAATATTATTTTGTAACAATACCCCCAAACCATCGGATGTCTGTCATCTATATCAACTAACACAAATATAAAAAATAAAAATCCCCAAATCCCCGTGTTTTTTATTTTCTAATATGGCCAAATAATGTTTGCCATACACACTACTACTGTTTGGGGTTTTTTTTAATTTGATCTAGCAAAAGCCTCTATTAATTCAAATCATAACGGACAATTATTCCAACTAATTTAGTAAATGTGCAATCAAGAGCAGTATTCACTTTGTAGAACATAAATAATACTGTTCATTTGTAAGTCTGAACAAATGCAGATAAGATTGTGTATTTTTACATCTACTTCAGTATATGTTCGCATTCAATAGATATCTATTCTGAAACCTAAAATTATAAAAGCATATGAGACAACAGGGTTCATCTAAAACATTGTTGATGCTCTTAATTTATTATCAGTTCTTAAATACTTCTTATTCAATATTGAAAATCAAACGCAAGACGAAAATTTAAACTCATGGATAAACATGATAAAAGAACAGTCGTCTTAATGTTAACAATTTGTATATTGCTTTCTGAACCGACAAATTAAGCCAAGTTTTAGAAATCATACCTGAGCGCAAAGATGGCATTATCTTAAGTATAGTTATGTTAACACATGTTTGTAGATTCAAACAGAAATTATACATGTAAGTTAAAGATATATCAAAGAATTTGTTTTAAAATAGTTCCAGATTTACCTTGACAGACAACTCCAGCATCTTCGCTATGCGCACAATTATGTTGGAATAGACCGTTAGACTGACAATCAAATATGTCCGTTTCTGTTCCAATACAATTTAAATTATCCAAAACAATAGATCCATATCCCTCCCCAAAATGAGCGTTAGAATAAGAAACTGATCTAAAAAAAAAATCTCAATTAAATATTTTGTTTGTGATATTATTATATTCTAAAATCCAATGAATAAATTTGATAATGATCTTAAATTTTGAGAACGTCATAACTGGTTCATTAGAGAATAAATAAAAGAATATGTGAGCAACTGCTCACTGATGATACTCCTCCCCGCTAAAAGTATAAGGTACACAGAATAATGTTGAGTGATGAATCACGGTATAGCAATAGCAATGATTTTTAGTACATGGTATCGCTACAATTTTTCGAAACAATAATGACTTTCTTATCCCCGGAATAGATAACCTACGCCGTATTTGACACAATCGTTTTTGAATGTTGGGTCCTAAATGCTCTTCAACTTTGTACTTGTCAGGTTTCACAACTGTTTTGATATGAGCGTCACTGATGAGTCTTACGTAGATTTCTGTGTTGACTTCAGTTATCATTTATATGTTCATAATAATAAATTTAATGTTAACAAAATTTAAAATTTTTGAAATAGTAAGGCTTTTCTACCTCAGGAATAGATTTCCTCAGCTGTATTTGGCAAAACTTTTAGGAATGTTTGGTCCTTAATGCTCTTCAACTTCGTACTTCATTTGGCCTTTTAAACATTTTTCTATTTGAGCGTCACTGATGAGTCTTTTGTAGACGAAACGCGAGTCTGGCGTATATATAAAATTTTAATTTTTGTATATATGATGAGTTTATTGATAACTATTTACTCATATAAACCCTGAAACCATATTTCCAAAATCATTGCACTGAAGTTGCCGAGAACGATGCGACGTAAAATATTCATTGGACGGACGGATGGACAGACATGCAAAAAAGTTTTCCCCTCTTTTTTAAGCGGGGGTTTGAAAAAATGATGTAAATGAAGAAAAAGGAAAAGTATATATGTGTAATTGTCAAATCTTAGAAAAGAAAAATACGTATTACTTCAATTATATCTATCTTTATCTGTAATGAACATCTTATTATTGTATTTCTAATCATTTTAATCCAAATTTGGGTTAAACATTAGGGAATTGCAAGGTTAAGCAAAACAAGACAAAAACTATTTTTGTACCACAATTGTCAAGATTAATATATTATTTTACTTCCACATGATTAAGATTGTAACGGAGTAGAAATTTGATTTTTGCATAGTTGTTTACTTTAAATTGTTTTGATTTAATAGGTAAGACTTGTATCGGTATTCCTTGGTAATTTATAACGACTTTAAGTATTCATCTTAATTGGCCCACAGGGACTGAATAACGGAATGAACAGAAGAAAACAGTTAGTTTTTGAAAGGACCAACATAATACTATTCGCACTAGATCATTTTGTACTGTACTGAATGTTGAAATGAAGCTCATGGAATCCATATACTTTGTGGACCCATTGGTGGCCTTTGGCTGTTATCTGCTCTTTGGTCGGGTTGTTGTCTCTTTGACATATCCCATTTCCATTCTGATTTTTATATAAAATAGTAAAATGTGGAATAATTGCCTATGAGACGACTACTCACCAGAAACAACTGTGAGTGACAATATAACCTTCAATTAAGTTATGTACTCTTTAGACGAACGGAAAACGGATGAGCAATGTGTCTACAATAACCCCCACCCTTCCTAGTGTGGGTATTCCAATGAATTATTGGTAATCAATTGCCACTGAGAAAAATAGAACTAGTAAATACCACAGAAATATTTAGAAATGGTCATCCAAACATGTATTGTAAACATTTGTTACCTATACATATAATAAACACGCGAGCTAGTTTAGGATGTGTAATTAAGAAATAATTCATAGGGGTTTGAATTATTTCGATTCTAATAGGACAAATACGGCAATTGTTTTGGATCGAAGTGCTCTTAGGTGGAGGCATCATTTGCCGTTCCCATAAATAAACGTACTGTTAAATTGACGTAAAAGATCGGAACAAACTGAATAAGTGACATGCTTAAACTTTTTCAATAAAATATTTGGATAGGTTTGGATGAACCTAATGACAATTGTACTTATATTTCTTATAAGTATACAAAAAACGGCTTATTTAACACATTTTAGCATCGTTTGATTACGTTTCCTTGTTTGCGATGATTTTCGGGATACAAGCGTGTATATTCCCGTGAAATGCTTATATTCTGATGTGATAGTTCTATGACATCGGATAGCTCATTCATAAGAACGTCTATGACGCGGGAGTACGATCGGAATAGCTAAAACAATATCTTCATATTTTAACGCAGGTGTGTACTCGAGCATTTGAAGGACGTCATGTTAAAATAGTTTATATATCTTACCCAGCTTCATAGTATCCGAGCATACCGCAAATAACACTAGCTTCTTCATCTCCGAAATAATCATCACAAATAGTCCCCAATGTTCCATTTATATAGATTTCTACTCGTCCTTCCAAAGAATCAACACCATTAACCAACCGAACTCTCAAAAATTCTTTTAAAAGAAAGAAACATATGTAAAACAAACTTAGTGTATATCGTACTAAATGCCTTAAAATAATTAGATAGCTGTGATTATATCGCAAGGTTAGATCATGTTCAAATCTGTCAAGAACTGCTTGTTTATTTATTTATTTAATATATCATCTGGTTTAGTAAGACGGTGTTGTTATGTCTTGCGTCGTTCGCATAAGTTTAACGCCTTTTTAAATTCATATACATTATTTAAGAAACAATTCCTAGGGTCTTGAATATATCGTGATTTTACCACGGGTTGGCCCTTTATGACAAATATTTTAACCTGAGCGATAGCGAGGGGTAAAATATAGACACAAAGGGACAACCCGTGGTAAAATCACGATATATTCAAGCCCCCGTGAATTATTTCGATTATAATAGGACAAATACGGCAATTCTTTTGGATCGAAGAGCTCTAGGTGGAGGCAAATATTTGCCGTTCCCATAAATATACGCACTATTAATAGTCGTAAATGAACGGAAAAAACTGAATAAGTGACATGCTTTATCTATTTACAGTAACATATTTAGACAGTTTCGGATAAATTTAAATACTAATTTACTTATATGTCTTATATGTATAAAACAATTGGGTTATACTAATTTTTAGCATCGTTTATTTACTTATTTATTTCCTTGGTGTGATGATTTCCGGTTTCACAAGAGTGTATTTTCTCGCAAACTGTGTATATTCTAATGTCATCATTTTATGACGTCGGGTATCTCATTCATGAAAAAGCATATGAAGTGGGAGTACGATTGAAACAGCCCTTGCAACATATTCATATTTTACCACGGGTGTGTACTCAAAGCGTTTGAAGGACGTCATGTTAGAATGTTTTATTGATTTCTTGATACGCCACTCAAAAGGAATATAAAGGAGCGATTTTGAATTTACATCTGTATTCAAGTGCTATCAGGTTAATAATAAACTATCTTTTGTAATAATAATTAACAAAACAAGGTGAAATTTGCCATCACTCTACAGCCATTGCGGTTACTATGATAACGAAGATGTTTCTTACTTTCTTACAAAATTTGAATATGCTGTACATTTGACAAGAGATAAAAGAAGGGCAAACATAATCTATGTGGATGTGGTATGAGTGCCAAAGAGGCAACTTCTTATCCAAGACACACTTTGTAAAAGCAAACCATTATAGGCCAAAACACAGACTTCAGCACGGAGCTTGGCTCACATCGAATCTGTATATAAAACAGTTGAACTCGTATTGCATCAGTATAAGAAGTTTACACTCGATTTCAGCCTATTGAATGTTAGTTTGGTTCATAATTATCAACAATAGTCAAATACGATTAATTTAATCAAGTAATTTGATTGATTCAACATTGATTATGTCAACATAACTTTAAACATTATCAAACCATAAAATGAGGCCTATCAATAATTTGTATTGACAATAATACAAGACAGCAAACTTTTAAAAACTTTTAGATTACGATTTGATACAACATGCAAGCGACCACGATATGTTTAACCAATAATGTGTTAGATTATGTTCTAAATAAGCTTATTTGCCAAACGGAATCAGGACTTAACACATGCGATATTGAAAGGCAAATCATGAAGTTAAGTCTGTATTCATTTCACATAAAACATGTCAGGGTACGTGTTTTCACATTGTAAATGAGTCAGAATTCTCAATGGGAATGATATAGGGAAAAGAGCAGACCAAAAAAAAACATCTTCAACTGAAACTAACACAGATACATTTGTTTTCATTTGGTGCAATGTTTTTACTAGAGAAATAAGTATCGTTTTTGATGACATAGAATAATTCAATATAATACGACAATGTTAGTCGCATGTTGAAATGATAATCAGATATTTCTTTAAAATTACGTTCTTTGAATTGCCTTATGACTTATATACAAAACGTTGTAGCATCAATAGGTTTACAAACGATCAGTTGTTAATGATCATACATTTTTTGTTTCTTAATTTTTGTTGCTGTAATTAAGTAATATTAGATAACACAATTGTCATATGTTCAACCCTGACACATATCTAGAACAGTAGATTAAATAGATCTGTTATATTTACTTCGTCTTCTTTTGTAACATTCAATGTTAATTAATTGAATTTAATCAGAACGTGTGTTGACTCTACTTTTTGTTTGGTTGTCGTAACGTCATCATGTTAGCCGTAAGATATCTAATCGAATCACGAATGTGAAATACTAATAACAGACACACACATAATAATAACCTTCACAGAAAGTTCCAATATAGCCATTGACACATTGGCAAGTGAATGTTGCATGTTCCACTGTTCAGGCAAATGACATCGTCACATAGCGAAGCTTAAATTAATATAATTTGGATTTTTGTATTAAGACAAATATTCAATATATGCATGACATAATTGTTATATAGGAAAACTTTCATGACTGTTATCAAAACAGACTTTGGTCTAGGTAAGCGAAGTTAAAAACAACTACAAATGAAACGACACAAAATATATTCATCATCATTTTGGCACATAAGTTCAAAGATATTTGTCTTTAGGGTCTACATTTTAAACTTTGAATTAAGGAATGGATAACAATAACTATCATCAAATTATTCATTCATATGCAATAATGTTTGTAGCTTTAATTTTCGTTGGATAACACCACAGATGTCAAGGCACCAATCTATCAAATACTGACGCAGTTTAAAACAGTAAAACATTCATCTTTTGAATAAATTGTTTTTTACTAATGTTATTAGTATCTAAATTGATTTTTATAACGGAATACCATTGGGAAGCTTTGCAGTCGATCTTGTTTTATTGTGTGTTTTTGTTTGGTTTTTGTGTCATAAATGTCCGTCCCTTAACATATTCTGTTGTAATTGAATTAGAAGCAGAATTGGATGACTGAATATTCATGTCTAATCATCTCATACACTTAAGTGCCTCCACCAAGCAAGGACGGTTTAATTCATGTTTTCGATAAGGTAACAATGTTTACTTTGTCTTCTTTTGTATCATTTTGTCGTTTATGAAGTAATGTCATGTATTGACTATTTACATTTGTGTCTGTCATAACCATGTTAAACACGGATGACGTATCGAAATAAGAATTTTAAACATCAAGAACCCAGATACAAATTAAAAATTACCTTCACAAAAAGTTCCATTAAAACCCTCTACACATTGACAAGTGAATGTTGATGGTCCGTTCTTACATGTACCTCCATTCTGGCAAATGACATCATCACATGGTGTAGCTTTGAATAATGATATTTTTATATTTTTATAACTATGTCTAATCAATAAATTATTTTACCCCTTTCGTCAGAATTAAAATGTAGAGAATCATTAGCGTAAATACAAAAGTACCAATGTGAACTAATTTTGCAAATCTACTTGTTGAGATATAAATAATTTCATACAGTAATGGAATTAAGATAATGGATTTCACTTGAAAATAAAATGAAATTAGTGTGACTAAACTGATTTGTAATACTCTTATGTAAAACAAGATGAGTGATATTATTGAAGTAGATCATGACAGTTGTTGTCCATTCGTTTGGTGTGTTTGAGGTTTTTCATTTTGCCATTTATTAAGGAACTTTCCTCGGAGTCCAGTATTTTTTGTTATTTTACTTTTGAATGTTAACATACATGTAAACGATCGTTAGATACATGTAATCAAATTATATTGACTTGACAATGCCTCAAATAAGCAATATCCTTTCTCAAAGATGACGTGGCAGAAATTGCAAATGACTTAAATAGAACAAAAATGCATTATATTTGTTATGGTGATAACTTCAATTTTAATATACATATATTAAAATGTCAAGTAAAATGCATCTTTTTAAAACTCTTATAAAAAAAATAATAACTATTTCTTGATAAAAATGTTCTTAATGAAACGTACATATTGTTAAGCAGACATACGCTTCTGTGGTAGTTCTGACACATCTTTCTCTCCCAGAACAAGGATTAGGGTAACAGGCATCATCTGTCTAAATAATAACATATATATTACAAATTTGTTAAAAACTAAGTAAAACATTTTATTTGACTGTTGATCAAATTCCAAGTAATGGCTTTAACTAGCTTTCAGTAAATGCGATTATTAAAACATCGTACATTTGAGTTAATTTGACCTGTTGATACCATTTTGTAATACTTTTTTTGTCATTTAACGTTTACTTGTTTAGAGTTATATCTCGTAATTGTGTTTTTTTAATATAAACCAGCTTTGATATTTTTTTTGCATGACTTTAACTTTTTACTCATGTTCTCGTACTATGAACAACAAAATTATTTATTTTGTAAACAGTATTTCTGTTTTTCTTATTGTAGAAAATGATTTTCGTTTACGTGTACAATATTCTATTGATGGCATTTTGTTCAAAGTTTACAGCGTTATATGGCGGTATTTTAATCACGGTTTTGGTTGACTTTCTGAAATTGTTATTATCTCACCTCTAATTTATTAACTTTGTATTTACATTGGGTCATGTATCAAATGTATACTCTCAGTGTATATTCACTTGTTTGTGTTCATGTGTCTTTTGATTGAGCTAAGCCTTTTCAATTAATATTTTAGAGTGTGTCTGTCTACGTTTTGACGTTTCTTTATGGTTTCAGATAAGGATGAAGGTTGGAACCTATTGAAACGTTTAAACCCGCTGCATTTGTTTGCACCTGTCCTAAGACAGGAACTTGATGTTCAGTAGTTGTCGTTTGTTGTTGTGATTCATAAATGTTTCTCTTTTCTCGTCGTCTTATAAAGATTAGACCGTTGGTGTTCCTGTTTGAAAGGTTTTTCACTAGTCATTTTTCGGGGCCTCTTATAACTTGCTGTACGGTGCGAGCAAATGGCCATGTCGAATATCATACTTTGACCTATAATGGTTAACTTTTACAAATTGTGACCAGGATAGAGAGTTGTCTCATTGACACTTATACCACCATCTTCTTGCAGCTATAAAACAATAATTCAAGGTATGGTTAAACCATAATTTGTCATATCAACAATTTGATTGTTTAGAATTAACAATTCGAATCATATACATTGTAGTTACCTTTTATGGAGAGCAGATACAAATTAAACTTTAAAAAAAATATACTATATACAGAGCCCGAGTGAATTGGTTAAAACTTTGTTAAAATATTGAAAGTGTTTACGAATCTTCAAGTCAAAAAGGTCTACACACATACTTCTATGTTTGCAAGTCACAAAATATTTGATAATACATCAAACTAGTTATCATAACCAGTGTTAGCTATCACTTTTTTTTCTAAAGCGCATGCACGCTTATGCAAATGAATAGTATAAATGATAGTAAAATATTGTTTTTGAAATCGCATAAACAAATGATGCAAATGTTATTTCGTCTTCAGATTTCCTTAAGTTTCTTTACGCTGCAAAAACAGCAGAATAAAATTACCGCTTTATGTTCCTCATGAGATATCTATTATGCACTTAAGGGAATATTTTTCTAACGTAGTGGCAATCGATGATTCCACTATCCATTCGTTAACATTTGTTATCTTAGAGACAGCATTTAAAACGACAATAAAGATAAAATAAACTAGATTTGCCATTGCAAGCAATAGCGGATGTCACCCTGGTCCACCAATTGCCACTAAGCGGCAGCCATTTCGAAATTTTAACATTAAATTAACTAATTTACTTTACAATGCATCAGTTTGCAAATTTTTAGAAAGTTTAAAGCATTTTAAAAATTTTGATGTTTTTACTGTTTCTATGGCAACGGCGGCCATTTTGAAAATTCCAAAGTCATACTTCTGCTTCATATTGTACTCCCCATAATAATTTACAATCATATAAAATTTAATAGCTGTACAACACTAATGTTCTGGAATGTTCCATCACATTTTCTCATTTTGATGTTTTTGCCTTGTTTCCATGGTAACGGCAGCCAT
The DNA here is from genome assembly GCA_019925275.1 of Mytilus edulis. NCBI lineage: Eukaryota > Metazoa > Mollusca > Bivalvia > Mytilida > Mytilidae > Mytilus > Mytilus edulis. Next base: position 62,612,190 of record CM034360.1, on the reverse strand, counting down.
TTTGGAAATTCCAAAGTTGAATGCCACATCTAGATTTGCCAGGCAACATTTCTGTAAAAGTTTTATATATTTTTAAAGAATTTTCAAATTTTTGATATTTTTGATCAGTTCCTATGGCAACATTGTAGTTCCAATGAATCTCAAAATCATCCACAGCATGTATATAGAGGACAGCTACATTGTATAAAAATATGACGATTAGATGTTTTGTTATAGTTAAATTATTCACCAAAAACTAAAACTTTATTTTTTCACTCTTTTTCTGTTTCCATGGTAACAGTAGACATCCTGGAGGTGCCAACCTCGACTGCACTTCTGACAATGGTCATTAACATTCTGGTATAGTTCCATTACAATTGGTCCATACGATTCCAAGAAATAGTATGGACAAAATGTGTGGAATAATAATAAAAATAAAAAAAAGAATCGTACAATAACAATATGTCACCCGACCTCCGTCAGGGTGACATAAAAACAAGAAAAAAGATAAAATGTGGTTGACAATTATAAGGCTACCAAACTTACCAAAGACCATGTGTGAATTGCTGAATATCTGAAGTCCTTCATTGTGGTGTTTGTGTCCGTTGAAGTTTCGCCTAATAATTCACACAAGAGTGATACCAAGTTATAATTTACAGCTGTACATGATTTAAGGTGTAAGCAATAACGACCACACATTTTCAGTCCCATGTTGTTGTAAGCTATTATAACATCTGAATTTCGATATAGATGTTCAATAAATGTTCCCATTCGAATGTCACAAAGGTATACAGTAAAAGTGAAAACAAAAAGAAACGAAAATATATTTAAAAGACTCATCACTGCAACATTACAGTTTCGTAGCTTCCGATGACAGGTTGTCTTTATAATCACAAAAAGGTTGTTATAGTTATAGTTATATAGTTGTTATGACCAGTAAACCATGGAATACATATGCGCGTGCTATTAAAAATGAATGTGTTTGTATTATCCGTGTTCTAATTAAATTATCAAATATTTAATCGTAATTAGATTTTCTAGAACTAACTAATGTATCGTATCGAATAAAAATTGTGTAATAATGTATAATCAAGAGTTTGCAAATCCCCAACGCGTACCTTTTTTAACTTGTGTTTGTAATATATTAAGATAATTGACGACGTGTTTAGTCACCAATAACTTATAATGGCACAGAACAGTTGATAATTAAAATGTGTCCATTGATAAAAATAATACTCAAGATCATGTCAATACATGAATTGATAGTTTCCGGTAAATTAATTCTTACCACTAACATATTATAGGCGATTTTCAGTAAAATAATTATTGACGACTTACAACGCAAAGCCTATAAAAGACCAAAACAAGACAAACAATAGAACATAAAGCACAAAATTAAAAACTAAACATCAAGCAACACAAACCTCTACCACAACACCTGTGATGATCTGAGGTGCTCTCGAGTGACCATGTACTTGTCAATTAATTATTTGGGTTGTTGCGTTATGTTATCATTGACGTTTACCAAAATCTCTCTTGATTGTAATAAATGAATGATAATCAAAGTATTTAGTATAATATGGTATAAGGCTGTCGGTTATTAATATCGGCGAATTAATTCATATACATATGTAGTTACGTCCCTAAAACCACAGAAAGACATGATATTGATCAAAGCTAGAATAAATCTGTACAAACTTTCCATGCAGAAATATAAGAACAAAAGATGTCCTTAATCATTCCGATGCCAACGATTTTATCTATGATGTGTGTGTTGGGTAGCAGAATGCAGTTTATTATTTCACTGATTTCAAGAAGCAAATGTTTTCAGTTTAAAGAATCTCAATCATGAAGAACATTTACAAACAGAAAAGTACAATATTAACAACATGCTTAAACTTCATATAAACTATTAAGATAAACTAACTCTTATTATATATGATAATGTATAGTTCGGCAACAAATGTTAAACGTAACGTTATCATTAGTATAGAAATTGTTCAAATGATTTAAATACGAAACAGAGGCTAAGAAGTGATATTTTATTCCATTGATAAACATGCTTAAATAGACGCGAAACACTCTTCAAACTCAAAACTTATGATTTTGACAGTTTTTTGAGAAGGCAATATTGACCTGAGTTGTCTTTTATCAGTAACAAAAAAATATCGTTCTCTAAACAATCAATGATACCAGAAGCAATGAGTTTTACAGTGCGTATCGCTGTTTGTTTGTTTATTCCAATTAACTAGAGACATAAGAAGGAGAAATCTCACAAAATATGTTTAACCCCGTCGCATATTAATGCACCTGTCCCAAGTCAGGAGCATAAGGCTTTGTTAGTCTTGTAAATGTTTTCACTTCTTATTCATTTATATGTTTTAGAGTGACGTTCATTTTCACTGAAGTAGTACACATTTTGGCTTTTTGTTTAGGGTTTTTGTTAGGGTTGGCTGTTTTCTGATCTTGTTGCTGCTTTGACCCATTACCCGTTTCCATTTTCAATTTTATTACAGTACCCTTACATCCTAAAAATTAAAATCCGAGATAAATTCAACCGTAAAGTCCCGGGCCCTAATCAAATGGCAAAATCAAATGACAAAACACATTTAACGAAAGGACAACAACTTTCATATTCTATCACTGATTTGTAGAAGCAAATGTTTGTCAGTTGAAACATACACACTATCATCAAAAGAAATTGAACATTATAGCAATTATAAGCTTTCGTTATGCGAACAATAAATTATATTAAATGTTCAAAACCATTTCATGAATGATAATGATGCACAAAAATACTCGTAATGAAAATGAAACACATGATTGTCTATAAAAACAATGCGCTTTGGGAAATAATATCTGAAAGTGTAAAAAGAAAATAACAAATTAAGAGAGAAAATAATTTCAAACACGTAATTTATTTACGTAATAGTAATGTCACCTATGATTTACAACATCATGGCTTTCATAAATAATTTACTGATTTTCAGTAAATTGTTGAAATCATTCTGATAATTTTCATATAATTGTTAATTATTGATTATATTTTTTATAGTTTTATTGCACAACAAATCATTCTAATTGGAATATACTGATCATTAGGTGTCTTTCTAGTAAATCGTTTTGATATATTCAACATAACAAGGTCCATGTTCAATGATGAATGTATGAGGTGTGTGTTTAGTAGCAAGATGAAGTGTATTCTGTCACAGGTTCTTAAAAGCAAATATTATAACTGCTTATACTTTTTTCTTTTATTGTGCCAAAATATTAATTTTTATGGCAATACCATGATAATTAGTTGTTTTCTTTGCATTTGTTTGATTGACCTTCCTTTATTATCATTTATATTATTATTCGATTAAGACAATTTTGCAGTTATTTTACACAACCTGGAGTTTACATACTGTTCACATGTACTTTAAAGGTACTTCTAAGGAAACTGTTCTATGATCGATTTGGAAATGTCTATGGGGATGTAACTGGAGGTCAAAATAAGATTCTGAATATACGAAAGTAATTAAAATTTTGTGGTATAATTTGTTTGTTTATTCGAGTATGCTTCGTTGTTCTAGTATCAACACTAATGCATCGGGTCAATTCGTGCTTATAGACTTATACTATATTCTTAATGGCTTAACGTCAAATGTACACGATTCGGTTACGGTTATGTTAAGGCTGGGTTGGTTGTCACGTGTCCAGTAATGAAGAAAATATACACACACACGTAATTGTAATTCAAGATTTACACATGTAACATTTCAACAACTCGCACAATTTGTTATCCGGTCATTGTTCATATTTTCTAGATAAACAAAAAAGCATTTGCTGTAGCAGGAATGAAATGCCACTGCTTTTAAGACCATATACTGCCCATCAAGGCAACTATGATTCAATCATAAGTAACTTTGAATCACATGCACCAATCCGGGACAGAAATCTTCCTTCAAAATAATATCAAAATGACAAAGAAAATCCTGCGCTGACAATTCCATCGTATAACTGCAAACCACCGAAGGAAAACATTAGTTTTAAATTAAGTTGACGAGTTATTACAAGACTTTATTTCATAGGATTTGACTGCATGATTTCATAGTGTCCTCATCTTTACCAAAGATGTATATCTCTGATTTAAAGTTTGAAAACATGTTCACATTCTTGAAAATATATCGGTCAATACCTTTAAAGTACTATTATATACCTATATGGAGTTATTTTCTTTCAGAACGAAAGGTCATTCTTTTTCTGAATCAACCCGGACGATACCATGTTTCAATGAAATATGCTCACAGGCATAAAATAATGACCTGTGTGAGGTCATTATTTTCCTTGATAAAAATGCAATCTATAATTTACTTCAAAATTTTATTCGTCTGATAGTTTTTTGTTGCCGATTTGGAAATTTATTTTTTTAAAGTTCAATCGATGATAGATGTTAAAGAAACCTTCATTGCCCGCATTTTAATTTTAGAAAACAAATAACGTGAAGTTTTGTTAATTTATCGCTACAATAAAGAAACATTATCATATATGTGAGATAAATTTTAATATAGACTTTCATAAATAAAAAGCCAGATTTAACATATTCGTGTTAGATTTTGAAAATCTTATAGAGTCACACCGAATAGGTTGATTGATTTTTGATTGCTTGTTTAACGTCCAGTGGCAAATATTTCATGCATGTTCAGGACGATAAACGCTGAATAAGAAATCATACTGTGACCTACATGTATTCAGATTCGTCTTCGTGTCAGTTCTTAACTTTTTTAAATTTATGTACCTTTTACTCTATCAAATGATCAACTAATAAGATAATTTTATATTCTATTGAATAACATTACTGTAACTCAGAAAAGGGTCCGGTATGGAGGGTATATAATTATATCCTGATTAGATCTATCTGTTAATAAAATGTATTGATTTTCAAAAGACAATCTTTCTGAATTTTTCATTCGATTCAATTAAAATTGTTAATAAAATAACCACTTTTCCGCGATAGAAATGACATTACAAATAGAAAAAAAACATACCCCTCCCCTTTTCCATAAACTAAGTGGTACAATAAATTACTTACAATGTGTCTTGTATTTGTCATACACGGTTATCGGATGGTATCAATACATTTGTGTCTTACTTCATGCAGTTACAGTAATATTTTAATTGTGTATGGATAATATTTTTTTAAAGGTTTATATATAGATTCATTAGTGAGTTTTATTTCACATTCTAAATGAGCCGTAAGGCGTATGAAAACTTGAACGCATTAGAAAGAAGACCCCACTTTAGTGTTGTCGGTAAAATAGGATACTAAATTTTGCAAATCTTTACAAAAAATAATATTTTTTTGATGGTATATAAGTCAGATAATGCATATTTTAAGGTTTTTCTTGTCATAGAACACACCTCGGGGTGTCAGGATTGCTCAAAGAAAGACCTCCCTACGGTCGGTCTTTCATTTGATCAATCCTGACACCCCTCGGTGTGTTCTAAGACAAGAAAAACCTTAAAATATGCATTATCTATAACATAAACGTACTTTTTAAATTTCAAGAAAGAGTTAGAAGAAGATAAGAAATATAAATCCTCGGACTATGAATGCAAAAAGGTTTTAGATTTGAAATTGATAGTTATAAACGCTAACCTCAGTGCTAACACCTGCTTAACTAAAAGTTATTCATCACTCCCAGATCCATCATTCAAGAGCACTCAAGTTATCCCAGACCGTGCAACACCCTTGTATCCTCTAATCCTACAACGTATAAGGACAATAAAATGACATCGGTCCGTCTGGTATCATTAGAACAGAACAAGACGATGATGAGGACGTTCGATTGATGTGGGCAAGGAAAAGGAGATGAAGAAAATGATAAAAATGAAAAACAACATCCTAAGGTATCTTGTAAAAAATAAAAGACAAATGTTAAATGATGATATATATTCATCGTCTTCATCTCCTAATTAAAGTCATATTGATATCAAATATTTTGTTTTATTTTAATGACTTAGTATTTAAGAAATTTGCTTCTAATAATTATGTTTTAAGTCACTACGACGAAAGGTTGTGGAATCAATTGTTTAGAAAACGAACTTTTGTATAATGATATGGTAAATGCAATTAGAATTTATATATCAATTCATTATCTCAATATACTAAAAACCTTATATTGCAAAGCAGCTACCACAGTGAATTCTTCGTATATATTTGTTTACATTGAATTTCACAGTTACACATATTAACACATATTATGATCAAGGTCATAATTTGAAATGGTTTTCAGTTTAACTTTTGTTTTGTTTAAGTTCGGCGTTTGTTTACAAAAATTGATATGAATTTAGTTACTTCAATTAAATGCACAGTTCTTCGATTCATTCGACACCAACTGATGGTAAGAGTGGCGTTAAAACCAAATGTCAATATAAATAACATATGAATGGAATTCTTTACTGACAATGCGATACGTGTTAAACACATTGTAAAACAATGCCTACCATACATGTACATGAGTACACATGGTCAGTGCATGCTTTTCATATCCATCTACCGATGTAGTAAAATACATTTAAATCATATAAAACTGAAGCAAACATATTCCTGACCGAAAAAATATATTAAAATATTAATCAGTTGTCCATCTGCATCATTGAAAGTATAATCAAATCAAAGCCCGGATTCGCACACCTTTTTTTTTGTATATCTGCAGATGCGTTAACGTCAACGTAAATGCCTGACATCTACTGTTTGTTTTTTAACAAGTATTAATAAGGTTTTTTAGAAGTTGTTAAACTATAATCCTGGTACCGTTGATAATTATCAGTACTGAAACCAGTTGATATTAGTGAAGTTGAAGATGATTTATTAGTTAATTTGAGCCGATATGAAAAAGGAAAGCTGTAGAAGAGTGCTCGGAGCAACACACATAAAGCCGAAAACTTAAAACATGCATAAAATTACTGAAAGAAAATTATCTGATCATGGGAAAAAGAGAGCCATCAGTGTTTTGAGGAAGAAACGCATTAAACTGCAGTTGAAAAAGATGAGACTACAGATTAATAAATTCTACAAAATTGTATTTGTTCAACATTTATTTAATTACAAAAACAATGAAATGAGTTGCTTTATCTACATGACGTTAAGACAACTGTTTGACAATTTATACAAGAGTAACACTGTACAACTTAGACCACCATCTATACCTAGATTTGATGCAATTTGCAATTATAATAATCATATAAAGTTTTCTTGTAATGACACGAGTTACATGATTAGGTCTTGTTGTAAACGAGCATTTATACTATAATATCACGACGAAAGCTATTGCATCTTTAGCAAGTAGAGCTTTAGGGTTAGTAATATCCAAGTGTAAACTTTAAGGTGGCTTTTGTTTCAATGTATTTGTAAAATCATATTTTACCCTGACGTAGGTATATGAGGTGTAAAATATATTCTTATATAAATGCCATTTATATAAAGATCTGTAGTAGGAAAATACACACTGAGTGCTGCAGTTACTGAGATTGTAATTACACGAGTTACATGATTAGGTCTTGTTGTAAACGAGCATTTAAACTATAATATCACGACGAAAGCTATTGCATCTTTAGCAAGTAGAGCTTTAGGGTTAGTAATATCCAAGTGTAAACTTTTAGGTGGCTTTTGTTTCAATGTATTTGTAAAATCATATTTTACTCTGACGTAGGTATATGAGGTGTAAAATATATTCTTATATAAATGCCATTTATATAAAGATCTGTAGTAGGAAAATACACACTGAGTGCTGCAGTTACTGAGAAGTCTATTTTTAATAAGCCGTTGAAAAGTATAATCCCTCTGTTGTGTAGATTAAATTAGAGGCTCTAAAGAGCCTGTGTCGCTCACCTTGGTCTATGTTCATATTAAACAAAGGACACACATTGATTCAAGACAAAATTGTGTTTTTGTGATGATGGGTGTGTTTGTAGATCTTACTTTACTGAAGATTCTTGCTGCTTACAATAAGGTCTTTCAATAATGAACTAGGCCCAGAAGTTACAATAGAAAATATTTTGTAAAAATTTACAAAAAAAATAAAATTTATGAAAATTGTTAAAAATGACTATAAAGAGCAATAACTCCTTAAGGGATCAATTGACCATCTTGGTTATGTTGACTTATTTGTAGGTCTTGCTTTGCTGTACATTATTGCTTTTTACAGTTTATCTCTATATAGAATAATATTCAAGATAATAACCGAAAGCTGCGAAATTTTCTTAAAATTACCAATTCAGGGCAGCAATCTATCAATGGGTTGCCTGATTGGTCTAAAAATTTCAGAGCAAATATATCTGGACCTTATAAACAATTTCATCCTGTCGGATTTGCTCTTAATGAGATAAGATCCAAAAACTGCATTTAGCCTTTGTACTATTTTAAGCCATGTATGCCATCTTAGTCCGTCGGCGAGGTCATCAGACATATTTTTCTAAATTACACACCTTAATGATGAAGTTTGGATTAATTTGTCGTGGTAGTTTCAGAGAGTAGATTTTTGTAAAAGATTAAAAAATTGACTATAAAGGGCAAAAACTCCTTAAGGGCTCAACTGAACATTTCGGTCATGATGACTTGTTTGTAGATATTACTTTGCTGAACATTATTGCTGTTTATCTCTATCTATAATAATATTCAAGATAATAACCGAAAACGGCATAATTTCCTTAAAATTACCAATTCAGGGGCAGCAATCCAACAACGGGTTGTACGATTCCAGGACAGATATATAAACAATTTTACCCCCATGTCAGATTTGCTCTAAATGCTTTGGTTTCAGAGATATAAGCCAAAATCTACATGATTTGTAGCCATGAGCATGTCAGTTATAGATTAATTGAATTATGCTCACTGAAATTGTAGTTATCTGAAGTAATGTTGAAAATATTTTTTGTTTAAATATATAGGAACTTTACCTAAAAATGCATATCATATGCAAAGGAACATAAAGCTGAGAATGGAAATGGGGAATGTGTCAAAGAGACAACAACCCGACCAAAAGCAGACGGTAAATAAATGGGTCTTCAATGTAGCAAGAAACCCCCGCACCGGAGGCATGCTTCATCTGTTCACTATCAAAAATGTATACTAGTTCAGTGACAATGGACGTCATACTAAACTCCGAAATATACACAAAAGACTAAAATTAAAAACCATACAAGACTAACAACGGCCAGAGGCTCCTGAATTAGGACAGGCGCAAAAATGCGGCGGGGTTAAACATGTTTTTTAAGATCTCAACACTTCCCCTATATCTCTAGCCAATGTAGAAAAACAAACACAACAATACGCACAATAAAACTTAGTTCAAAAGAAGTCCGAGTTCGATGTCAGAAAAGGTTACATGAATGTAAATAAAATGACGTTTCTTGTGGTACCAAGTGTCACCTTGGGCGAGAGTATCGAAATAGGATTCACAATTAAACCAAAAAAAATTCAAATGTTCGCTTATTCACGTTATTTATATAACTGTAATTAAAACAATTTGTAAAACTAAAAGAAAAAAAAATGATAAATGTTTATTTAAATTTAACCCATATACTCACAACACATGCACATATATGTTCAGCTCGTACTGGACCGTTTGAGTATTCGTTTACGGTCCGACCGGACGCATATGGTCGGGCCGTACGAGTATACGTGTATGGTTTGTCATTGCTGACCAAATGAGTAGAAATTCCAATATGACTAAAGAAGAGACTTAATTAGCAATATAGTCATCAATAAAAACCAAAACAAGGCTCTCAAAATCAAAACAATTTTTCAAGCTTTATGAACATTTCGGCATGACTTTTATCCCCAGAAGCATTTATGTTAATGGATTGAGGGAAGACACCTATTAAAGTTGATAGGTTATGACATTGATGCAAGGTTATTGTTGAGATGGATTAAAAGTAAACTACATGGACCCTAGTCTTTTAATTGTTCGAACTTGATTTCGGCAAAGCAGCCCGAGACTGATTTAGACGAAAAAGATATTAAAGGGATTTCAGGTTTAACAAAAGTCCGCACACCATTTATCAGACGGTGAAACCATAGTTTACCAGAGGAATGGAATTGTAAATGTCTCATATTCAAATACTGGACTATAATATCCGTTACCGAACCTCTGTTCCCAGGAACAGTATTCTAAAAGTTAATGTCAGTATACGTGAATGGAATTTAATGACAAAGTTCTAACTGATGTTATAATTGATCAATTGTGATCCATTCTTATGTTATAACTGATAAACAGTGATCCACGCTAATGTGTTAACTTTGATTATGCATTTGCTTGTTCTTGATTTATGATTATGATTTATTTAATGTAAGCCGTGCCCTTTATTTTGCCAATGTACAGAATAGTTCATTCAATATCTCTATGGAATTTATTCAAGCATGAATCTTAAGTTAATTCTAAATCCTCTTTCTATAGTTTTGTGTTCCCCGTGAAGGTAAATCAAGATAAAACACCTCCAACACATCAAATTGAAAACGCTGTTTTCATTAATTTTAGAAACTTACTAGACTTCTTAGTGAATGAATATTTGAGTTATAGGACAAATAATACTAAGTATGTGCAAACCACCAGATATACACATCAATTTCCAATGGGTGATTTTGTTTTTGTATACGGTATTGTTACGGGGTTAGCTGAAGCTCGCTTTCGGTTGCGGAATTGATTCCGTTTTGATGAATAGCCATTAGGGTGTTAGGCTTTTTTTTGCTTTTTAGGTCGATATCTGATACAATCACCTTTTTTGACACCTCTTCGGTATAATTAAACCTGGACTATTTGTCTTTTCCATACATTTGACAATAAAAGGATGTCTTATCTAAACACGCTATTCGCATATGACAGTATTTTCGCCATTTACAAAACTTTGAAAATAGGGCTGGTTCAAGAACGATGAACATTAATTGCATTTCAAAATTCTGAAAAAAAATATTTTAACTATTAATCTTATCACAATGCTTATATAAATATTCTCTTGTGGCCAAATGAAATGAATATTGATTCCCAAGATATATTTTACTTTGATAGAATCCTCATTTTTAGACGATTTTTCAAGAATTGCAATTTTCTGTAATTGTTGTGCAACTAACCTCTTTAATTTCGTTTTAATTTGATACTAGTATAAAATTGAGAATGGAAATGGGGAATGTGTCAAAGAGACAACAATCCGACCATAGAAAAAACAACAGCAGAAGGTCACCAACAGGTCTTCAATGTAGCGAGAAATTCCCGCACCCGGAGTCGTCCCTCAGCTGGCCCCTAAACAAATATATACTAGTTCAGTGATAATGAACGCCATACTAATTTCCAAATAGTACACAAGAAACTAAAATTAAAATAATACAAGACTAACAAAGGACAGAGGCTCTTGACTTGGGACAGGCGCAAAAATGCGGCGGGGTTAAACATGTTTATGAGATCTCAACCATCTTTTATAAGGTTCATTAGTATTGTGCAATCATTTATCATAAAATGACCAGAAAAGGCATTTTGTTGAATTATGGCATAATTTTGGAATATTTATTAAAATTTATTTAATTGAAATTACATCGGAGGAATTTTTAACGCCAAGGAAAAATAGAGAACGGGAGATCAGCATTCGAATGATTTCTAATAAAGCAGTGTGTTAAGTGGGTGTATTTGAGTTCCTAATTGAAGAGGATTTTCACATACGTTTTGGATATTCCAGTTTTATAATAATATTTCCCCAAACAGTTATAATAGGTATGGAAAATTATCAAAGTAATGAAAAAAAACGTTGTCTTAATTAATAGAATAAAGAATTTCAAATTGCCATTTTAGCTATATTGCAATTGTATAATTATAATCTCTATACATTGATTGTATTTCAGACATCTATAAAAGCCGAAGTACTCACATTAAAAGATTTTTAAACAAACAAACAAATTGTAATTTAAATGTTTTTAATTTATTCATACATTTATACATTTGTATATGTACAGTGAATTTGAATAGACATTTTTCCAGGAAAACAAGTTCGCCAAGTCTTAAAAGTCTAAGGCTGGTTAAGTATCTTCTGTCGTGGAGTACTTTCAACTAATATACATTAATCACATCGTATAAAATTATTGTTGTTTTGCTTCATTCTATAGCTTTGTTTGCTATTACAAACAAACAAACAAATTTGAACAATAAACAAACACTTTTATAACTAAAAAGCATTCTATATGTTTGTATTTGTATTTGCTTGACCCATATGGGTGTATTTTGCAGCTAAAATTATTATAAACTAAAATGCCTTTATCTAAAAATACATCTATTAAATGTAAAGAGTTATACGGTATTGTAAAATGTTGTTTTGTTCATAAAAGCATACATTTCGATTAGATTTTCCGTTTGTATGTAAACAAATAAATGCTTTCACAAACAATTTTTCAGTTGCTTTTTTTGTTCCGACATTTTTTTCTTTTTTATAATACAGTTACTAATATCGATTGCAATTACAATTACAACCGGTATACAAATACACAAGACTCCAACATATCCAATCATTTGAGATGACATTCGGTTGTCTTGTATAGATATTTTAGAGTAGATATACGATAGTGTTACCCTTCTGTCAATTGCCAGTTCTCGAATTAGCTTTTCTATTTCCTCTTTGAACGCATTCGAATTAATGTCATTACATGAACAAGTACATACATTTCCATCAGTTGTTGTATTATCGGTGATTGAGAGAGTTGTGTACATTTGTACTGTTTTTGGAGTTGGTGGTTTCTTGCTTGTTTCTTTCCCTGATAGTGATACTAACGTATTTGTATCTTCGATTGATGTGTTTGAAGTTATTGTTGATGTTTCTTTCGAATAAGTGCTGAAGGAGACAGAATTTTTCATTGAAGAAGACGTCATTGAGGTAACTGGTTCTACCTTATTGGTGACGTCAACAGAATTTGTTTTTGAAGAAGACGTCATCGGAATAGGTGTTTCTGACTCACTGGTGACGTCAGCTGAATTTGTTGTTGTGGACGTTGTCATTGGAGTAGGTGATTCTGACTTACTGGTATCATCGACTAAATTTGTTATCACAGCATATTTTTTCACTGGTTTTCTGGTAACTGCTGGTATTGTAGATCTAACGTTTATGGCTGCTACTGTTGTATCAACCTGTACATCTAAAATTCATCAATGAAATAGGTTGAATCATATTTTAGAGACAAAAAACGTTATGTGGATTTTTATGCCCAAAATAGGATAGTAGAGGGGCATCATGTTTTCTAGTCTGTGCTTCCGTTCGTTCGTCCGTCGGTCCCGATTCAGGTTTAAGTTTTTGGTTAAGGTCACTTTTGATGAAGTTGAAGTCCAATCAATTTGACACTCAGTACACATGTATTTTTTACCCCATTTTTACGGACCACTGACCTTAGAAAATGTGCGAGTGGAATATTCATGTACTATGGACAAATTCTTGTTTAAATTTTGAAAATTGTATTTTTTTGGGAGTTTGGTGTGGCGTCCATTTCGTTAGACTAATTTTTATATCTGTAAATGGCCAGATGAAGCCCATCTTAAGATGAGAGTTTTTCAGCTGCGTTGAAGACCAATTGGTAGACTCACGACTTTTTCGGATCGTTGCCTCTATGAAACATCGTTGCCTCTATGAAACATCGTTGCCTCTATGAAACATTCACAGTTGTAAGTCTCTGTTCAGAATTAATGTATGTCTACATTTGGAACCTTGTTACTAATGATTTATATATTCTTAATTTTGAATCTTGGTTTGGATACGTGTATAACTCTCTCAGATTGTTCACTTGTTTTTTGGAGGTTATCGTATTCGTGGTAGGAGAAGTTATGATAAAATCCAGTGTTACCTTAGTTAAAACAAGTACTATGAAATCTACCTAATTATATTCTCTAGATATTCATAGGACTTTCAGTGTTTATAGTTTTTGGCTTCCAACTTCGTGTATTTGTAGCAATAAATGCACAAACGATCAACAAGCCTGGTCATTCCTTTTTAAATGTGTGCATCACCAAAACAAGATATTTTGTTACTCAATGAATTTTAATATGTTTAAACTATCTTTTCGTGTGAAACTGTTTCCTATATTGATTTTGAGGTAAAAAAAAAAAACGCTTGAAATGGTCATGTTTGGTTAAAAACGTAAATTTTGAAGTGTACGACATCACAAGTTATATTTCTGAACTGCATTTTTAAGATAACATTAACCTGTTCATTTACCTTTAAAATTGAAAGGCGATCTTTAATTTAACGATACAAACGTTTCAAGTATGAACAGTAACAGAAAAGAGTTGATGTGAAAGAATATATACAGAAACCCAAATGGACAGGATGGTGTTAAACACCATTACATCACTTACTTATTTGGTAGAGAGATAACCTATAGTTACCGCCACAAAATTCTGTTCCTAAAGGGCACGGTAAATTACATTCCGACTCTGGACGTCTTCGTTCAGTTAGGTTTTGATAAAATATCGAATCACAGTAGCATTCGACACCCGTCTGAAACAAAAAAAATGTCGAATCTCATAGCAATTTACTTTAAACACAAATTGAAAATGTCAGGCATGTGAATTCTGTGTTTAATGTTTTTGGGTCCTACGGACTCAATATTTTAGAAACATTCGCTCCAAAGACATAATGTCTATGGACCCAAGGTTTCTAAAATATTGTCACATATTGTCTTGCCACGTTGAATCCGGTGGATGTAAAATAAAATGATAATTAACACTTTAAAAATTTAATGTGTTCAAAGCGGGATTTACCTTCATCAGGAAAGGAACAACGCCAATCCTCCCTGCAATTATTCTATCGAAATGGTCAAAAGTAATTAAATGGATGAAACATGGTATATGTACATGTACGTTAGCGTCAATAAGTGAAATAATGCATTAAGCATAAATGCTAGGCAAAAAACAAGTAAAACAAAATGGTATATGGACAAAGCACATTAGCGAAATCGAAAGCAAGTATACAACAATTTACCATAGTACAATGACGGGATGTATTAGTACCGCGCCATGTCAAATTTATATTACTAAACAACAATATTAGTAATAATTTACAGACACAAACAAAAGAACACTTTAACACGTTAATAAGTATATAAACAAGGTCAGTACCTAGAATGCATACTTCATCATGTATTTGAGAAGTTGATATGAAATGTTTATAAACTAGCTCTTAGTATCTTCCGATGAATTTGTTTAGATAAAGGACAAAACGTTCTTTGAAATAACACTGGTTCATGAACTTTCTTCACAGACAAGTGTGACGGTTTACAAAAAGTATGAGTTTCAGCTGCAAGCTCTTCAATACTGAATGAGTTTGGAAATGAATATCCTATATACAGGTGAAGTCGGTACTAATGTGGGGGTTATTGATCATTTCTATATAAAATTCGTCTCGTTTGAGAGATTCTGGTACTGAAATGACCGCTTATGTCAAATTCGAGTTATAAGTCTTAAAATGAGACAGAGGAAGCCTTGTCTGTTGTTTCTTTGATTTCTAGTTCTGGAGATATATATAAATGGGATTCAATCAGTAAATTCTTGATTGTTAATGGAATTATGTTAAAAAGGCACTGTGGATTATTTATTTTAGTTCAAAGTTTTTTAGATTCCACATGGTTAAAATCATTACACGAGTAAACAGTTACAAGTAATTTTGAAGATAATCCTTCCCTGCGGACAAATGTTTTGTCAATGTTATGTTAGTCCAGTCAATCTAGCATAAATTTGACCTTAAAGGGAAATTCCGCGATTTTTTACTTATCATCTTAATATGTTCGTCTTAACATAAAAAACACAATCACAAAGTTTTATATTTATATTCCTTCTAATAACGGAGAAAATCAAGTATTTGTAACTTTTTTGCTTGACCTACGAGAGTGGGTTGTGACGTTTTATCCCGATTTGTTGAATCATGGGAAAAAATTAAATCTGTTAAAGTCTTAATTTCTTCTCAAATACTATATAATTAAAAGCGCACAGATGATCGTTGGTCGTAGTTAATAACCACAATATAAAAATAAACGTGCGTGTACCGTTTTGTATTATTGAATAAAACTTCATATATAATTAATTAAATATAAACATTTTCGAATTAATTTCAAAAATTATTGTTCGGATTTTTTCATAAAATATCTGTTGAACATTTTTACTGATCTTGAACTGAAAATATTTCACGTTTTATTTACCGTTATAACTTTGATAACCATTTCAATGAAAAATATGTGTGGAAAGAGTGTGTATATTGTTTTGTAGAGTCATTGTATATTTCTCGATTTGCGTACAATTGGTTTGAACTTTACCTTGCAGCAATTTAGCCTCAGGTGTACACAGGTGTGAATTCAAGTGTACACAGCTGTGAATGTTGTCATTTCGAATTAATTAACAGAAAGGGTATAGCGAGTTTAATACACCGATGACAATAGAGAAACAATAATTTAATTGTATAAATTTATTAAAAATAAAAATTTTATTTCGGAAGTGTATGCAACATAAAAATGGAACAATTTCCGATAATTTTGTGCAATTAGCATACAATTAACATATTAAGTTGAAAGAACCTTAAAAATTAAATGTTGCGTTTCCCAAATAAAAATTATTGCACATCTGATTTACTTTACCGGAATTTTTTAACTTGTGTATAAATCTGGCGATTTTCAAAGGCTAAGTATCGCAAATCTTTCGCAATTTTAAAGTGATTAATTGAAAAAAATATAACAGTGCAACTAGCATGATTTTTTTTTTCTTTTTAACATTTCGTTCTTACTTATTTGAATTTATCTTAAAATCACTAACTAAATTATTTGTGAAAAGAATGCTAATAAATTATCGTTTATTTCATTAATGGATATACATATATTATAAATCTTATCTAATACATTATTTTGTTTGAGGATTTTTTTTACAAGTCTGTTTTATATTCTATGCATGATAATTGCATGCAATGTTGAACAGGATAGCGGTCAATTATCCAAATTAGTAGTACAGTAGTTGTAATAAAAGGCATATCTTAGTAATGTATAACTGCTATTGACGATTTTATATAGGTTTTTGAGAGTGATTATTTATCTTGTGTCTGACGAAAACTAAATACCTGCATGGTTATATCGTTCGTTTTGGTTTGGTGAGTGTTCTCTCAAAAAAAGTATATATTTCACAAATATATACCACGAAGAAGCTCTGAAGGTATATACTACTCCCATTTTGTTTGGGTGTAAAAACATCGATTGTTACAGCAATACTTAATGAATAAAATGATGTGGTAGAAAGAAATATGAGCGTCATGTGGCAAATATTACATGATCTCGAACCGTGCCTAGTTGTCAATCTGTATTCCAATACAACCATATTGAGTAGCTAGTATTACAGGGTTCTTATGTCGTTTTACTTTAAGATGTATGAAAGATTCTCTCTCTCTCTATATATATATATATCGTATGTAACAATAATCAAACGTCTATAGGCAATAACTAAACGGGTATGAAGATTTTTTATACAGTTTATACAATCATTAATAAAGAAACACAGCAACACTACGATATAACAAATGGAAAACTTAATTATTTTTAAGTAATAACCATGCCGCTATGCAGACATCAAGTAAAATGCACGTGAAAATCAATTAGGTACACGATGTGTGATTTTGTATAACTAAAAATATCAAAGTGAGCAATAACTTTGTCAAGCAAGCATTTTTTCCCAATGTGCCGCTCTTTTTATATCCCCTTCTTTGCAATAACTAGTTCCCATTTTCGTCGATCATTCTCTTTATTAAGGTCTTTCCTTTCTTAATGGAAAGACCTTACTGTATTTCGTTTGTTTATTATTATTATTAGGTCTTTCCACTTTTCTGTGGAAAGACCTATTGTTTTTCTTCTGATTATTTTTTTTTCTTCCGCCAAATTCTGTTCTTGCGATAAACATTTGTTTCTCAATATGTCGCTTAGATATTTGGTATATGATATCGAACAGTTTTTGCGCTTTTGAAATTTACCCTGCGTAACCGAATACTTTTCTTTGTAGGAGTTATCTCCCCAAACACTGTTTTCCTTGTGTCCACGACTCCTTCTCAACCGTAAAAGATTACGACAAATTTATTTTACAAAATTGCTCGTTATATACTTCTCATGATTTGTCTTATTTTGACCGAAGCGATATAAACGCTGCATATGAGAGTTAATTCCCCTTATGCATTTGATATAAGTGATATGCATTTCTATCTTGTAAACCATAAGTAATAGAGACTTAGGATCTTTTGATTTGAGGTCCTTGGTCCAAAAAAATGAAAATTAGGTCAAGGTCAAAGGTCAAGGTCATATTCTTAGTTTTGAATTTGGCTTATTTTCACTCATTTTCATTAACCTTATAAGATATCGACAAATAATTTTGACTAAATTGTTAGTTGCGACATGTCGTAACTTAATAATTTAAGTTGAAAGGGTGCTTAGACAATGAATGGGAGTTTTCGCCCCTATCATATCTAAAATTATATGTAAAGTGATATAACTTACTAACCATACATATTAGAGACCTAGGATCTTTTGACTTGAGATCCTCAGTTTGTGACCTTGAAATTGACGTCAAGGTCATAGGTTAATTTGACGTTCTAGATTTTGACCTTTGCTTTAAATTCATATCTATATATCATAAAGCCATATGAACTGTCATTTTAGACTGATTTTTAATATTTTAATATCAAAATAGATATTAACTGGTGGAAAGACCTTCAATTGTTCTCTGAACAATTGGTTTTTAATTATTAATATTCTTTTTCCTCGTCCGTTTTCAAAGTCAAAAATCAAAAAATGTACGCAACATATCCAAATGATCTTTGATACCATGTATCAAGGGTATAAAATCTATCTTGTATTAGAAGAACCATGATTTACTATTTACCTTATAGGAGTTATCTCCCCAATTACAAAAGACACTGCTATCACTACTCCTCATAAACTATAAGACTTAGCGGCAAAGGGTTTTTTTTAAATGTTCCTTGCCAGATGGCGCAACTTCAAATAATTTTAACCGAAGCAATCCAGTGACTTCTTATAGGAGTTATTTCCCCTTGAATATTTTACTTTTCAATATGCAAATAAATTTCATGAACCATCAGTTGTAAAGACCTCGGGTCTTTTGATTTGAGATCCTTGGTCCAAAAAAATGAAAATTAGGTCAAGGTCAAAGGTCAAGGTCGTATTTTAGATTTTTATTTGTTTTTTTATTTTCCTATAACTTTGGAATGGTTATAGATACAAAAAATTTTAGTAGTGAAAAATGCTTGGTATTTCAAGGGGCAACTTTGTTACGTTATGACTGTATTGGTTTTACCATTATGTAAGGGACATAACCCCATTTATGGTTTATAAAAAAGCCATTATTAGGCAAAACTCTTAAACAAAAGGTCCTTCACCCATAGGGTCTTTTGCAATGGCATTGTGGAGCAATGACCTTGACGAAGGTCGAAAGGTCAAATGTCAAGGTCATGTACTAAGAGGCAATTATGTCATTTTTGGCACTATTTAAAGAGTTTTATGCGTGTTTGAATTGCAACCAACCAACCAATCAATCAATCAATCAATCAATCAATAAAATCAATAAATCAATCAATCAATCAATCAGTGCATGTATGTTTCCGTCTCATGTATTTAATATCGGGTCCAAGATCTCATTTATTTCTTTTCCGCTTGTTTCAAGCAACCTATCCAACGTGTTTAACGAACCAACCAACCAACGTGTTTAATCAACCAACCAATGTGTTTAATCAAACAATCAACATGTTTAACCAACCAACCAATCAATCCGTGCATGTTTCAATCTCACGTGTGTTTAATATGGGGTTCAAGATCTCATTTGTTTCTTTCTCGCTTGTTTCAGAAAACCTTTCCAACGTGTTTAACCAACCAACCAACGTGTTAAATCAACCAACCAATGTGTTTTATCAACCAATCAACATGTTTAACCAATAAATCAATCAATCAATCAATCAAACAGTGCATGTTTCCGTCTCATGTGTTTAATATGGAGTCCGAGATCTCATTTGTTTCTTTCTCGCTTGTTTCAGGTAACCTATCCAACGTGTTTAATCAACCAATCAACGTGTTTAACCAATAAATCAATCAATCAATCAATCAAACAGTGCATGTTTCCGTCTCATGTGTTTAATATGGATTCCGAGATCTCATTTGTTTCTTTCTCGCTTGTTTCAGGAAACCTATCCAACGTGTTTAACCAACCAACCAACGTGTTTAATCAACCAATCAACGTGTTTAACCAACCAACCAATAAATCAATCAATCAATCAGTGCATGTTTCCGTCTCATGTACTTAAAATGGAGTCCAAGATCTCATTTGTTTCTTTCTCGCTTGTTTCAAGAAACCTATCCAATATGTTTAACCAATCAAACAACGTGTTTAACCAACCAACCAATCAATCAGTCAATCAATCAATCAGTGCATGTTTCCGTCTCAAGTGTTTAATATGGGGTTCAAGATCTCATTTGTTTCTTTTTCGCTTGTTTCAAGAGATCCCATTCAACGTGTTTAATTAATTAATCAATCAATCAATCAATCAATCAATCAATCAATCAATCAATCAATCAATATATGACAGTTTATTTATGACAGTATAATTAAAACAATATGGAAGGAAAGACCTATCAATTATTCAAAAAGAATTGATTTTTAATTTTTTCTCTATTCGGTTATATATTGTTTTCAAGGATGCAGGACAAATCGCCCCACTGGCAAAACGCCCCACACCAAATCGCCCCACTTTTTCACCAACTCGCCCCACTACTAAAAAAATCGCCCCAAACGGGTTTACCAACTCGCCCCACTTTTTAAAAAATAGCCTCACTTGTGAAAAGGGTTTCAATCTCGTTAATTTTCCCCTGGTCAACTCGCACCAATTATTGAAAAAGGTAAAATCTACTTCAATATATAATTTTCAGGTCTCCAACTAGCCCCACTCAGAGACATATATGTGTATATATGTCTCGGCCGCACTTAAATGAAAACTAATTTACACAGAATACCAAAAAAAACGAAATTTATTAAACCATTATTTTTTAAGTTGAATGATGTTTAACATTCTTAAAATATCATTGCAAATACATTTTCGTATCATTCATTGGAAAATAACTTTATACTTGTAAGCTTAGTTGTATAACAATTGAAAAGAAACCTGTTAATTGTATCATAATCATACAATTGAAGGATTTCAATTAACAGCAATTTGATGTTATAGCACTTCACCAAGGTTTTCACAGGTATTGAAGTGGGGCAGGGACATAGATATACAGAATTACCGATATACAACGGGATTCCATCTTTTTTCATAAGTGGGGCGAGTTGACACTAATAAATTCATTGTGGTGTATCTATTTATCCCGAGTGGGGCTAGTTGACAAACCTTATTTCAGCGGGATTTCAACCCTTTTCATAAGTGTGGTATGTTGTTCAACCTTTATGCAATGGGATTTTACCCTTTTTCATAAGTAGGGCGAGTTAGTAAACAAGAGTGGGGCGATTGTTATAAAGTGGGGCGAGTTTGTGAAAAAGTTGTGCGATTTGTCATGGATTCTGTTTTCAATATGCCACTCTATCTACACTTCTTAATTTTAATACAATGACAAATTCCTGTGTCATTCTAATCCTTATTAAGATATAGGGGACATAAGACCAAAAAAAAACCAGACAGACATAGAAGGGATTCTCAGCTTATCTTCAAGTGACTATAAGTGTTGCATTACTGTATATCTGCATCTTTGTCAATCGACAAAAGCTTGTATTTGCATGAAGATTTTTTTTTTTTCACAAAAAGGCTTTTTTTAAACTTATTGTGGGACACAAATATGTGGTTCAATAAATGTTACCTGTGTACACCGGGTACATCAATAAAGAGACCATGCATAAACCTGTATTGTTTAATTGCGTCATACGAATTTTAGTCGACAGGATGTCACTGGAATACACAGGGACATGTATCGAATATACGTCCTTGGAATACCTAGCTGAATTTGTCACTCTGACGTTACATCTAACAATAATTCTGACATACCTTTTGTCAATTCGGGAGGAAGCCAAAATATATTTAACAAGATAACGAAATAAAATTTAAAAGGAAATAAAACCTAAATTTTTTCACCGAATATACCAGATAGGGTCACACATTTAACTGTAAAGTGTCTTTACAAATGACTGTTCTGAATTGATTCCGTATATCATTCAAAGATTAGTTAAAAAACCAACTCTTTTAATAAAGAAATTGAAATGTCCGATATTTCGATATTTACATTTCTATAACCTGGCATTGGAAAAATTATTTTACATTTGTATATCAACATATTATGATAACATAATTTAAAAAAAGTTATTTATAATAGTATAACTTTATTAATTTGAAAAATTACCTTGTCTATATACGGAAATATTCTTGATACAAATCAATGTACTTTAAATAAAAAAGGCATACTATTGAATCTTTTGTATATCATTGATTGTTACAAGAACACTGCATTAATTTTGTCTTTCTTATAATTGAAACTTTTCTTCCTCATCAAATCTATATATGTGTTTATCAACGAGATGTTATCATATAAGGATTTGATAACTATAGCTATCAGCACTGCTAGGTTATTTTGTTATTAGAAGAATATAATTACATAATCTCTCTCGAAAGAAGGTTGTTCAAAATGGTCGTCACACACAAACTTAGCTTGCTATAGATGAAACTTTTTGCTATAACATTAAGGCTGCACAACCATGCATTGTATGTCTTTCTTGTGTTGTGGGATCGGGAAAACTATGTACACTTTTGTCACAACCTTGTTTGACAGAACAACCCTACACTTAGCAAGACATTTTAACAATGTATGACGTCTACGGCAATACCCGATTGATTGATGATAACGCACGGTTTGTAATCCCCGAATCTGTTTGTTCTTTGTGGTTTATAGATATCACCAGAAGTCACGTGACATTTTATATCGGACATGCCGACAAGATGGCGATTTCCAAGAACTGATAATTAATTTCAAAAATCGATTTTGATCTCTTTACATACAGAATTAAACTTTTTTATTGATGGACATGTGGTTTATTATGCTTCAAGAACAAAATATCAATTTTTCATTTTTTTGCGGAGTTTCCCTTTAACCTGAAAGTAATTGCAACAGAAGATTTTTTTAAGTTTTAATCTTTAGCATTATACCCCAAATATACACAGAGAAAAGTCCCATAAAATCGTACTTGAGGAAGACTAAAAACATCACCATTTAAAATTCCTATTTGCGTTGAAAAGGGAGATACCTCTTGCAAAAAATGCAGAAATATCAATAAAAATTGAAACAAAATTATAACTTTATCGCTTCCATTCATCTGAATGTATTGATTCTTGATTTTTCAGCGGTCTTTAGAGTATAACAAACAACTCTAAAGGTCTTTTCATATCTTTTATCAAGCTATTATCTAGATTTCGTAATTCATTAGTTGACCATTTATTGAATTTTTCAACATATCAAGGTAAAGAATCTAAAATTTGATAAAAATAATTAAGCATGTATTCTTCTTTTTGTGGTTTAAAGTTTCTTTAGAAAAGTAAGATGCTGAAAGAAAATAATACTAGTACACAGATATAAACAATACAAAATTTTCACATTATTTTTTCAAAATGGTCACAAAGCTTTAAATTTGCAATTTCTTTAATGAAAAATGCAAAAAAAAATAAAACTACCCATAACACTTCGGTTTTGTACATTTCATGAGCAGAAGATTATATAATTTAGTCAACTACAAACTTAATATAACCCCATCAAAGTATCATACTTTACATAAATTTCAAGAAAACAACCATAAACTGACCAAAAAGGGACTAATTTTTGCGGAGTTATCTCCCCTTCCAATGTTAATTTCCATTGGAAATTAAAAATGCTGATTTTGAGTTTTCCTCAACTTAGATTTTATGGGACTTTTTTCTGTATATATGAAGGACATAATGCTATAGATTAGAACTTAAACATTTTCTGTTGCAATTAGTTTGAGGTTAAATCTTAGTTTGACTGGACTATGTGTGTTGTTGTTTAGTCAGGATTAATTATAACCTACACTGCAGTGCTCTTTATGTTCTCGTTTTGTCGTTCGTTTACAGTCTTGGTAAACACAACCTTGATTTCCTGTTGTTCAGTTTTACAATAAAATTTAGACATAAATAACGTAAGTCGTATTTCATTATTGTTACATTGTATTTGTCTCTCGGATAAAAAACCGAGTTCTTTGTTAAAAAAATAGCTTATATAAAATCTTAAATCCCTTCCATAGTAAGCACACTGTTAATCGATTATAGAGATACATATTAATTAAAATAAATCCCTAGTCAATGAACTTTAGTGTAAACTTTGTATAATGTGACACCTAACATCCACGTGTTCCAACATCAATCCGAATTCTGATAGCAAAACATCTTATTCGGAAGACGCTATACATACTATTAGAGTTTTATTGTAATTATATTGCAAAATAATGATCACATGATGCAGTATTACTAGACTTGTAATTGCTTTACATCAATCCGACACCAGTTTAGTGTCTCTGTTTAAGAATTTAAGTTTATATATCGGTTCTTGCTACTTTGGATGGAAAAAAATGACCTTTTGAAATAAAATAAAATGACGGATAAATAAAGGCAGAGGAGAACAACGACACAACAGAAACACAACACTAAAATGCAACACACACAGAAACTATAATATAACAATGTCAATTCCTGACTTGATACAGGACATTTAGAGAAAAAAAATGATGGATTAAACTTTGTTTTGTGGCTAGCCAAACCTCCCGCTTGTATGGCAATGTTAAATATAACATTAAAATTACATGACAGAACTACCATACAAATAAATTGGAGGACATACAGGACAGATGAACACATAAATAATAGCTATCAAAAGGTATCAGGCTTATAATTTAATACGCCAGACGCGCGTTTCGTCTACATAAAAAGGTCCTCATATTTTGTACGTTCATGTTCTAAGTAATGAGCCTGTAATCCGTAGGTTAAATTTGTTTATGACTGTTTTTCGTAAATGGGTTTAAAATAAATTTATGCTGTTTATTTTCACGTTCGAAATGTTTCACATTTTTTATACCATGTACTTATACGGTATCAGATTTTGCTATTTTTGAATGTCATATGATGACCTATAGCTGCTTATGTTTTCGTCCTTTGAAATCTGGTGGATAATTGTTTCAATGTCAATCATAAAACGTCTTATTTTTATAACATGCTTTAAATTACAAATTTTGTTTTGTTTCTTCTTGTCTAGTTATTACCATTTTTCATTAAGTTAATCATATTTTTTTTGTTCTAATCTGAAGCTTTGTGTCTACTAAGCTGATATCAGATGCATAATAATAAGTCAAAGATTACATATAAGTTTTAATGTGGTAGATTTCCTTTTTACTTTATATTGGACATTGATTCAAAACTATACAAGTTTTTTTTCTTTGAAATAAAAAAAAGCTTTCATCGGAGGATTAACTGATATATGGATTTATTATGGTTATGATGATTAGTAAAAATCTGTACTGAAGTTCTCCTTAAGATTCTTTTGTTTGCGTCATTTTGTTTGTTGCAGTCTTATTCAAGATAATCGCATACATCCTTTTTATTCAGATAACTATTGTTGTTGCTAAGCATTAATTTTTATTAGAGGAATTCCATAAAAACTAAGAAGCCCTATTGCTTTTTTTGTAAATGTGTTCACATATAAGATGTTTGATTTAACTTCTATATAAAGTGTTATCCCTTTACACATGTTTATAAGCATGCTTCTTTCATAGTTTAATTTTTGGTCGCTACATAATAAAATGTATGTACGATTGACTTACAGCACTATGAAGCTACACGTTCGCAATTAATCATTTCCTTTTACTCATATAATACTTACCACATTGAACTCGTCTATATAAAAAAAATATAGACAAACTTGCGAGAATAAATTTTAAAAAGACGCTTCTCGGTTCACTAGCTGACCGTTATATATTTCGATAAGTTCAATACACATGTTCGCCTGATGTGAAAATACATCTATTGTTTATATTGATAAGTGAATTTTACATTTTGTTTTGAATTTTAACTTTTCAATATAATATTTACATTGTATAATTTAACTCTTGTTGGTATTTTCGTAAGACAGCAACAACTATTGTGCTATAGCAAGGCCTTTTGCAGAGATTGTCATTGTAAAGACACCGGTTCGTTGTTGAAAATAAAACTATAACATGTACAGGAGAAGCTAACTTGTAAACATATTTTGAACTTGAATGGTCCTTTTAACTCTATAAAGACTAAAGGAAGGAAAGACAACTGAAGTATTAGTCAAAAGAACGCACAAAGGACGTAACTGGAAAAAAATGAGACACGTACGTAATGACAAACAATAGACCCATAACATTATAAAACCTTTGAACCCTTTACTGGTTCCACAGTCGTGTTCACAGTGAATGATGCGATACCACACTCTAACAGATGCACTTATTTGAGAAACTGGGCTGTAAGAATATAGCTTTGGTAGGTCGTTTGATACCTTCCCACGTCAGAATTCTCTAGACCTGTAACAACGTACTGTGTGTTTTGTGATAAATAGAGGGTTTATCTTGCAGAACAGCTGTGAACTGATTTTTTCGGTCTAGAAGGAGTATATAACATGAGTTGGAAACTAGAAATTTAATAACTAAGTATAATACGAATATAATCAATTGGCATTCAAAATAATACTGTTGAAAATAAATTTACCATGATAATTCTTAACATATTAATTTGCAATGCAGCATTAAATGTTTACGGTTCATAAAAATTGTCTAAAAATCTGCTGTTCTCCATGATGCGTGGTGCAATATAAGTATGCTTAATTGGTTTTGTTTTAATTAAAATATATCAAAACATTATATAATAATATTAAAGCGCTAAAAGTTGTCAATATCTGTTAAAAATAATAAATTTGTTCGTGTTTTTTTAAAAACCTTTTGTAAGTAGCTATATAGATATGCGTATCAACAAAAAACAACATTAGTCAATTTGATAAAACGTAGCTTTGAAAATGTGATTATTAAACATCGGTAAGATCAGTTAAGTTATGTTCAGAATCGGTTAATATATAAACAAGTATACCATTTCTTCTGCTGATCAATATATCGGTATTTCAAACAAACAATTAAAACCAAACTGAAACTTGAAAATATTTCGTAACGAGGGGAATTATTTTTGATGAGATTGAAGATATATTTTAGATTAAGTGAAAATACTAAAAAGAAGATGTGGTATGATTGTCAAGGAGACAACTATCCACAAGAGACTGAATGACACAAACATTAACAACTATAAGTCATCGTACGGCCTTTAACAATAAGCAAATCCCATACTGCATATTCAGCTATTAAAGGTCCGCAATTATATATGTATAACAATTCAAACGAGAATATCAACGGTCTAATTTATGTACAAAAAATAAACCAAAAACAAATATGTTACACATAAACAAACGACAACCAGTGAATAACAGGCTCTTGACTTGAAAAGTCTATTTGAAAAACGTGATCGACAGACAGGTGCTTTAATAAGTATATTTCAGTATTCAAATTCAGTCTCCTGTAATAACAAGAAGGTACTTTTTTAAAAAGGTTTGGTGCATCATTCCGTTTTTTACACATTTGATGAAATAAATGCAAAAAAAACATTAACGGAGTAAACATGTTTATAAAATCTAAATAAGCAAACAAGGTTGGACAAATAAGGCAATAGAACTAAGCGAACACCATACAGAATTAATTGTTTCTTATAGAACAGTGAAGTTAAAAACAAATCATGTATAGAAGTTTTTATAATTGCAGTTCAAAATATCGGAGTCAATTTTAAAAAAAAAAATTCTTTCGTATAATAGTTGCTCCTTGATTCGACTGGCATTGTAGTTTATTGTGAATATGATGTGAACAGACTAACTACAGCAAACTTGGTCTTATATCTTAGAATCTGAGATAAAGAATAGTTGTCTGATCAACATTAACTGGTATTCTGAAAAAAGCAGATAAGTTAAAGTCATGACTTGATGAAACTGCCTTCAGTGAATACTAGATCACCAAGAATTCGATAAATCTTCTTTTGTTGTTGTATATCTGACTGCACGGCAATAATTATCTGATATATAGAATTTACCAATAGTAGTAAGTTTATATTTGTCTCTAGAATCGCATAATTCAAGTTTGGGTCATATATGTTGATCCTTGCACGGTCAAATTGAATTAATATGTAAGACTCGAATTTGCGATTGTCACGCTGAAGGGCGATGGTCTTTTCGATGATTTGCGATGGGCTATAAGACACGTGATACTAGTTTAAAATCAACAGATGTCCAATAATTATGGGAGCTTTATTTTTTTGGAAAAATAGTACATAAATACCAAGACTTAATTTTTCCTCCAATTGCAGTAAAAAAAAACATCGTTCATTTATCTTATTTCTTGTTCTCCTTCTTGTCAGTCGTATATATATTTCTTTTCTTTTTTTGCTTTGTTCTGACTAACCAAGAAGTATTCGCAACAAGTACTGGTTTGAAAAGATAATAGCTTCCGTATAAACATGTAGATCAATTTCTAAAAAGATTGTTTGAATGACTGATTGTGTTGTCTTAGCTATACAATATTTACAGGGTACAGTGTTCAATATACACTTCAACGTTACAGTGAGGACTGGCTATCTTATGCATGGAATTTCAATAAACGAATATGTATATTTATTGACATGTAAACATTGAAAATATGATTTACGTTATTCATCGCACCTGAGCTTAGCTATCAATAGCATAGCGTCACAATGCCACCATCGCACTTCGCCGTGATCAAAACGCAATCAGCGTCAAACCATTGCACATTAGCTTGGCCATCACGGTTAAGTCTCCTAATCAAGTTATGACTATTGAACAGGGTATTCTAATGTTGCTTGCCTTTATCTATTTTGCCCAGGTATTAAGAGTGGATTATTGTTGCTGTTCAAATTAATATCGGAATGTACGCCAAGAGTTACTAGCAATAATGTACTGTCTAAATGTCTTTCTTAACCACTTACTACATAAGAAAAACAAACCAAATAGCGATTAAAACATGCAATTCATTTGAACAGAATTTTTACAAAAATTAAGTTTTTGTGATTATTTTCTACTTAACAAAAAAAGTTAAAATACCAAAAACACTGAAGTCCTAAGAAAATACAAAACGGAGAGTACTTCAACAATTACTCAAACTTATCAAAGGATTGGAAAACAATTTGCATATTTCTGACATTGTACATATATTTCCTTATGTAGATAATTAGATAATGGTGGACTTAACCTGGTTAATAAAAGAAGCTTAACCTCTAACATTATATTGACAACATTGTATGAGCTAAACAAACTGAACAGGTAAAATGTATTAAATTAGGGAACATCAGTCAACATTGTGTTATAATCTGAGAAAACAGACACCTTCAACTACAAAGAAACACACAAAATGCATGTATAAACTCTATAGACAAGGAAAATATGAAACAATGTAAAAACAGGAAAAAAAACATTTCCGAAGCATAATAACACAATAACAGGATGTATATATACCGACCCGCGGAAAAAGGATAATACGAACTACTGAATAAAAAGTTAAGTTTAAAAATATACAAAGACACATTAGAGAACACGGAATAAGAATAACAAACAACATCAGTACAAAGAATGCATACTTCAAAACCATCATGTATTATTTGTGAAGTTGATAAGGAATATTTGCCGACAAGATTTTGGTACCATCCGATTAAGGTTTTATTTGGACAAAATCCTGGTTCATCTACAAAGACCCATTAGAGAACACGGAATAAGAATAACAAACAACATCAGTACAAAGAATGCATACTTCAAAACCATTATGTATTATTTGTGAAGTTGATAAGGAATATTTGCCGACAAGATTTTGGTACCATCCGATTAAGGGTTTATTTGGACAAAATCCTGGTTCATCTTCTACTGGAGATCAGTTAAATAGTGTGAGTAGCAGCATCAAACTCTTGAATACCGAATAAGTTGAGGAAATGTTCATCCTATATGCAGATGAAATTTGTTTTGGTATGCAATATGTACTCTTATTTAAGAAAATAATTACAATGTCAACAAACGGATCAACGTGGCTTTATATAATTTATGTTTCTATAAGAATATGATAGTATACCTCAAGACCAGCATAATCGAAATCTAAAGCATCACAGGATAACACGCAGTGTTCTATCGTCATAAACGTGTTTGTTTCGTAGTCCCAATTCTGTAAATATTTTCCTCGCAAGATTCTATCATTACTGTCTTCGAAACATCCAAGGTATGCACTTTCTGTAATTACAATGCATGGGGAAATTATTTTAATAAAGATGAAAGGCTATTTAGATCATGTGCTAGCCAAAAAACAGAAATATTAAACGCACTGTAATTCACACAAAATTTTTATCATAACCATAGGTTGTAAGACATGTAAGAATGGATATATAAGCAATTTCGAAATAAAATTAGATATAAAGTAGTTCTAATCAGCTCTTAAACGGTACCAATGTTACTCCCCAGGTGCGATATCTTAAGTGATGTCCGAGGATAACCAGTTGAAAATTCAAAACCTAATACAAACGTTAAATAAAAGACCTGATAAAAATGTACAGATTAAAATACTATGATATATTCTCCATGTTCTCCATAAGGTCATGTTAAAGTTATTGAAAAAGAGGTAAATGATCCGGAAAACAATACTGTAAACTGTAGACTGGTAAAATCGAACCTGGGGTTGATATCTGGTGCTCCGAACGGGTACGTGTCAACTAATATTTGCACTTTGTAAAAATACTAATCGGAATATGCCAAACAAGATTGACGTAATCAGGTTCAGTCTCTGATGAATTTGAATTGTAGATTTTAACCTGCCATTTTATATATAATGAATAACTATTTAGAGAGCAAAGCATTTAGTCAGACATAAATTACAAGAACCAAAAACAGTCCAAAGTATCATAATGTAGAAAAGGATATAAGAAATAACACAGAAATAATTAAAACAGAAGACAGTACAATTCAATCGTTTACAAGGGATGATGGTTTATAATTTGTTTATTTGAATAATGCACATTTATACCCCCATGGTGTTGAAGGCATAAACAAAATCTACAAAATCAGTTTATATTACATAAAAAAAACAATAAAAGAACAAAACATTTTGTACATATGTATACATCTATCATGCAGTTGTTAAGTTCACCCACCTCAGTGACCATGACTTTTTAACAAATGGAACAGCATCCTGCATAATTGACGGACACGAAAGACATAAAACCAATTTATCAAATCATCTGCATTATCTATATCGGAATAGATGTTATAACTTTTTGTAAAAAATCAAATCTGAAATCTTCATTGTTTGAACATGTAAATAAAGAATGTTCGTCGTCTATTTTATTTAGACAACAATGTTGACATTAACGTTCTTCTCTTTTTATATTTTTGTATCTGCCCCTTTCAATTTTCAAAATATGGTCACTTACCCTTAATTTAGTAAATCTTTTCCTTGTTTCAAAGTTATTTTCTTTAAGTAAATAAGGCTCAGTTTCATATTTCTTTTTAAATTTACTAAAGATAAACAATTTAATATTTTCTGTTAAAGAATTCATTTTTTTAAAGAACAGCTTTTTATAATTTTCTTGTATAATATCTTTCATGTGTATATTCATTTTATATGTTTCTTTTATAAAGTCAATATATTCAATATCAGATAGTCCTAAATTATTTTCAAGAGTTATATTTTTTACAAAAGTATACCAAAATTAGGTTCCTGTTTCATCCAACAGTTTAGTTGTGCAATAAGGATCATATAACAACGGATTAATTTCTGTATTAGATATTCTTGCCATATATTTTAGTGATTGAACTTTAACATATACATCTATTGGATAATGTCTTAACTCTGCCCTTGATGCAATGTTTACTGCTTTTTTTTTTTATTTAAACCTAGAATTAATTTTCTAAATTTTAAATTCACCTTTCAATAAAGCTATCATCAATGGAGGTTAGTTAATCAAAATCTTTATCATTATTACCTGCTCTATTCTGAGATCTTAATTTTTTTCCATAGTAGTCCATATACCAAATTTCTATGTTATACATTAAAAAAGGTTTTATTAAAGATTCAAAAAGTTGTTTATGTATATTTTTATGTATATTTTCTATCTTATTCAAATATTTAAACAAACTGAATAGAACTTTTGTGCCTTTTTTTATAGTTCCATATGGTATGTATGGAATTTACCAGGATGCCTCTATAATATTACCTAAATATTTATATTTCAATACTTTTTCTAGTTCATATCCGTCCAAAGTAAACTCTGCTTTAGTGCATTGTATGTTGTTATGTTGAAATATCATAACTCAGTTTTTATTTATGTTTATTGACAAATGCCATTTTTTACAATAGTTACTTAATTTCACTAATGACTTCTGTAAACCCTCTGCACTTTCAGACAATAATAGTAAATCATACGCAAACATAAGACAACTAAATGACATGTTATTAAGATTTACTGCTTTACAGTCACTATCTACCTAAATGAAGCAAAAACGTCCGGAACAGGGCTATTTTGGGAATTTTACTTTCTATGAAGTTTTTCAGTTATCTATCATCCGACGTTTATGAGGAATATAAATGAAAATTTCAATGATCAGCTTTCATACGAACTGGGGAAGTTCCCTAGAGTTCCCACCAAAATGATATATATATACACGAGTCTAAATTGAAAACTACGTTCACACCTATGATTGCGTTGGATAAAAACCGCAATTTTTATACGTGTGCATGTAAAACGATGTTATGCCACAAACATACGGTGTCAATATATTTTTAGTACACCAGATCCGGATTTCGACAATAAATGTCTCTTCAGTGATGTTAGGGATCGAAACGGTATTTTGAAGGCCATATAAAAAGTACCCTCATTTTTAGATAGACTCTGGAATTTTAAGAGTCAATATAGGATGAACGGATCATATAAACCAGAGGAAAAATATGATACAAGCCCAAACGAAAAAATATAAACGAGTCTAAATTGAAAACTACGTTCAAACCTATGATTGCGTTGGATAAAAACCGCAATTTTTATACGTGTGCATGTAAAACAAATTTCGTTGTAGAAGGGTCTAAAAACAGCACAAACAACATTTTCCAAACAACCAAAAAAGTGAAAAAGTATATTTAAACAAAACGCATTTGACTAACAGGTCGAACAACTGATGTTCTTAAACCCTGCTTACTGCCATTGGCGATTGCCAAATAAAATTGATCACGAGATGTAACAAAATGGATCTTAATATAAATTTAATACTAAACAGAAAACGATAAACTTGTGACCAAGATGTCATACCACAAACACAAGGTGTCAATTTTTTTTTTGTACACCAGATCTAGATTTCGACAACATATGTCTCTTCAGTGATGTTAGGGATCGAAGCGGTATTTGGAATTGCTGTAAAGTTTTGGAATGATTTAAATAAAGGTTTTTGTCTTAATTGAAAAATCAAATGAACTTCTATTACCATTTTTTATATTTTTCCTGTCTGTTTTGGTAATCAATTCACGCTATGTGAATCTCAAATTCCAACAAAAATCGGATGTTTTCACCTAAAATTTCAGGTTAAAAAAAACCTATTTTTCTTATTATTTCATGTCATAAACACTGTATAAACTGTTGTAAAACTTTTGTTTTGAAATGATTATCATCAAAAATTAATGTTTAACAAGCTTTTCCCAGTTTTTCACTATTTTTGTCAAATTTTGCCACTCAGATATATTGGTAGACTGTTAGTATGTTTCAAATAAAGACGTTTAGAATTGAAAAATACCAAAAATAATTATGTTGCAATTTTTTTTAGGTTGGCCACATTTTTCATCTAGTTTGACTAGACTATTTGTGTAATTGTATCGTAAGTGTTTTAAATATATATATAGATTAGACCCGTGTGTTTTCCTGTTGGAATTGTTTTACACTAGCCCTTTGTAGCTTATTGTTCGATGTAGGCCACGGTTCCGTGTTGGGGCCTATACTTTGGTCTATAAAAAAATATAGCTTTTGACTTGCGATGGCGAGTTATCTAATTGGCACTCATACCACATATGTTTATTTATATATATTCTTTGAACTTTAACCTGTTCAACATTATAGAGTCAGATATTTCTCATATACAGGAAGAGAGCAAGTAAAAGATTAACCTTTTATATACATTTATTGGATGATGTGTTGACCAAAGCTGTTCAACATTATAAAGTCAAACATTTACACATACACAAGATAGAACAAGTAAAGGAGGTCTAAGTAGTTACTACTGTAATCACTAGCCAGTCAACACTGATGTTGTGAGTTCGAACCCCGCTCTTGCAGGTGCACTCGACTCCAATCTTAATAGACTAGGATTGTCAGTTTTCCTTTCGAAGGTCGGTGGTTTTCTCCGGGCACTCTGACTTCCTCCATCAATAAAAACTGTGCGCCATGAAATAGCCTAAATGTGGTTCTTTGAAGTGGCGTTAAAACACACAAAAAATAAGTAAAGGATTAACAAGATATGCATTATTTTTTATGAGTTGTGTGACCTACCGAACAATATTAGTTAACGGGTTTGCAATAACATGAGTAACACGACGGGTGCCACATGTGGAGCAGAATCTGCCTACCCTTCCGTAGCATCCGAGAACACTCACAGATTCGTGTGGGGTTAGTGTTGATTAGTCTTGAATGTTCTATGTTGTGTCTTGTGTACTATTATTTGTCTGTTTAATTTTTCTTTTTTAGCCAGGGCGTTGTCAGTATGTTTTTTTTATCTATGAGTTTGAATATCTAACCCCTTTTCTATTTGTGTAGCCCATGCTGACCGATTATTCTAATTTTGTTGTATTCATCTAACCAAAAAAATCATCAAAGTTATCAGGCTTACAATTTTTTAAGAAAATTTACTATGTCCGTATTCGCAATGATTTTTTGATTTTTTGATTATTTTCCAAAATGTGATTCATTAGTTGGGTATTTCACATGACCCATATATTTCATCTTTTCGTACTGTGATTTTTTTATATTATAAAGTCAACCTGTAGCTTTGATATATAAAAATGATAGAATCTGAAGCGAGATGATAAATCAAATACTCTTGCTTTGTACGTTTTAAAGACAACATATACACCTCAAACACGCCCTAACATAAAAAGGTGCACTTGATTTTCTCTTTTCGATACAATTGTTACCCATTTTTTAAAATTTATTCTTGAGTCACATAATGGAAGGGCAGACACGAAAATTACTTAACTAATAGGTTGATATGTTCTCCGTCCTTGGTAAAAAAATATTAAATCGGAGGTTATGCATTTTCTTCACCCAACTTGATAGATACCCATGTCGTTGACTTGATATCTAATTGTTCTGCATTACTATGTAATAGATAAATTGAAAACTTATGCAAATGGTGTTTTTAAAATAAAACACTTCGTAATTGAGAAGAAAATTGTCGTTTTATTTGTTTCTATTAATTTTTAAAAATTTTGTTACTATAGTAAACATTACAGTTAGCATTTATCGCCTTCTCTAACAAAGAGCTTCGATTCTTTTGTTCTATTTCAACTGGGTTTCCGCCTGTTATATTACAAGAGAAGTTGTCGGCTGTTGGGATTTTTTCGTATGGTAAAGCCAATCGATTAAGGTAAGATTTTCCTAAGGCCACACAAATTTGGTTCCGAATTCTACGGGTTTTCCAATCCCGTCTTGGATAAATTAACTTTTCAACCAAAAAACATAAGTGTTGGTCCGCATGCTGATCCTTAACAATTTCTCCTTGATTTTTGTTCACGTAGACGTTTATCGGTTGCATTGATTGTACTTATCGTTTCAAACGCAAGTCTTTTATAAGGGGAACTTTAAAGAGTTCCATTCAGTATCTATGATTAGTTTATTATCTGACCAATGTATTGTGATTCTCATAATAATTTGGGGGCCGGGGGATGGCTTCGACCACTTTATTCAAGTTAAAAAGTTTTAAATGCATTGCTCTTAGCAAATGAACAATTATTACCATATAATGAAAACAGCTGCTATCAAATGTCTTTCAGGGGCATATATTTAGATACATTTTTATTCAACATGTCTCATTTGCCCGTCTTACATAATTCCTCTTGTAAAATTTAAAGAAAATTCTTGCATACAAAGCTAATTAAAGAAAACTACGAAAATTAACTAAACTGCAGGGAGACAAGAAAGTATGGTATTGTACAGGCACCAATAAATCAAATTATATGTATAAAAACATCCTTCCTCCTCGTTTTCTTAATGAGGTAACTCGGTTATGTGTACATACATTGTACAAGTTCTACATCGAACAATTTTAAAACAAGAAAATATACTCGCTTGAAACTAAGCACATTCATGAAAAGAAAAAACAAACACCTTAAATGTTTTGGAGTTTATGTCTAAGCACTCAATATCAAATTAATTTGGCCTAAAACAACAGTTACTGTAATAATTAAATTTAAATTCGTTTTGCGAGTTTGTATAAACATGTTGAAAATCTCTGGACATATTAACTTATTAATCGCTTCGGACGCATGAAATTATTAAACGTGTTGTTTTCATTTTTTTATTAAAATATTCGCTTTGAAAACCCGCATAAGTTAAAAGAACGGTTTTAATACTTATTTTCTCTTAGCTACTAGTTGGCAAAAAATCTATTTCAAAAAATAAGATTCGCAGTATGCGTCGAATAAACATAAACAAACCAGGACATTCTATATGTTTGCGATTGGATGCTTTGGTGTTGTCTAATTGTGAAAAATGGCTACCAAATACATTTCTTTATAACCGTTGCCAAAACCCAACATTAAGAAAAAGATGGTAGAAAAAGACATCGAATTTCAAACAAATTAAATATAATCACCTACCAGAGTAACATAAATATGAATTTCAATAAATATTGTAAATATAGAACATAAATACCTGTATATAGTCCTCTTATATTAATGAAAATCCAGGAGAGGAAGAATAAGTGCTTGAAATTAAACTTATCCATTCCAAGATACAAGTCCACAAGGATTCTAATTTTCTTTTTCTGCTAACATTTTAGCGATGAAAGGTATCGTAGTACGTCGCTGCAATATATGTTCATATATATGCAGATTAAAAAGGCTTATCGAATACTTATAGGAATTTGCAATTCTAATAAGACTTACTTTCCAATTGAAACATCTTTTAAATGAAAGATTTTAAATGACGTCACATATAATCAAATATGATATAGAAATGTATAATTGCATACAAGAGCGTATATGTTTTATAGATTTATGCACATTTTCACTGTTAACATACACTCATATCCACACTTTAAATAAAACACAAGAAAAGGGAAATCAGGCACAAACTGAAATCATATTCTAAGTTCAGTTAATACTGCATTATATAATATATAATTACTGTTTTCATCTTGGACAGAATTTTAATATATATATAATAATATTTCGGTGCCTTATATATCCTGTACTGTAGTACGACGCTATATTAAAACTGACGAGGGAAGGTAACACATGGCCACCGAAAGCTTTATTTTTGTGAAGCCCAGGTGGTCGTGTGGTCTAGCGGGACGGCTACAGTGCAGGCGATTTGGTGTCACGATATCTCAGTAGCATGGGTTCGAATCCCGGCGAAGGAAGAACAAAAAAATTGCGAAAGCAAATTTACAGATCTAACATTGTTGGGTTGATGTTTAGACGAGTTGTATATATATTATGTACACAGCCATGTATCACCATCATTGCTGGTGATCCGATGGATAAATCTGTTGTAGAGTTGTCACTGACTCAGACGTTCTTATATATATAATTATTTTCTGTGACTGTATCTTGCATTAATTTGAAGGATCCTTTACTATAGATAATTGAGCTGATCTGTAACATTAACATCTCCATGCCTTATATATCATGTACTTTAGTACGACGCTAGATTAAAACTGACGAGGAAAGATAACACACGGCCACCGAAATCTTTATTTTTGTGAAGCCCAGGTGGTCGTGTGGTCTAGCGGGACGGCTACAGTGCAGGCGATTTTGTGTCACGATATCTCAGTAGCATGGGTTCGAATCCCGGCGAAGCAAATTTACAGATCTAACATTGTAAGGTTGATGTTTAGACGAGTTGTATATACATTATGTACACAGCCATGTATCACCATCATTGCTGGTGATCCGATGGATACATCTGTTGTAGAGTTGTCACTGACTCAGACGTACTTATATATATATACTTTTTCACTTTTTTGGTCCTTTGGAAAATGTTGTTTGTGCTGTTTTTCTCCAACGCAATCATAGGTTTGAACGTAGTTTTCAATTTAGACTCGTTTATATTTTTCCGTTTGGGCTTGTATCATATTTTCCCTCTGGTTTATATGATCCGTTCATCCGATATTGACTCTTAAAATTCAAGAGTCTATCTAAAAATGAGGGTACTATTTATATGGCCTTCAAAATACCGTTTCGATCCCTAACATCACTGAAGAGACATTTATTGTCGAAATCCGGATCTGGTGTACTAAAAAAATATTGACACCGTATGTTTGTGGCATAACATCGTTTTACATGCACATGTATAAAAATTGCGGTTTTTATCCAACGCAATCATAGGTGTGAACGTAGTTTTCAATTTAGACTCGTATATACATATATATACAACTCGTCTAAACATCAACCCAACAATGTTAGAACTGTAAATTTGCTTTCGCAAATTTCTTGTTCTTCCCTCGTGGTCTAGCGGGACGGCTGCAGTGCAGGCGATTTGGTGTCACGATATCACAGTAGCATGGGTTCGAATCCCGGCGAGGGAAGAACCAAAAATTTGCGAAAGCAAATTTACAGATCTAACATTGTTGGGTTGATGTTTAGACGAGTTGTCTTTTGGAAAATGTTGTTTGTGCTGTTTTTAGACCCTTCTACAACGAAATTTGTTTTACATGCACACGTATAAAAATTGCGGTTTTTTATCCAACGCAATCATAGGTTTGAACGTAGTTTTCAATTTAGACTCGTTTATATTTTTTCGTTTGGGCTTGTATCATATTTCCCCTCTGGTTTATATGATCCGTTCATCCGATATTGACTCTTAAAATTCAAGAGTCTATCTAAAAATGAGGGTACTATTTATATGGCCTTCAAAATACCGTTTCGATCCCTAACATCACTGAAGAGACATTTATTGTCGAAATCCGGATCTGGTGTTTAGACGAGTTGTATATATATATATATATACAACTCGTCTAAACATCAACCCAACAATGTTAGATCTGTAAATTTGCTTTCGCAAATTTTTGGTTCTTCCCTCGCCGGGATTCGAACCCATGCTACTGTGATATCGTGACACCAAATCGCCTGCACTGCAGCCGTCCCGCTAGACCACACGACCACCTGGGCTCTCAAAAAAAGAGCTTTCGCTGGCCGTGTGTTACCTTTCCACGTCAGTTTTAATCTAGCGGCGTACTACAGTACATGATATATAAGGCATGAAGATGTTATTGTTACAGATCAGCTAAATTATCTATAGTAAAGGATCCTACAAATTAATGTAATATACAGTCACAGAAAATAATTATATTTATAAGTACGTCTGAGTCAGTGACAACTCTACAACAGATGTATCCATCGGATCGCCATCAATGATGGTGATACATGGCTGTGTACATAATGTATATACAACTCGTCTAAACATCAACCCAACAATGTTAGATCTGTAAATTTGCTTTCGCAAATTTTTGGTTCTTCCCTCGCCGGGATTCGAACCCATGCTACTGTGATATCGTGACACCAAATCGCCTGCACTGCAGCCGTCCCGCTAGACCACACGACCACCTGGGCTCTCAAAAAAAGAGCTTTCGCTGGCCGTGTGTTACCTTTCCACGTCAGTTTTAATCTAGCGGCGTACTACAGTACATGATATATAAGGCATGAAGATGTTATTGTTACAGATCAGCTAAATTATCTATAGTAAAGGATCCTACAAATTAATGTAATATACAGTCACAGAAAATAATTATATTTATAAGTACGTCTGAGTCAGTGACAACTCTACAACAGATGTATCCATCGGATCGCCATAATGATGGTGATACATGGCTGTGTACATAATGTATATACAACTCGTCTAAACATCAACCCAACAATGTTAGATCTGTAAATTTGCTTTCGCAAATTTTTGGTTCATATATATATATATATATATATATGTACGTCTGAGTCAGTGACAACTCTACAACAGATGTATCCATCGGATCGCCATCAATGATGGTGATACATGGCTGTGTACATAATGTATATACAACTCGTCTAAACATCAACCCAACAATGTTAGATCTGTAAATTAGCAAATTTACAGATCTAACATTGTTGGGTTGATGTTAAGACGAGTTGTATATACATATATATATATAGCCGCATAGTAAATCACTTATGTCATGTAGTTACATATCACGATGGATTGTATAATTCAAATGACAGCAATATTGTAACACCTTGGCTAAAAAAAAAATTTCACATCAATTTAAAGTACCAGCAATTTTCTGCAAGTCCTCTTTTTATTCAAAATATTGAATTGTAAACAAATTTCAGTAGTTTCGATATACATGTATCAGACTGAGTCGTTTTAACAAAATTATTTGACCATATCAACCAAAACTGAACTTATTTACACTTATCATGTAAATATATATGGCCTCATTGTAACTTAAACCAATAATATTTCTATGTCAGGACGGATCGTATGATAAAAATGACACCAACTTTAAAACACAATAAACCTATATTGCTAATCCTGGCTGACCCGGCCTCTTGAACTTTTGAAGCATACAACAATCACTTTTCCATTGTGGCGTCAGATATTTTGTTTTATGTCAAATTTTTACGGGAACCTGTGCGATATCCAGGAATGGCAAACAAATAGCGGTAAGGTGTGTATTTATACCATATCTAAAAATTTAGCGCACCCTTATTTTCTCTCTGTATCCATAATAATGAACCGTCACTAAAGTGACTTTTTAAGTCAGTTAGTTTGTGATGGTTTTTTTTAAACAGAACTATTTTACGGCATCATCCATCACTAACATGACTGATTCATATACATTATTTAAAAATAAAAAGTACATGTATGGGAAGTTCTCTTCTTGGAATAGTATACTGTTAATATAATTTGAAGACAAATGGAAGAAGGCAAAGAAAAATGCATGATTTTGTTTGTAGCCGAACGTCCAGTGGCAAATGCTTCATTCATGTTCAGATGAGTATATTTTTCTGAGTTTCAGACTCCCAGATATCATTTATAATCGTTATGGATAAGTCTGGCTAAATTGACGAGATGGTGCAAATGTTTTTTTACGTTATAATACAACACTTTTATCATTAATATCCCATAATTCATCCACTGTACAATTTTCGTATGAACATTTGTCAAAACAGAATCTTAAATGAATGTAAATCCAAGGCAAACAAGGTAAATTACGATTAAAATTCCATGAATTAAATGCAGAGATATATTTATGACATGTATGAAGAGACTGTTAAAAACGGGGAACGAAGAAACGTAAACAATGATGTTTCCTATGCAATCTTATAAAAATATTTCTCCGATGAGTTGGATAACCTCCTATTCACTTCGATATTTGTACATGTAACGTATGATCAGAAAGAAATATAGAAAATCTGCTATTATATAGCAAAGTAATTGGAAGTGATTTATTTCTAAATTCTAAAGTGCCCTTACTGCAGTGACGTCAGTTTAGAACTGTTCTACAGTCCTGACTGATTTAGTCAGTTCTGCTGACAGTTCTACGGTTAGAACTGATTTGGACAGTTCTACCTAGAACTGATTTAGACAGTTCTACCCTAGAACTGATCCTGACAGTTCTACCTAGAACTGATTTAGTCAGTTCTACCTAAAACTGATTCTGACAGTTCTACTTAGAACAGTTCTAGGGTAGAATTGTTCTAGGTAGAACTGTTCTAGGACAGGTTAGAACAGTTCTATGACAGTTCTCCTGACAGTTCTAATGAGAGGTTAGAAGTGATCTCCACTGTATTTACAACCCCTTTGGCCATGTTATTAACTGAGAGCTAAACATAATTCATCATAAACATTACCGGAAGATGATTTCTCATGGTCCTTAATTTAGAGAAATGTGTGAATGATCGACACAAATCCGTTAACAGATATTAAAAAGCTGTTCAATATTTATCATCTGTTCACGAAATGTATGTTGATGTTCCTGCAGATATAGAGCATTAAAGAATATTGTTTCTGCATGTAAATACTACGAACGTCTTCTAAAAGAAATAGTAACAAATAAGCACTCAGGAAATCACACATACAAAAACACAGCATTTGAAAAGATGACATTTTGACGAATAAAAAGTCCTTCATGACTTCAATCACTAGTAGCACGATTTCAGTCTGAAACGGTCATTTTGGTCTAATCGTATCTTAATTGACTGGATTTACCGCTAGAGGAAAACGTCAAGACTTGTCAGATCGTTAAGTCTCCGTTCGGATCGATAGTCTCATTAGGTAAATTAGTCCGTTAAGGCATGTCAAGATATTTAAGACTGTATCGTCTAGCGAGCTGTTTAGCTCCGTTAAGACCGTGTCAGACCGAAAC
The DNA here is from genome assembly GCA_019925275.1 of Mytilus edulis. Lineage (NCBI taxonomy): Eukaryota > Metazoa > Mollusca > Bivalvia > Mytilida > Mytilidae > Mytilus > Mytilus edulis. The sequence goes on along the minus strand of CM034360.1, from coordinate 62,569,436 downwards.
AGATCAAAACTCAAAATCAACATTCAAAAGTGTCAGACCATGTTTAGATCCGTTCAGTATGCCGGTATGATACCACGAGTTAGGCCCTTCTGCTTAATCAGTGCATTTTAGATTAATTATATATTTATTTGAAGTTAAAGTATTATATCATGTATATCTCTCGAATAAATAATAATAAAAAAAAGTAATTAAAGATTAAATCCTCTGTTGATTCTTTATTTCTGTTGATGTTTGTTGGGTAACTAATAAATTATTCGTCTATATATGTTGCTTATTTTCTAATAAATATTAGTTTATGTATTTATATTAGCTATAAAGTGCAAGGACGTATATGGTAATTATATACACATGAACCCTTTGTAAACAACCAGACACAAGTTGTTTCCTTTTTCCTTTTTCCTTTTTCGATATTCATATTTTGAAAAATATTACAAGTCCAAACTGAAATTTTTTTTCCTTAAAATTTTTTTTTTTCAAATTTTTTCGGTTTCTTTTTCCTTATTCGATTTTCATTTCCTTATTCGGTTTCTTTTTCCGTTTTCCTTTATCATTTCCTTTTTCGGTTTCTATTTCCTTATTTGATTTTCATTTCCTTTTTTCATTTCTGTTTCCTTATTCGGTTTCTTTTTCCTTATTCGAAATTCATTTCCTTATTTGGTTTCTGTTTCTGTATTCGGTTTCTATTTCAATACGGTGGTCAGACGGTCCCGGATCCCAGAAAAATATTTAAGTGGGAAATAGCTTGTGTCAATCCCTTTCAAAGGTATTGACATAAGCTATTTCCCACTGAAATATTTCTTGGGGATCCGGGCCCGTCTGGCCACCACAGAGCTCGGTTCAAAGGTGACCCTTAACGTAATTTTCCGTATTAACCACACATTCGGTACTACTCGGCATATCCCTACATCAAAGTTCTGAACCGGACCTAGCTCATTTCAAAGGTATTGACCTAGGCTATTTTCCACTTAGATATTTTTCTGAGATCCGGGCCCGTCTGGCCACCACAGAGGTTCAAAGTTGCTCTTTAACATAAATACAATACCCAGAACCCAAGTTCCTTTTTAATCACGTGTGTATTTACATCCATTTGGTATAAGTTTTATATATTACAGAGTCTATTATTTCGTCAAATTTAGGACATTGAAAGACCGGGGGGTCTCAACATCATTTAAGCGGTCCTAAGCGGTAGGTTTTCACTGTACATTTCTTTTTTGGCTTCATAAATATTTCTATTTATATTTCTAAATGTCACTGGAGTGATCGGTATTTGTTTTTGTTTTATATATCATATATTAAATTACATCTTTGATGAATCTTTGATGTCGTTTTATTGATAAAATTCTATACTACATCAAGGAATTGTATATATTTAAAAGGAATGGAAACGCGGCCGACTTCAAAGAAAATATTATGATGCATCTCTTTCTTCGACCGGGTGTTAATTACACCCCATCGCTCTAACTGGCTCATTACTTATGGGAGAGATCCGTTTGCGCCAAAAATGCGTCCTTTTGCGCCACAACTTTTTTTTCTCAAATGCTACGTTTGTGCCACAGGTTTTAAAATTAGATGGTTTCATTTGCGCCAAAAATAAAACATACGATTGCGCCAGTTCAAAAAGAAAATTACTTTCTTACTCCTTTATTCGGACTTGGAACCGGCAGTGTAACACGGCACATGTTTCTTTTTCTGAAACATATGTTTTTATTACTGCTGCTGCATGGGTACTTCCCAATTTAATAGATGTAGTAGCTTTTAACTTCTTTTTATTGTCCAAAAACACAAACATTGAAGGATGAAATCCATAAAATAGTTAATAATAGTTCATAATAATAATAAAGCCCATACGCATGGTGGGAACAAAGCTCTGTGTCATCAACATTTGTGGCTAAAACATAAAGAGCAAAAACTTCTATTTTCTATATTGGCATATCTTTGTTAAGCAAAGCAATAAGTTTTATTCTCTCTCTGTACATTGACTGTCCAATGCTGCTTAAGTCATTTAATTCTCTTCAGAAACTCGTCTTTATGGTGAAATATCTCCTAACATGTGATACCTTTTGGGGCAAAAATAAGAATACATATATAGTAATCATTAATATTTATGATAGATATATGTACAGGTATATTGGCGCAAATGAGTTCCGAATATTGGCGCAATTGATACATTTTGAAAAAAAAATTTGGCGCAAATGATTCCCCTGAAAAACAGTAATTGGCGCAAAAGGACTGCTGCCTTACTTATATGGTAGAAGTTATCGAACGTGGTCATTTAATCTGACACTAGTTATCTAACTTGACAATGATATTTTTTCTAGGCATGTTTCTGTAATAAAAAATATAATGAACTAAAATCCTTCTGAGGGCATTCTTTTTCAATTTGCTTGGTGTGAAATAAATCATAATTGTTTTTTTTAGAAGATAATTCGAAATACATATTTTATTGTAGAGTAATGGTACCTACATTGTGCAAGTTGCGTTGTGCAGTACGAACGTGGTATAGTAGGTGATAAATCATGAAACCAAAAATAAATTAATCCAAGAAAAAAATATAACAATACAACCACATGCAAAGTTACCTATAAAAAAACTTTTTATTCTAGTTTTTTTATCTTGATATTTCATGAAGGTATGTCACAATCAGATGATATCGGACATTTTACGAGTTTTAAATAGTTTTCATGCAAAATAAAGGAAATTTTAAAAATGTAGCTAAATGACTTTTCAATTGTGAAATATGACTGATAAAGAAAGAAGTTAATAAATCATTAGAAGGGAAGAAAAAAGTAAACAACTGCAGTATATTATCTAGATAAAAGAACTTAGGCCGTGTTCACACCAAACGCCGTGTAGAGTAAACATGTTTACAATTAGTTTAGTGTAGTGTACACTGGTTTCACATTACATTTGTTCACATCTATACACCTTGTTAAGCTACCTGTACATAAGATTTGTTCCCACTTGTAAACTATATGTCATTTAAATGTTCATTACGTAGAACTGAATTCAAAATTTTTGGAAATTTTTTCTAGCGGTAAGGGAACAACCAATTGACTTCAAAAGGGGGAGGAGGATGGGAATGGAAATATTCCGATCTCCAATTTGATAAAAAAAAAAAATGGTCATACTGATGATAAATAAAAAAAAATGTTCTGAATCAAGAGTGTCCCCATACATTACAGTGTTAAATATTGAAAAAAAGTATTTGATAACCAGCATCGAAAAAAAGGAATAAAAACGTAAGCGCGAAAAAAAATCTGACTCAGATAAAAAAAATAACTCTCCCCCTTTTTTTAAGTTAAGTGGTTGCTACTTTAAGAAAGCCATTTTTATATTTTGCAGTAGTTTGAATATACAAGAGAAGTCTCGATAACGCATTAGAAAACGTTATCTGCAACAGCGTGCTTACAGCCGAAAAAAAGGATTGAGATATTAGGGATCACTACATTTTTATCTTTTCTGTTCGTTTCAAATGGTATTTCTTCTCCAAGGAGTATTTGGTAAAGGAATAGGGTAGCGGTTTTTTTTATATTTATTTTATGTGTTATTTAATGGATCTGAGATACTAGACAAACATATCATTTACCTCACACTTGTTTTAGTCATGCATTTATGCGTGAATCGTTTTTTGAGTAAAGACCAGTGGCGAATATTTCTGTGTACGTCAAGTCAATTCGGGAAGACCTTTTCAAATGAATTAGGCAACAATTATTTACTTCATTTTTTGTGGAGGGAGAGGGGGGCGTGAGCTATTGATTTTTTTTCAGGACAAATTTTGGTGACAAGTCGAAATCAATTTTAGAATTATATATAGTGGCAGATGAGGATGAAACAAACAATTTTTTTTCAGGGCCAAAAAACTGGAAACTTTTTTAGTTTCCAAAACAAAATCCATAGCTCACCACCCCCCCCCCCCCTTGCCTTTATGTTTTATACTCAACTATAATAGCCCCCCCCCCCCCTCCCCCGAAAATCAATTGGTTGCTGCCTTATGGGTTCGGCAATGATGCTGCTTTGAGTCTTGATTAGGGATTAATAAAGTACGTTAATTTTTTTTAACAAAAAAAATCTGTAAAAATTTAGACAACTTATAATTATCAAAAATATCAATTTTACTCAAAAATAGTTTCCTCCTTAAATATATACACGATAAAACTAATGTCCTAAATGCCTAGTTTTCTGTACACTTAACCTACACAAGGCCTACATTGACTTTCGACTGTGTGTAGGTAAAACATGATTTAAACTACATGTAAACATTGAGTTTTATCAATGGGAACGCAATTGTGTTTAGTTTACGTGTGAGTTACACTAACACAACACCAAATTTAGGTCAATGTGAACACGGCCTTAGATTACAGGTGTTATAATAAACAATGGCATATGCGGGATGTTCCAATTTGCAGGTATAATATTTCATGTATCAATGATAAGTTAATTTGTGTCTTACATACTTAAGATGTTAAAAATAAATAACGCCGAGCTCACCTGTTAATTAATGCTAAATTATGCAGAGATGCAATACATTTTCTAATTGGAAACAGTTAAAACTTTCCCACATTCGCATTTTATGTATTTTAACACCAAATGAATACTTTTGCGACCTATAGACTACTGCTCTGCGAGAAAAAGGAAAGAACAGTTTTGTTGTTGCGTATGGTAATTTGCGGCAACGCTTAATAATGGCAAACTGCATTACCAAACAACGATTTAGTATAAAAAAAAAAAAAAAAAAGTATTTACAAAAAAAAAAAAATGAATAACATCGTACATGTCGTATATAAAAAGCCACAATCAATCCCAATCGTAAGTCTTTGTATATATTTCTTGTCTGTTATTTCCAACTTCGTCGGTGTCGAACTTGACTGAACAAAATGGCGTCAATGTGAACTATAAACATGGGATTTTGAAAAATCATAGCAAATTCGTTTTTATCACCATTTTCATAAAACCAACACTATTTGATAGAAAAAAGATTAAGCTTTAAAATTGTATGTCAATGTCACATCTATTTCAAGCAGTTATTTAACTCATTCCAAAATACAAAGTGTCGATGTATTTATTGACGCACAACTTCAAATTTTCAACATGTTTCGAAATAAAATAATTTACATAGTACCAATTATATTTAGCATTCGTAATTTAGACCAAACTGTAGGAAAATGTTTCTTCCTTAAAGTGATATCTCATTTTCTCACTTTTTTCATTCTACTTTTCAATATTATAGAGAAATCGTAGTGCACTCCCAGATTGATAGACATATTTTGACAGAATAATGAAACTCAAAACAGAAATTTCGAAAAATCGTAGAAAACTCAGAAAAGTAACAAGAAACTTTAAAAAGAGCTTAACGATAGAATAAGGTTTCAGCTTCGTAATGATATCAACTGTTTTGTTTTGTGCTTCGTAGTTGTCGAATTTTTAGAAAAAATCAAAACACCGTATTTTTTGTTTTGTAATCCGGATGAAACTCCCTCAAGTTTCAAGACAGAGGTCTATTCTAATGAGAATTTTCTCAATACAATATTACAAACCTATGTTTTATGAGGCATTAAAATGATACCTAAGGCCTTTCCTTTTTCAAGGAATAAAAGTTTATTCTTAATTTCGGCTTTATCTTTCATTTATATCGTCTCAAGCAAGATGACCCCTTGAATTTAAAGACCGATCTATATGACAGGAAATGGACCACCGTCATGATTTTTTATATTATTCATCATACTTCCGCCTGAGCCAGACATGGGTTATAGCTCTGCGGGTGCTCTGCGGGTATCCCGATTGATCTCGAGCCGCGTTTTAAATATACAATTCCTTGACTACATAAAGACAAATATTCAAATGATATAAGGGCTTAAATTCGAGGTCAACGAGAATTAACGACAGCTTGAAGGGGTCATAAAACGATTTGCAGTAGTCTATTCCATTATTGAAATTAAGCTATTTCTCAATGTTCACGCGTATTTCGATATTAAGTCCGTCGGTACTCCTCTAATATGCGTTGCGGAACATATTGACTATATACCTTTTTTTTCCATTCTTAATAAGCATTCGAGTGAGGTATAAGCTAAGGTTTATCTGTACTTACGGGCTGAAGGGTCACAGCAGTCCATTTCATTATTCAAAATATCCATTTCATTATTAAAAATTTGCTATTTCTTAATTTTCACGCGTATCTTTGTATTTAAGCCTCCGCAATCCAGCTAATTGTCATTGCGGCACATATCGTTTATTCTCAATGTATTCCTCTATCAATAAGCTTTAATTTGGTGTATATTTTTTTTCCTGAATTAGGAGCTGACGGTTGTAGCAGTCCGTTCCATTATTCCAAATAAGCTAGTTCTCAATGTTCACGCGTATTTCGATATTAATATATAAAAAAGAAGATGCGGTATGATTGCCAATGAGACAACTATCCACAAAAGACCAAAAAGACACAGACAGTAACAACTATAGGTCACCGTACGGCCTTAAACAATGAGCAAAGCCCATACCGCATAGTCAGCTATAATAGGCCCCGATTAGACAATGTAAAACAATTCAAACGAGAAAACTAACGGCCTTATTTATGTAAAAAAAATGAACGAAAAACAAATATGTAACACATAACATGCGACAACCACTGAATTACAGGCTCCTGACTTGGGACAGGCACATACTTAAATGTCCGTCGGTACTCCTCTAATATGCGTTGCGAAACATATTGACTATATACCTTTTGTTCCATTCTTAGTAAGTTTTCGAATGAGGTATAAGGTTTATCTGCAATACCGGGCTGAAGGGTCACAGCAGTCCATTCCATTATTCAAAATATCCATTTCATTATTCAAAATTGGCTATTTCATAATTTTTCACGCGTGTTTTGGTATTTAGGTCCACCGTAACCCCTCTAATGGTCATTGCTGCACAATCAACTTGTTATATCTTTAATCAGAGGATGAAAAATAGCAATGGTCCAGGGGAAATAAAAAAAGACAACGTAGAGTATTTTGATATATATGTTTTGGTATTAAGGTTGTCCATACATGGAATTAGTATGGCGTTCATTATCACGGAACTAGTATATATTTGTTTTCATTCCATTGAACTTTAAATCGGAGGACCTACCTTGTATTGTATTGGATACTTTAGTTTCACAAAATTCCATACAAACACTGCACATTGCAGCTCATTTGTATCCTCCACCAATGAATTGTCCATTAGATTGACAAATATGTACGCAGCAAAAGATGGTCTTTAGGAATACTACGAAACTGTGAACTCGCATTGTTGTATTATTCATTTGTGGATTCTAGACGAAAAAAAATTCTGGATAATTTCAAATTTCGATCTTTTTTTTTGCATAACTAATGAATTCCAAATTTCCAATATATAAGTAAAATAACTAGGACGACGTTGACAGCATTTTATACAGTGTGGAATGAGTATAAGACCATGTTGACAATAATAAGACAACGTAAAGGAATAGGTCGATGTTGACAATATTCAGGCAAAGTGAATTGAATAGAGCGATGTTAACAATGCAAACAAAGCAATCAAAAGATAGCAAATTGACATTGCCCTTTTTAGCTTGTTGTTCGGTGTTTGCCAAGGCTCCGTGTTGAAGGCCGTACATTGACCTATAATGGTTTACTTTTCAAAATTGTTATTTGGATGGAGAGTTGTCTCATTGGCACTCACACCACATCTTCCTATATCTATTCAAACCAGTCGAAGAGAAAATTTACTACACCCCGGCAAAATCTGAAAGCAACGAGCAAACAAGCAACAGTTTTCAATACAATACATATAAAACTAAGGACTGAGCAACGCAAACCCCACCAAAAGCCGGAGAAGTACCTGCTGCATTATTCAAATACGGAGATAGATGAGAATAATCCTTTACAGATTTTGTGTTCCATAAATTCATCTATTAGTGGATTGACAAATAAGAAAAGGTCGCTTAGAGTGTAATTTTCGGATTTTTTTTTTTCATTTTAAAATACGGGAACGCTTATTATAAATTCCAGAATGAAGATATCATCCAAACATTGCCATCAGATGAAAGAGTGTTGTATTAGTTTTTATTTGACATCAAACTTTAATATCATATGACATATAAATTGAGTAAATTAGACGATTTTCAAATGTATGTAACATTTTTTTTCAATCTTACCGTCTGTCAAAGTATATTACATTTCTTATACATATCACCAAAACTTAATGCTCACAAAAAATAGTTGAACAACCAATACCTAAGAAGTATTGATATATAAAATTTTGATAGAAGATACAAATCAATTTTTACAAGTATTTTCATAAAACTCGATCATCACATAGCAGTATTACTACTCAATTTTCACCTCAGGAAGTCATGTAACAACACTGTGCGGGACAAATATGCAATTCCAGAATTGGCAAATCTGACTTTGTCGGTTTACAAGATATCAAAAATATTTTTTGCCAAAGTGATAGATAATCAAAAAACTTAATAATTTCCCCATATGTCCCAACATGTCACTGTTGTCATTGTTGTCACCACAGCTGCTTAAAAGTACATTTCCCATGGGAAATTTAAAAATTCCCATGGGAATATTCGATGTTCCCATGGGAAAAGTTAAAGTTCCCATCGGACAAAGTACTCTTCCCATGAGAATTTTAAAGTTCCCATCGGAACTTTACAGTTCCCATGGGAAAAGAAGAATACAGAGAGTTCCCATGGGAATTTAACTTTTCCGATGGGAACAGTTTATCTTCCCAGGGGAACAATTTTTCTTCCCATGGGAACATTTTTTCTTCCCATGGGAACAACTTTTCTTCTCATTGGCAAATTTGTCTACATATGGGAACAATTTTTCTTTTCATTGAAACAAATATTTTATGTATGGAACATGTTTTCTGTTTGATTGTTTTTCTCCTAGAAAAATAGAATTTGTTGAAAATACAGGATTAATAGTAAATTATTGCAGCATGCAGGTTTTCTACAAAATGTCAATAAGGTTTCGTATCTAAAGTTGATCTCAACATACCACTTCCATAAAAACTCTGATTATCCAGTTAAATATGAAGCCATGACAATAATAAGTTCTGCGTGTGTGTTGTGAATACAAAATATTGTTTTTTCTATTCTTAAACTGATTGGAAAATAGATAATAAATGTTTGACAACTTTTTTCCGGTGCTAAGAAATACCACAATTTTTTTTATTTTTTTTTTACAAAATACAAGACCCATAAAACAAAACACTATAACCATGATAACATGCTGAGATAATATTCATTTACAATCTGTATACACGTGTCTAATTAACGGGTTCTGGTTGAACGGGTTCTAGTTGAATGAACACGAATTTCGATCGATTACACACAGCTGACGATCAATAGAGTGTGGTACGTGTCGTTAAAACATCTATATGGTAATTACTAAAGATGTGATTATATAATTTGGAATTATTTTTTTTAATTTAAAATAACATAGACACGGCTGGTAATCTACACACGCAGAACATTTGGTTCTGCAAAATAAACCGTGAGAGGATTTTCCGGTTGTGCTTGAGTGGAGTAATTGTCACCGCTTCAAAAGGTATGAACATTTCTAAATCGCAATTTTCTTATTCAACTGAGCAACATATTGAAAATCGGAGAATGCTATGCTGTGGTAAAAACTTAAACGAAGAGATACATGTATCACTTACTGATGTACGTGGAGTTGAACTCCTACAAAGTCAGTTGTCCCACGAGAAATTGCCTAAAAAAGTGACATTTAAATTTTGAAATGGTTCTATTAACAGACCTACAAGTTCAAATTTAACTAGTGTGGATCTAGCCGGCGTTAATATTCATGAGGCTAGCCGTCAATAATATTCATGAGATCAAAACCGTGTTCGATGAAATGTTTTGGGTAGTTATTAGATTGTGACAATAAAATAACTTTTGCTGTTAATATCCATTAAGGTTATGCTATTTATAGCAATATAAAGTTATTAGGAAATAGTAAGCCAATAGGTGTCTTCTGCAAGGTCCGCGTCATTTAAAATGAAAGTAAATGAAAAGTTTAATTGCATTGCCTCACACAACACAAAACAATTATGAACATTAAAATGTTGTTATTATTGAATCAATGTAAACTATAGTAATTAAAACAAGATGATTAAATATAGGGTAATTAAATGGAATTAATTGTCATATGGGCATTCCATAATCTGTTCGTTGTCTACAAATATAGTCCAATTTTAAAACTAAAATATACAATACATACGATAGTATCACACAATTAAAAAGATCAGAAAAACAAGAAACATAGTTTATTGAAGGAATATAATAAACAGAAAAATAGAAACTGTCAATTACTATTTCAATGACATAATTCTTCAAAATTACGGAGATCAATAAGAGTCTTTAATCTCAACATTACCAGTCCATTTAGTTGCCTCTAAAATGGCCCATAGCACTTATGCCCTAGACCCGTACGAGTTAGTCAGAAAAGGATAAGGGGGGTACCCTGGTATATCACAAATTCGAAAATGAACTATTGCCGGCTGTCCAAACGAAGAGATTCTCCACGTGGGCAATGATACCAGAGGAAGAGATACTTATTGCCTTTAAAATGGCCCATAGCACTTATACCCTAGACCCGTACGAGTTTGTCAGTAGAGGGTTTAAAGGGGAGATATGGTATCCCGGATACAACGAATTCGAACTGAACTATTGCCGGCTGGCCAAACTAAGAGATTCTCCACATCGACCATTATACCAGAGGTAGAGGTTGGTATTGCCTCTAAAATGGCCCATAGCACTTATGCCCTAGACCCGTACGAGTTAGTCAGAAAAGGATAAGGGGGGGGGGGGGGGTGTACCCTGGTATATCACAAATTCGAAAATGAACTATTGCCGGCTGGCCAAACGAAGAGATTCTCCACGTGGGCAATGATACCAGAGGAAGAGATACTTATTGCCTTTGAAATGGCCCATAGCACTTATACCCTAGACCCGTACGAGTTTGTCAGTGAGAGGTGCAAAGGGGGGATATGGTATCCCGGATACAACGAATTCGAACTGAACTATTGCCGGCTGGCCAAACTAAGAGATTCTCAACATCGACCATTATACCAGAGGTAGAGGTTGGTATTGCCCCTAAAATGGCCCATAGCACTTATGCCCTAGACCCGTACGAGTTAGTCAGAAAAGGATAAGGGGGGGGTACCCTGGTATATCACAAATTCGAAAATGAACTATTGCCGGCTGTCCAAACGAAGAGATTCTCCACGTGGGCAATGATACCAGAGGAAGAGATACTTATTGCCTTTAAAATGGCCCATAGCACTTATACCCTAGACCCGTACGAGTTTGTCAGTAGAGGGTTCAAAGGGGAGATATGGTATCCCGGATACAACGAATTCGAACTGAACTATTGCCGGCTGGCCAAACTAAGAGATTCTCCACATCGACCATTATACCAGAGGTAGAGGTTGGTATTGCCTCTAAAATGGCCCATAGCACTTATGCCCTAGACCCGTACGAGTTAGTCAGAAAAGGATAAGGGGGGGGGGGGTTACCCTGGTATATCACAAATTCGAAAATGAACTATTGCCGGCTGGCCAAACGAAGAGATTCTCCACGTGGGCAATGATACCAGAGGAAGAGATACTTATTGCCTTTAAAATGGCCCATAGCACTTATACCCTAGACCCGTACGAGTTTGTCAGTAGAGGGTGCAAAGGGGGGATATGGTATCCCGGATACAACGAATTCGAACTGAACTATTGCCGGCTGGCCAAACTAAGAGATTCTCAACATCGACCATTTACCAGAGGTAGAGGTTGGTATTGCCCCTAAAATGGCCCATAGCACTTATGCCCTAGACCCGTACGAGTTAGTCAGAAAAGGATAAGGGGGGGGTACCCTGGTATATCACAAATTCGAAAATGAACTATTGCCGGCTGTCCAAACGAAGAGATTCTCCACGTGGGCAATGATACCAGAGGAAGAGATACTTATTGCCTTTAAAATGGCCCATAGCACTTATACCCTAGACCCGTACGAGTTTGTCAGTAGAGGGTTCAAAGGGGAGATATGGTATCCCGGATACAACGAATTCGAACTGAACTATTGCCGGCTGGCCAAACTAAGAGATTCTCCACATCGACCATTATACCAGAGGTAGAGGTTGGTATTGCCTCTAAAATGGCCCATAGCACTTATGCCCTAGACCCGTACGAGTTAGTCAGAAAAGGATAAGGGGGGGGGGTGTACCCTGGTATATCACAAATTCGAAAATGAACTATTGCCGGCTGGCCAAACGAAGAGATTCTCCACGTGGGCAATGATACCAGAGGAAGAGATACTTATTGCCTTTAAAATGGCCCATAGCACTTATACCCTAGACCCGTACGAGTTTGTCAGTAGAGGGTGCAAAGGGGGGATATGGTATCCCGGATACAACGAATTCGAACTGAACTATTGCCGGCTGGCCAAACTAAGAGATTCTCAACATCGACCATTATACAGAGGTAGAGGTTGGTATTGCCCTAAAATGGCCCATAGCACTTATGCCCTAGACCCGTACGAGTTAGTCAGAAAAGGATAAGGGGGGGG
>CM034360.1:62291034-62556845 GCA_019925275.1 Mytilus edulis | reverse complement strand
AGTTCAAATTTATTTGTTATTGGGTCAATGGGTATGAATGTCGTTTTGTGCGGCGTGTACGCTGTCCGGTGTTGATAGACATCTTGATAAATCTAAAAACCTCATATTTTCATTATGTCATGCGTGAGGGGATCGGTTCTGATTGAGGACATCGTGAATGCGTGAGGGGACGTGAAATTTCTGTGCGTGTTACATTTTAATGTTGTGTTTGTGTTGTGTCGTAGTTCTCCTCTTATATTTAATGTGTTTCCCTCAGTTTTAGTTTGTAACCCAGATTTGTTTTTTTTTCTCCATCAATTTATGAATTACGAACAGCGGTTTACTACGGTTGCCTTTATTGGTGACATATTTGCAATTTATTTGCTCTAGACTGTTTATTCATATACAGAAAACTTAGTGATTTACTGTAGGAATCAAAACATCTGGTGCAGGAAAATTGGTACCGTTAATGTTAATACTACCACTGGGTCGATGCCTCTGCTGGTGAACTGTTAGTCCCCGAGGGTATTACCAGCCCAGTAGCCAGTACTTCGGTACTGGCATGAAAATACGGATTTTTTTGTGTTATTAAAATTTGCTGTTACAAAATGTTAGAAATTATTATAAATTAAGGAATGTATCTCCCTCGTGCAAAGCTCTGATTCCTTTCACGGATTTGGCTATACTTTTTGACCTTTTGGATTATAGCTCTTCATCTTTTATATAAGCTTTGGATTTCAAATATTTTGGCTACGAGCATCACTGAAGAGACATGTATTGTCGAAATGCGCATCCGGTGCAGGAAAATTGGTAATTTTCGTAAAAAATATATGACACAATATTTTCTTCTTATTCTTCGTAAAACATATTTTAAAACTTATTTTCTCACCATTTATTTCAAAACTCTATCTCATAGATTTTTGTATGTGTAACGGTTTATTTCTTCCTCTGTGACATTTTGTCCTGAGGATAATTTGTCCCGGTAATTTTTTTCCAGGCATGGTATTTCACAGGTTGCTTTTTTCCAGAGGAGTGAAAATTATCTGTATTATGCGGATAGTATGTACCGGTATATATTTGCCGTACTATATTTCACAAAACCGTGTGAAATAGAGTCCCATTAACTACTATGTAAGTTACTCACAATCAATATATACCTGACTATAATTATAAAATGTTCCACAAAGGTAGACTAAATTTGCATAATTTATCAAAGGGAGGTAATTATGAGCAATTTATATTTTAAAGACATTAATATAATATATTTCTGAATCTATTTTATAGCGAAATTTTTATTTGCATCTTATTTTTTATATATTCATTTATATAAAAAGATGACTTACAACTTGATTTAATAAGACAGATAACATTTCACAGGTAAAAACTATCCAGCTGTTAAACATGCTTTTGTTCCAATATATTTTTATGCTATGATTTATCTGATTTCCATGTAATCAGCAACTACATCTCTGTCCCCAGACAAAACTATTTACATAGTTAAAAATATCATCATAATCAAATTCTTCTATTACTGTTAACAGTAGCAATATGCAACTATATTTCTACATTACTTTTAAATTTATATTTGTACTGAGATCTGAAAACAACCTACTTTTACATGAATTTCACTAACCTTATTTAATCATGATATTATTTTCATAATTACGATCTTTGAAATTACTTCTGATTTTCTTCCCTATGTTTCATGATAATTTTCTTTTTAAAAGGATGATATTGACTTGAATATTTCAGGAAATTTTTTCAAGGATAATTTGTGAAATTATTTCCCATTATAATATATATTTTTTTAACAATTTCTCTCTATTTCAAATACACTATTATTATTTCATTGTATTATTAAAGGATAATTTTTTTCTAATAACTATTCTATAAGTTAACTACCCAGATAGAATTTCACGGCAAAGGATAAAATATCCAAGGGAAATAGTTTCCTCCGGATAAAAAAATAACAACAACTACTGTGACATTTTTTCCTCCGGATCAAATTTCACCCGGATATAATTTTGCTTTACATATGCACACAAATGTGTTTTTTCATGAACAATCTAACCACATTTAGGCAACTTTCAAAGACTCATAGCTTGGATATAAAGATATGATTTCACGTCCCCTCACGCATTCACGATGTCCTCAATCAGAACCGATCCCCTCACGCATGACATAATGAAAATATGAGGTTTTTAGATTTATTAAGATGTCTTTCAACACCGGACAGCGTACACGCCGCACAAAACGACATTCATACCCATTGACCCAATAAAAAATAAATTTGAACTTGTAGGTCTGTTAATAGAACCATTTCTAAATTTAACTGTCACTTTTTTAGGCAATTTCTCGTGGGACAACTGATTTTGTAGGAGTTCAACTCCACGTACATCAGTAAGTGATACATGTATCTCTTCGTTTAAGTTTTTACCACACCATAGCATTCTCCGATTTTCAATATGTTGCTCAGTTGAATAAGAAAATTGCGATTTAGAAATGTTCATACCTTTTGAAGCGGTGACAATTACTCCACTCAAGCACAACCGGAAAATCCTCTCACGGTTTTCTTTGCAGAACCAAATGTTCTGCGTGTGTAGATTACCAGCCGTGATAGACAACTTTTGTATTTCATGTCCTTTGTGGCACCTGTATCATCACATCAAGTCCATATTGCGTTTTATTGAGGTCGTCATTTGTGGTATTTCTACGGACGTCTTTATTTCAATATTTTTTTTCTTTCGTATTATATTATGTATAGACAGTTTATGTAGATGAATAACTAGAACAGAAAAAAGTAAATTGAAGTCATATTATTAGTCTCCGTTGTATTGTTTTAAAAAACTTAACATTGACATGGATTATTGATTTCTGTGATTATGCATGAATAAGTACCAAATGTACAAAATAGAAATACATGTAATACAAACTATTTATACAAAAACGAAAATGCAATATAATATTTTTGTAATATGAATTGGCGTGAAATACAGGCATTCAGAATTTTAATTGTATGTGAAGTTCTGAATCTTTGTGTAATTCTGATATAAGATTGCACAGATTTAAAAATTGCTTAACTTTGCTAAAATGTATAAGGTCACCTTGAACAGCCAATATAAGCTCAATTGGTATAACATATCTATTTAAAATAATTAAAAAAAAACAATATTTATCTTGCTACATTGTGAAAAGGGCACTCGAAAAAATTGTAAATACAATCCTCAACAACATGGCTACAGCTGCATGCGGGATTTAGATTAATATTAACACAGATCTGCATACTTCTGAACCATGAATGATATTAAGTTTTCTAACACCACAACTAAAGAAGAAGGATGGCAGTTTTTATATTTCAGGAAGTCCATATGTCGGGGTTTAAAATTCCACTCAATAGAAGTAGATTGGGGAAAAGATGTTTTAGCTATATCTAGTATATGACGCGGGGTACTACCACTACAAAGGTCTAAAAGTCTGAAAAGACCAGTTTTTGTCTTAATTTGCATGAACTTTTACTCGGCATTCTCCAAAAGTATGACTTGTGTTTTAAGTTTTCTTGACAAATTCTCATTTATATCAAGTTTGTATAAAATTTACTTGACATATTCTTGGCATTCTGAATATGGTCTTAAAATTTCTTGACAAATTCTTGACATTTTAATAGTGTCTTGAAATTTCTCGACATGTTCTCGACATTCTTATTTTTTCTCAGTATGGCTTGACATATTCTGAACATTTTGAATTGTGTCTTAAATTTACTTGACAGTTCTGAGTTTAACAAATCATGACTAATATATATATTCATGATATAACTTTAATCTTTATTTCTCTGTTGTTTCAAGTTACACTTCAAAAATAAAAGTAAGGCATGTAAAATAATTGAAAATTTGGGTAATTAAATATATTTACAAATGCAAATATGGCTATGAAATCTAATGTTTAAAATAATTTAAATGTGGATGTGTTGATATAAAACAATTTAAAATTGGGTTTTTAAATAATTACAAATTTTGATTCCTAAATCTTATAAATTAAATGATTAAAACCAATCATACTGTAGACATGTTTCATTCTACATTCATAATATTCAATGTTTATATGGTAAATAATTATTGTACCAAAATGTGGTTTATATATTAATAGCAAATTATGAGGATATACAAATCATTCATTTAACAGAAGAAAAAAATATGTAATGTCATCTGTTGGAATATATATTAAGTATTACACATGGACAGGATGTTCCCCTTAGAATTAAGGTATTCCACACCCCAGAATACACGCAACTGTCAAATAGAAATTACTGCTTTACCTGTAATAAGCCATACAACTTATCAGTTGACCGACCATGCCACTACAATTTAAAAAGTTTGTTCATAGACGAAAATGGAAATCATCATTTTGATGAAAAAAAAATGAATTAAAAATTGAATATTTCCCAAAGATTAAAAGAAAAGTATTATCTACCCCAGGAATAATTTAAAAAAAATGTATTTATAATGGGTCCATTTTCTATAGAAATCATTGGTCTTATGAAATGGATCCCAAACAGACATGCTTAATATAAATCTAAACTTTTTTTTTCTTTTCCGGGGGGAGTTATCAAAAATATTTATTTTTGTCAAACAATTATAAAATTCAACACTCATATTGCAATAAAAAATGATTTTTGGTTGTCCTAAAAAAGAATAAGGTTTTTTAATCAAGATGGGAACAAATTCTTTGACCTTCACGAAATCCCTCCCCCCTCTTATTTTAGCCACACAAACCCAAAAGATGAATTTTGGGGTCCAAAAGAGACGCATGGTCACATTTTAAAACTGCCTAATAGACACTTATTTTAGTAAAGCATTTGACTGGCAGTTTTGCGAACGGCAAAAATCTAAATGCTGTTTGTCAGCAACTTCAACTTATGTTCCAAGTGAAAACAACTAATAAATTAAACGTTTAATAAACATAAATCAAAATTAAATTACATGGGGGATTATTAAGGGTATTCCAACTAAGTTGCACCAAAAGGGTATCTTACTATACCAAATTAATCGTTGATTCTTCAAAGTTTAGTTTAGCCATGATAAGTATATAACAGCAAAAGAATGTCACAAACAGTGCAGAATAAGTCTGTTCACATTTTAAGGCGAAATTTATACTGTTGAGATAGTGTCAAGACATATTTAAGACTGTCAAGGATGTGTCAAGACATATTCAAACATTATTAAGAATGTCAAGAATATGTCAAGACAGATCGAGACATTATTAAGAATGTCAAGAATATGTCAAGACAGATCGAGACAAATTTAAGACAGTCAATAATTGGTCGAGACTAATCCAGACTGTTATCAGATGATACAGGAAGTGTCGAGAAATTTTAAGACAATGTTCATACTGTCAAGACACTTGTCAAGAAAAATTAAGAACCTCATGAGACAAATTCATACTATGTCAAGAATTTTTAAAAATTATTTAGACAAATTAAGAATGTCGAGTAAAAATTCTTGCAAATTCAGACAAAAACTGGTCTTTTCAGACTTTTTTGACTTTTGTAGTGTACATAGTTGTTACTAATTCGTAAACCATAATTTAATTTGACCAATAATTGGAAGCATTAAATCGCAGAGATAATCAAGGGCAGTCTCTTTAAGTACAGAATATAACACAATGACCTTTCTTGACGTTCTTCTGTATACTAGCAATTTCCGGCCTATTTCGAAATATGTAGTTCAACGACTGACATATGTATGTATATTCCATAATTAGTATAATAAATGTTAAGTTTAAACGTTTTATAAATGTATATTTCAAGTTTTCAAGTAAATATTGGGGGATAAATTGAGAGCAATTCTTTTATGGATTCTCTCATATATAGTTAGAAAGAAATCTTAATTAACTAGCGGTGTGTTCCGTGTAAAATTGTTTCCAATATTCTAATTTGTTCATATTTTTTTTCTATCTTGGACTAATAAATTATACATTTATAAAACTTTTTATGTCCGAGTATTTTATATAATACCTTTATTTAATTCCTTAACTTGACCATCAGCATGGTTAAAGAAATTATTGCCAGAGGCACTGTGAGGTGATACTTCCAGGTATTCGAGCGATTTCATGTCGGGCTTAACCACTCTTATTACACGTAATGCAGGTTTACGCACCGCATCGCCTGCTGGGCAGTGTACTCGCGGACGGTAATTTGGAACTTTATTTTAAAAATTATCTTTTATAATATACATCATGTGTACGTTGATATACTATATATCGTGTAGTCAATTTTATATACTACCAGTTTTGTATGAAATACATTTCTCGTGTGAATGAATGATATTTAATTCCAACCAAAGATTTGAGGAATTAACAATTTATTGACATACTTTCCATCGGTAAAATTTGAAAAGTGCAAGTGTGTACTCACGGTGGGTATGGTTGTCCTGCGAGAGAACGTTCTGTGCTGGTGATTCGGTCCTGACGGGTGCTGGTGATCAATGAAAAAATGTAAACAAAGACGAAAATGATGATTTTTGACGTTTTCACTCATAAAAAATGGAAGAAAACAGTTGAGATTTTTCAATTTTGTTTCTTATGGGTTCCTTTATAAACCATTAAAAAGTTGTCCCTCTAAACTGTTTCAGTAAGCGTAACACAAAAATGCTCATTTTCAGAAAATCTCGAACTGAAAAAAATAAACAAAAATGCTCATAGAGTCCGCTTTCTATACCGCAATCCACACGACAAAACTATTTTGTGAAAAAACATTGCAATTTATTAAAATTTAGCATTTTCTCAATTTATTCATGTCCTGATACTGTGCTGGTGGGTCCTGTCATTGTGCTGGTGGGTCCTGATACGGTGCTGGTGATTTTGGATAAGAAATTGGTCATATTTGAAACAAATGTTACAAAATCAATAAAATTGGGCAGATAATTGTTGTCAATAGGATCTATGACTCCTATTTTAGCTCTTGTGCATCCATTTGGCTGTTTAATATGTGTTTTCAAATGATCGTAACTTGTATTACATAATTACATAAAAGGGCAACATCTTTCGTCCAATATCAGACAACAATATATAGTATCTAAAATAAGAATAGTTTTATTAAGATATTAAATTCCCCTTACATTGATGCTTCAACAATGATCAAAGCCCATGCCGCATAGACATGTTTGTTAGCGCTCCGCATACCCCTCCCCACTTCTACCCAACCAACCCTTCTCATTTCCTCCTTCATTGTTACAGTGGTGTACTAACACAACAATTTATCACATAAAATAATAACACAAAGACACACATTATTGAACAACGAATGCTCGCAGGTACTGAAAGCTAGTTCAAAGCCGCATTTTCAACACAATGAATTGAACACAAGTTAAAAATTCCACAATTCTATATAATTCATTTTATGTGTCAATTTGTTCGAAAAAAGTCGAAAAGAAGAGAGTTTTTTTAATATCATGATTATCTGTCGCTTTCTAGATCTATGCTTAGCATTTATTTCAGATGACATGGACTCCTCACCCTGGTGACCCTGCTGCCTTTCATTACTTTATCCGTATACATATATTAATAGATAAACAAAAGGCTGCAACTGTATTTTTGTATTTTTAAAAAATGATTCGTTGAAACGAGAATATTTGTGGTGAATGGAAACTGTGAGAGTCAAAATCTTAAATTGCTTATAAATGTTGCTGGACCCAGTTTCGTTATCTGATCTGAATTTTCTGAAATGTGCAAGGTAGATAGACATTTTGATTTTTTTTACTCGGTAAGTTTTGCCCTAATTGCTTGAACTTTTGCTATATTAAAGCCGATTTCAATGAGTGTGAAGACAAAGTGAGTATCTTTGGTTATCTTTCTTGCTGAACAGAAAAGTCATTGTTATGTTATGTAAACTACCCTACTTTAAGAGTAGACTAGTCCGACAAATGACACATCTTTCTGTCTGTAGGACCAGGCTACTTCGAAAGGAGGGTAGTATACCTTACCTAACAATGACTTCACGGTTTAGCTAACAAGCAAGCTAACCAAAGATATTACCTTTGCCTACATACTCAATGGAATCGGCTGTAACTAAAAACTCGAATACATTTTAACAGACAGTTGTCATGTTTGTTGATGAATATTGTATTTCCTAGATTCACTCTTGATGAATCATTTGGTAACATTTGGTCAAGTAATTTCAGAAAAGATCGATTGGTAATTGCGGACGCCAAGACAATAAATGAACCTCACACGACCCCTCGACACAGGTGAGCTTATATATGATCTTATAGCGATTCGGGTTGATAACCAGTTGAAATTAAGCCAGTTTTTTTTGTGTGTGTAGATTTATATTGTTTTAAACTGTTCAGGCCACAGAAGGGGTCATAAACCATACACGAAAAGATAAAATATTAGTTTAAACATATTTATTTATAAAGGATTGGGAAACAAGTTTTGCAACTTATATTAATCCCTTTCCACTTGGCGGGTGCGAGTGCTGCCTTGTAGCGGCATTAGCCTACTCTTTTTCGAAATCTACAAGGGTGTCTTTAACGTGCAAGAGATGTGGCTCTCTCTTAACACGGGTCAGCCATTTATCGTCCCCTTCCGACGGACTATCATCGTTTCCTCAAGACCATACTAGCCAATGGTGTCAAGGGATAAAATATTGATCTAAGTACTTAATTTACATCTCTGAACCCCCACCCCCGGCTTGTTTTTTTAGGAGGGTGTCTAAAAATGGTCGATTACAGACAGCCGAGTACGCATTTTACTTTCCAGGCGTGTTTACGTTGATTGTTAAAGTCCTGAAAACGGATAAATGGAAACAAAAATGTTTGATATATCTGGCTTTAGATTCAGTTTTTTTAAATATAAATTAAGGCTACATTTTAATATAATAATACTTAGAATTCAAATATAAAAAAATGCAGAAAAAAAATGGATGAAGTGAAATATCTTAGTAAGGAGTCATTACTACAGAGATGGTGTGTTTGACACACAAAACTTAAAAGCTTAGTGATATTATCAATATTAAAATAAAAGTGTATTTTAGTTGGGTATTTTGTCCATTTACTCATTTTCAATTATAATTAAGGCACATCTGATTTTGATTCATAAAAATATTTAAATATAGAAAAGTAGGACACATTGTTCACTTCCTCCCCCGTAATTCTTTATCAAAAATATTTATTTATTTTGGAATTTTGAAATGAAAAAGCTAAGAAATCTTAGTTTTGTTAGTGTTCTCTAGGTTATCTCGTCTTCATTCTCTGACATATTGTCTGACATATTCTAGTCTGCCCTTTCATAAAATAGTGATTTTTTTTAGTGTTCTATCGAACTTTCGAAAAAAAAAACCTGATAACCGTTCAGACAAAAAAATTATGTTGAAAAAATCTTACAGATACAGCAAGTGATTCTTAATAGCTATAAGATACATTTTTCTTTTAAAATACAACTTTTAAATCTTACGGGAAACTATTCCAAGCTTAAAACTTTCACTGTAACCTCGCTCTAACTTATCCCCCATCCCCCCCCACAAAAAAAACCCCAAACAAACAAACCCGCAATACTATTGTCATTCTTATAGTCAGTACTCAAATTCACAATCAAGTGTGTTTTAAGCTGCTAAAGACATATGATTCAAACGCTCAAAAAGTCCTTTGTTCTACATTTTTTTCTCTCCATTTTTATGCAAAACGTTTTACATTTTCATTTTATGGGTTATTGTTGAAAGTCGTACGATGACGACGTAGGGTTGTTAACACATACTTCCTTTGGTTTCTTATGGAAATTTGTCCATTGACAACAAACATACCACATCATCTACTTTATATAAGTATTGTATAAATTACAACGTATTTTGGTGATCTTGCAAAATGATCGTAATCCCGAAAATCGTAAACATATTTTCTTATCTTAAAAGGGGGCAAGAAGGGTTCCATTAACAGGCCAATAGATAAGATTACAGTTAATTTAAAAAAAAAAAAAATAGGGGTATTTTTTCTCTCATAATAACAGTAAACAGATTCACAACAATGTCAATTTCAAGAAAGCAGACACCAGTTAATTAGTCAATAACAGTACAGCATCAATGATCTTGAATATATGCCACTTTTAACTTAAATATAAAGGCACAGAACCAGGACATAGGAGCACAGAACCAGGACCGTTTTTCTTATCACCAGCACAGCGTCAGGACAATTCCGTTTAACGAACTTGCACGACTTTTGCAATATAATATTGTTGTAATATACTTTGCATTCTACTTATGACGCATCAGAGAAAAATTAAGCAACAAAACAGTCGTTTTATTGCCGTTCTGATACAATGTAAACAAACCCACCAGCACAGAATCAGGACCCACCAGCACCTGACAGGACCAAATCACCAGCACAGAACGTTCTCTCGCAGGACAACCATACCCACCGTGGTACTACTAATATTAATGAATATTTCAAAACATTTATATATTGATTCACAAAAATGAACGCACTTGTCGATCGTTGGTTTAGAAAGATAGAAAGATTCGGAACTAAAGATAGTAACATTTAAAAATATGTATTTTGAAAAAAAGACAAAAACCGCCAGAACAGATCTGATTTAAATCCAGGGTCCGTATATGCACAATGGTACTTAAGTTAAGATTTGATCGGAACGGACGGATTTTTCTACATGTTCTACAATAAATTTGTATGTAACGATTGAATATTGTTTAATGCATACATGTATATGTCCAATCTAGATTGAACTTGCTTTGCTTCGTCGAAAAAAAAGTATGAATATAGAAAAATCACAGATTTATAACTCAACTAGAACGTTCTGGAACAGACAAAGAAATCATCACAATTGTTTTATTGTTCGTTATTTGTACATGTATCACTATAATGCGAACCTTGTGAAATAGCACGTGAAATCGCAACTAAACGTGAATTCTTCGGAAAAACGACGGTTCTATTATTAGTGGGGCGGCTTAGTACCGAAATTTGACAAAATCATGCAAATGGTGATACAAGCAAGGGATTTGGCATAGACGTTCATTAGGAAGTACTTTATCATATTAGAGGGGTAGCCAATATGTTTTCGATTTTTTTCAGGGCGGCCATCTTGAATTCAAAATTGACATCATTTTGCTCAATCGTGGAGATTGAAAAGCTGTTCTTACCATTTTCAACGCTATATATGTCAGGAAAACTATTTGAAATACAATAAAATGATATGAAAATATGTCAAACAGACACTAATTGTAAACAAAAATCCCCACTTCCGGTTTGGGAAGAAAAAGTTCGTACACTCGAGTGAAATAATAGTGGTATAGATATACGATCAAATTTCCGTTTGATTTATCGGTAATTATGTTACACATGCTGGAGGAATGATTAGTGTAATAATCTACAATATTTTCCGATGTATTCCGTTTTAACAGCTACATGAACACAATGTTGTACAGGTCAAGCCAGCTTTGTAACACTTACAATTACCAGAACAAGTTTTCTTGCAGCCACATTTGTGTAACTCCTCGCAGGATGCAGCAATTGCTGCTAATTGTGCCAAATGAGGAATACACATTCCATCTGCGTTCTCCTTAACCCATCCCCAATCACCAGGACTAGGTAGATGTTGATCATGTGTCACTGCCTGTCCCCATGCATGGCCAGCTCGGTATGTAGCTAGTTTGGATGATCAAGCAGTAGTGCAGCTCTAGTGGGTCGAATGGTGTCATACTGTCTTTGTTTGCGTGCAAATAGTTCAAGTCTGGATTCGTTGATGTCAAATGTTGTTGTAGTTCTGTCGTACATAACCACAAAAAATGCCTCTATCAACTCCATATCTGCCTCACTGACCAATACAGGTTTCTTACTTAATCGTTCAAAAACCTCGATTACATTAAATATTTCCAACGTCATGCCATCTCAATATGTAATCCACCAAACGTAACAATGAATTGGTTTTCCTTGTATTCATTTGGCCATTCCCATTGAATTTGCTTTGCCAAAACAAATAGCGGTTGGTCTGCTGTAATCACTGGAGTTTGACCAGGATTAAGAAACGACACAACATCCCTGAGCCTATCCATCGAATGTTTTATGGTAGCAACTGAGTGAGCTTGTTCTTAAAATAATGGCATTAAGCAGCTAAGACTCATTTCAACAATTGGTCCACGTCTCTCTGAAGAATGAAATGATGACCATGCAATATTTTCGGACGTAATATCTTCACTTGTTAACCTCACCGTATTTAACCACTCAACCTCATTTTGCAAACTCATGAATAGATAATTGTGGTTAAGTATATTAGTAATATCGTCAGGCAGAATGAGAGGTTCTGGTTTTGTTTTAAGATATGCAGGTTTTATATTCATATAAGCAGCAGGGAGTTCAGGTACCTTTTTAGATTTTGGATTATGTGAAGGTATTATTAACTCATCCCTTTTAACACCGATATTATCTTTAAATTGGATGTTGAAAAATAGAGATTCCGGTCCCACGAAAAGATGATTTTGATGTTGTTGAGCTTGGGCTGTGAACTATGTTGTCGACTGCAGCTGTGGTAAACACTTTGCCCTTTAATAAAGACGGGCATACCAACCCTTCATTTAAATAACGTTCAACAACAGCTTCGCCTAGTTGAGTTGAAATTTCCCGTACCCGATCGTAAGAGATACATAACCATGTTGAAATAATGTATCTATAAGATGTCTTTTCCTGGTTTTTGCAAAGAGTAACAGACCAAGATACACCCAAAAAGGTGTCTCACGATCAGCTGAATGTCTTTGTTGTACTGTAACCTTTTGGCTGTTTGGGTGATAATTAAACATTAAAAGTTGGGCCATAGCTAAGTCGTCAGACTTTGTAGAACCGTTGTCTAACTGCGATATGATATCAGGTCCATGTTCTATCATTTTCACCAACTGTAACAAAGGTGGGGGTATGCTATCATCGATATCTTCAGAGACCAAGGATCCAGAAAATGTTGTCTTCGTTGTAGCTAATTGGCAGCGAATCATTTCGGCCGTCTTTGCCATATGCATGGTGTCATTATAATCATAACCAAACGCTATACCTGTCCTATATCTTTTTCAAACATCAAAAGTATTTCTCTGCCCTTTAGGTGTGCTTCCAATTCTGGCATCTTTTGCAATAGCTTGTCCTTCAGTGGAGTAGAATTTAACAATGCAGAAGAGGAACGAAGCTGTGCCAATCTTTCCTCGTACAGGTTTGACAGGTCTGCTAATCGAAACACAACCGACTCTTCAGAGTTTCTTTGAGTTTCAAAAATGTATGTGACCAGCTCAGCTAATGCAGTTTCTTTCATTATAGTTTCCTCCTGTGTGCAACTGCTTTCGATCTCGGTTTGTCACTTGATCTCTGTTGGTTATATACAGCTGCGAGACAAGACGGGTAATACTTCATCTCTTGTGCTTTGCCAACAGTTGTTTATCCTAAAACACTGTTGCACAATCCACTACTCGTTGGTTTAGTTTCATTGTCATTGCCTCTCTTAAGACAGATAAAGGTCACTCTTTATCACAAATGAAACATTTATGCACATTTTCAACTGGATTTTGTTGTTGATCTTTAATAGAACGAGGAGTACACCCAAAAGTTGTAGGAGACGCACAATCACTAGAACTTTCAGATGGTATCGGTGACATATTGCCTTTCTGGGCTCTCTCAAGTTTAGTATGATTTAACTTTATCCTACACAAATTATGGTACTTGGCATTTTCTTTTTTCATTGTGCTTTCAATACCCTCTCCTTGGTTTAATCGTCGAATATCAAGAGGGATAGGGAGGGCATTTAATTCATGAAAAAGATGGATATTATTGTCTAACATTGTATATCCTTTGTCTTACGATTTCAGTAGGTCTGTTGTGACCTCCTGGCACAAACAACATTTTGTCCAATCAGTTTCCCAACTATCTGCTGAAGAAGCTGATAAGCGATTTCTTTTCGCCATTTCAAAAACTAAGTAACTATTATATAAACAAAAGTAATCAACAATGAACTTATAGAACAATAACGCAAATATTATCTGAGCAATAAATAAATGCAACAGCAAACTATAACCGAGTGAAACTAATCAACTATTAGAGAAGTGCATGAAGAGTGTGTGTCTGTAATATGAATAAATTTACGCAACACAGAGAAACGTTACAGGTAAAATTCTAGAAATTGTATAAAATTCAAGATAACTTTTTTAATTATGTTTTTTGATGTATTAACAACAGTATTACTATAGAACTGTGTTAGTAATAGGGATAGAACTCCTTCAAATCAATATCCGATCAAATAAAACTTCGTTACTAAAAATATGAACGGTGGATAGACAAGTACCGAGACACGTCTTATAACAATGAGAACACACACTCTCAAAAAGGTTAATTAGAATGAAATTACTCCCTCTATTGGTCCATAACCTATTGAACCTAATGTAGCAATCGAATTAGTCGAAGATTTGTGGAATATAACGACTGACATTATTTGGGTTATAAAACAGTCATATTCGGGATATTAATAAAACCAGGAGTGGGTTATCGACCGATATTTGACAGAAAGTGTTACTTTATCTTATATAACAATGACTTACTCTATTTTGTAACATTTTGGATACAATACAAGCAAAACGGGCCATACATATGATGTCTATTCCCTTTGAAGACGTCATTTCGAAAATCCAAGATGGCCGCCATGATCGGATGATTTTTTTTCGTGGCTACCCCCCCTAATATGATTACATACACCTAAAGGCATGTTCTTACAAAGTTTCATGCTTGTATCACCATTTGCATGATTTGTCTGGTAAGCTGCTTAACTATATATACCTTTTGTCAATTTCAAGTTCTGTTTCAACATGCATTGTAATATATGTCACTGGACGTTAAAAATCTATCATAATTTCGTCTTCGTCAAATATTGCTAGCTGTTGGTTTCTTTTTTTATTATTACATACTAGTATACATGAATACACCACAAGTTATTCCTATGTACTCTCATTTAGATATTTAATGCAAAGTAAATTTTAAAGATGAAAGTCGTACTCGTTCGATAATGCTTCAAACTAAATATAAACTGAGAATACATGTATACCTGCCATATTCCGAATCCCTGACATTCAATTGTGTAAATGAAGAAAAGATAACAATGATCGGTATCTGTCAATCAAGCTTCATAAAGATACTACAGAATCTTCAAGATTTACAACTTTTCTTGAATATGATTGCCAATGAAAAAAACTATACAGGAGATTTCAACTGGCCCAATTAATTTGTGTACGTACTATAACAACTGGAACCGTAATTTATGGAACGCCATGACTGCCTTATGTTAATGATCAGCATTATATGCAGTGCTCACAACATTATACGCAGTGCTCACAACATTATATTAAGTGCTCACAACATTATATGCAGTGCTCACATTATATTAAGTGCTTACAACTGCATATAATGTTTGGACCACTGCGTATAATGTTGTGAGCACTTAATATAATGTTGTGAGCACTTAATATAATGTTTTGAGCACTTAATATAATGTTGTGAGCACTGCATATAATGTTGTGAGCACTTAATATAATGTTGTGAGCACTGCGTATAATGTTGTGAGCACTGCATATAATGATTATCATTAACATAAGGCAGTCATGGCGTTCCATAGTAATTCTGCTGTATAGTGCATGTCGATCGTATCTGTAACAGGAAGGCGTATGGTAACCATACTACCTTACGTAGTTCAAAAGTACATAACAAACCTTTCTTTGTGCATTATACGCTCAGGAACATATATCTTACTATTTTGCATGGATTGGTAGTAAATGTTACTTTTTCAGCTGTATTCCTTAACCAAAAGCGTATTTTTTTCTCCATCTGACAGGCTTAATTTTGGATCAAGTGATCATACAAGTACGGATGCTAGGATATATAATTTGGTTAGTCTGGATGACTTCGTGCAATACCCCCGCTCCGTATTTATTATATATAGTTTAAACATACATAATTTAAATTTTAGATCCTTTAGTTTGCATGTCACCAATGGTAAACATGTAAAATGATAAAATAACTTACTATACCAATATAAACTTTTGTTTGGTGTTTATACAAACAGAAATCACTACCAGACGTGGGGTTGACACGCCCAAATCAACAAAATTGTGTTTCAAAGAACCAATGCACTAAATTGATTTTATAGGATTTAGTTTAACATTTAAACCTGTTTAAGGAATGTATTTCATCCAGCGGTGGGTTTAATTTTCATAAATAACTTCTGGGACAAGCTGCTTCAATATTCAGCATGCACTGTTAACTACTTGATGAAATTAGACATAATTTGCTTTTGATGCTTGAAATTAATCGGGGCATGATGTTGCTTTTCAAATATTAATAGAAAGTCTACATGATGATCTGTTTGCGAAAGAAAGAAAGAATAAACATGTTTGTTGTTGTATAGTTTGCTAGTTACATTTGTTTACAGATATTGTATTTTGCCAAAAAAAAATTGTGAAAAGCTGTTTACGATCGTTCGAAATTTCAAATTATTTCTATCTTTACAATGTATTCCAACCTCTCTGCTAAATATTTTGCCTGGTTAGTAGATGATAATTATTTTCAAATGGATAATGATTACAATGCACTCTCATTTGATAGTCAACAAAACTGTATACTTTAGCTGAGTGTGTGATATTTCTTTATGAAAAACTAGTACACTCCTGAGCAGATAGATGTTATTGGCATTGTCAAAAGTGATTATGTAAAATGGTACAACAGTTATTGATATTTGGCCAATGAATGCCTTAGAACCATAATCCAAAAAATATGTGGTATGGTTGCCAATTAGACAAAACGCCACAAAAAGACAACAAATAGCACATACATTTACAACACCGTCCAGCCTTCAACAATAAGCAAAGCCCTTATCGCATAGTCTGCAATAAAAGGCCCGAATTGACAACTAAAAACAATTCAAACGAGAAAAACACCGGCCTAATTAATGTACAAAATAATAAACGAACAACAAAAATGTAACAGCAACAAATTAAAATGACAACCACTGAATAACAGGCTCCTGACTTCTGGCAGCCACATACAGAGTGTGGCGAGGTTAAACATGAAAAAAAAAAAGAAGATGTGGTATGATTGGCAATGGAACAATTCTTTACAACAGACCATATGACACAGATATTTACAACTATAGTTGTCCGCACGGCCTTCAACAATGAGCAAATCCTATACCACATAGTCAGCTAAAATGATTTTGTTTGCAAGAACATGACGAAATATATCTTGCGGTATCTTTCAAAATCTATAGACTTTTTATAGGATCTGTAAGTGACTGAAGAGGCAGATATAAGAATTATTCTGCCGCCTTTTTATTGCCAATGAACAGATATTGAAAAGACTTCCAGGGGTTTCATCATATCAAAATCATGACAGTTATGTTTTATTTCTACTAAGGTTTTCTTCAGATGTCAAACATGATGAATTATGATTTTAGACTGGAGGCGATTCTTCAACCAAAGCCACAAGACAGTTTTTACCTATTCACGAGATAAGCAACTTTTTACTGAAACGTTATTGGACCCTTAATGTATGGCACACCAACAGCAGGTCGCACTCTTACAGGATGCGACACGTCTTTTCTAATCGAAATTGGCAAAAGAAGACAATTACAAGGGGTCGGGGAAAACAAGCATGTATCAAAATTTGTCGTTCTAGTTGGTTCCTATATTGACACATATGTTGCAGTGAAAATCAATTCACCGCAGATCAAAATGACCCCAGAAGCAATGGTCAATCAGTACAAGGTTATCTGAATAAACTCATGAGTATTGTCGGCGCCATACAATGACATCCACATGTTTTCTAGTATTCCGTTACCTTTTCAAATTGATGTGCATATTGATGTCTACATAATACATAGGCAGCAACTTTTGAAGCGTAATATCCCTATGAAACTGTGTTTGTAGTTCACATATATATCGGGCTTTCAAGTCTGCTACATATTCCATTGTTTATATATATATATAAGAAGACGTAGTATGAGTTTCAATGAGACAACTCTCCATCCAGGTCATTATTTGTAAAAGTTAACCATTATAGGTCAAAGTACGGTCTTTAGAACGAGCCTTGGCTCACACCGAACAGTAAGGGCTCCAAACAAATACTAGTGTCAAACCAGTGCAACGGTCTAAATTAAATCTATGTATATATTGTATATATATATATTTATATATAAACGAGTCTAAATTGAAAACTACGTTCAAACCTATGATTGCGTTGGATAAAAACCTCAATTTTTATACGTGTACATGTAAAACAAATTTCGTTGTAGAAGGGTCTAAATACAGCACAAACAACATTTTCCAAAAGACCAACAAAGTGAAAAAGTATATTTAAACAAAACGCATTTGACTAACAGGTCGAACAATTGATGTTCTTTAACCCTGCTGACTGCCATTGGCGATTGCCAAATAAAATTGATCACAAGATGTAACAAAATGGATCTTAATATAAATTTCATACTATAAACTTGTGGCCACGATGTTATGCCACAACCATAAGGTGTCAATATATATTTTTTTTTGTACACGAGATCCGGATTTCGACAATAAATGTCTCTTCAGTGATGTTAGGGATCGAAACGGTATTTGGAAGGTCATATAAAATGTACCCTCATTTTTAGATAGACTCTTGAATTTTAAGAGTCAATATAGGATGAACGGATCATATAAACCGGATATATATACACAACTCGTCTAAACATCAACCCAGCAATGTTAGATCTGTAAATTTGCTTTCGCAAATTTTTGGTTCTTCCCTCGCCGGGATTCGAACCCATGCTACTGTGATATCGTGACACCAAATCGCCTGCACTGCAACCGTCCCGCTAGACCACACGACCACCTGGGCTCTCAAAAAAAGAGCTTTCGCTGGCCGTGACACCTTTGTAGATTTCGAAAAAGAGCAGGATAATGCCGCTAAAAGGCAGCATTCGCACCCGCAAAAGGGATTAATATAAAATGCAATAACTTGTTTCCCAATCCGCTATAGAGAAATATGTTAAAACTAACAAACGGCAACCATGTCTGTCGTTGTTTTA
Organism: Mytilus edulis; assembly: GCA_019925275.1. Lineage (NCBI taxonomy): Eukaryota > Metazoa > Mollusca > Bivalvia > Mytilida > Mytilidae > Mytilus > Mytilus edulis. The sequence continues at coordinate 62,537,795 of CM034360.1, read as the reverse complement.
TGAAAAAAAGGGGGGATACATCTTCTCAAAGTACTGATGTATTTTTTAACATAAAAAAAACAACTTCATATACTATAGTGTCATAAACATAAAGACTATTTTATATAATTCTAACATCCTTTTGAGTTTAAATAATCACCAGAATTTCATCCTTTTTTTTTCATAACATCATGGACCGGTCGATAACTTTACAGTTCATTTCAAGATATGCATGCACTGTTGAACTTGAATAAAACAATGAAAGTAAATTTTTTTTTAATATTTTTTCCATTGAATGTTCATCCTTTAACAGAGCACTCAAGCAACACTTTCCCTGTGGCTTGAACTATAATGAGAACATCTAGATAAGACACATCCACTTTGTTTATCTCCAAATTCACAACCTGTTGAAAATAATATTCCAAAAACATTTGAGCTTTATTTGAAACTAAAATAAATTTCGTATTCCGATTCCATACGAACAGAAACGAGTTCATCCGAGATTGCACGATTGTCTGCTTTAACAATTCTTACAACCACAAAGGTTTCATCTGTACGTTCAATCTTTATTTTTAAACAATAATAATCTTTAAATAAACTCATCATAGATACCAGAATTAAATTTTGTATTTATGCCAGACCCGCGTTTCGTCTACAAAAGACCCATCAGTTCTGGTCATTATTGAATTATCATTTGAATAAAAAGGACACGGTAAAAACAAAATCACATATGTAAAAAAATCTTAATTCTATTATTTAGAAAATAAGTATAACAATATATAAATAATACCTTTATTTTTCATTTTATACAATACAATACAAATATGTTCATCATAGTGACATTGTGTATTACAAAATTGTGTAAAATATTGAAATATTTAATTTTAATTACACCCAGCCCAATGGACTTATAAGTCATAACATATAAATAAAGTCAGTTACATTACTTGAAATTTTTATATCCGTATGAAGCATCATTGGAGTCGTACCCGTATCTTGGTTTGCTTTTAAACCAAAACGGGAAATTTGTAATAACAAAAAAGAAGTTAGCAGAACAAGGACAGAAAGCACTTTATGCTCTATATAGAAAGATTAGGAATATATCTATTCCAGTAGATCTACAGCTTAAGCTATTTGATTCTTTAATTGATCCTATACTTTTATACGGGAGCGAAATTTGGGGATATGAAAAATTAGACATATTGGAAACGGTGCACTTGCAATTCCTAAAGAAGGTGCTCTCTGTCCGAAGATCAACGCCAAACTTCATGGTGTACGGCGAAACAGGTAGATATCCACTAGACATACATGTAAAATTACGTATACTTAATTTTTGGGTAAAATTACTTTCGAATGATTCTAAACTGTCTAGTATTATGTATAAGTTATTATATGAAATGAATTGTTCAGGAAATATGCAATCAAAATGGTTATTAAATGTGAAATCTATACTGAATGATGTTGGCTTATCGTTTGTATGGGATAGCCAAGAAATTCTTAGTAAAAATAGTATAAAATATTATGTTAAACAAATCTTACAAGACCAATTTGTACAAAAATGGCACAGTATGGCTGAAAGTGCCTCAAGAGGGGAACTTTATTTATCATTTAAAAGGGATTTCTGTCTTGAAGGCTACTTGATGAAACTAAATAAACAACGCAGAGTACACTTGAGTAAACTGCGATGTTCAAATTTAAAATTCCCTATAGAAGCCGGAAGATGGTTAAATATACCTCGTGAGGACAGAATATGCACATTATGTGACATGGGTGTAATAGGAAATGAATTTCATTATCTGCTAGTATGTTGTAACCCTAATATTGAAAGAATTAGAAAAATGCATATACCAAGATACTATTTTTTTTAACCCAACTGAGGACAAGCTATTTGGTTTGCTATACTATTGTAATATAAAAGTGCTCAATAATGTTGCATTATTTTTGCAAAAAATCATGAAGTATTTTTGATAAAAGAAACTGTTTAGTACTTACCTAATTCAAGTTGTGTGTTGTAATCCAATTAATCATATGATATATATATATATATATATGCCATGATATGTGTATTTGTTTGGATCGTTTAAATCACGTGTTAAACAACCGTATGTTACGGTGTGTTTGATGACTTATATTAAATTGACCTGTATATATGTTTATTCCAGTCTTGTTCTGTTATTATACCACTTCTGTCAAGCTGTATATTATGTATATCTGCCTCTTGTAACAGTGTAAACTGTCAGAGTGTACAATAAAATCTTGAAAATCTTGAAATCTTGCTTCCAATTTTGTCATGATTATTAATTTCGGGTTGAAATACTTCAAAAACTGTTTGTAAGCATTATTCCTTGATGCATGTGTAACGTCAATGCTAACTACTTGAATGAAGTCAGACGCATTTTGAGAATAACATTTGTCGATATTTTTACCTTTTCAAAACAACTAATGACAAACTATGTGTTACATTGTATGAAGGCAGGACAATTATAATCTCAAATATGCAAAACTAAACGTTACGTACCATGATGTGCCATATCCCATATTTAGAACACATGCCGCAACATAAATCTGCATTATGTCCCCAGTAACTCATCTGTTTATCGTTCTGTGGGGCTAAGTCCCAAGTAACACATCTGTTTATCGTTCTGTGAGGCTATGTCCCCAGTAACACATCTGTTTATCGTTCTGTGAGGCTATGTCACCAGTAACACATCTGTTTATCGTTCTGTGAGGCTATGTCTCCAGTAACACATCTGTTTATCGTTCTGTGAGGCTATGTCTCCAGTAACACATCTGTTTATCGTTCTGTGAGGCTATGTCCCCAGTAACACATCTGTTTATCGTTCTGTGAGGCTAAGTCCCAAGTAACACATCTGTTTATCGTTCTGTGAGGCTATGTCCCTAGTAACACATCTGTTTATCGTTCTGTGAGGCTATGTCCCCAGTAACACATCTGTTTATCGTTCTGTGAGGCTATGTCCCAAGTAACACATCTGTTTATCGTTCTGTGAGGCTATGTCCCCAGTTACACATCTGTTTATCGTTCTGTGAGGCTATGTCACCAGTAACACATCTGTGTATCGTTCTGTGAGGCTATGTCTCCAGTAACACATCTGTTTATCGTTCTGTGAGGCTATGTCCCCAGTAACACATCTGTTTATCGTTCTGTGAGGCTATGTCCCCAGTAACACATCTGTTTATCATTCTGTAAGGCTATGTCCCCAGTAACACATCTGTTTATCGTTCGGTGAGGCTATGTCCCCAGTAACACATCTGTTTATCATTCTGTGAGGCTAAGTCCCCAGTAACACATCTGTTTATCGTTCTGTGAGGCTATGTCCCCAGTAACACATCTGTTTATCGTTCTGTGAGTACTGAAGCACATATAAACAACAAACACACATGTACCATGGTCATTTCGTAAGATAGATTGACAAGTTTTACCACATTTTTTTCCTGTATGGTCGTCATAGCAACGCCAGTGATGCTCTGGATGTTTGATCTGAGCACAAGTGAGACCATGAGCTGCGATACCAGTCGACTGGTCTCCGAATGGACAGGAATCTAAAAATAAACTAAAGTAAGTATCGAAAATATTTTTTGAATGATAACTTCTAGATATTAGTTTTGATGCAGATCATTGAATTTAGATTTATTTTGTGTATTGTATTCTGATTAAAATAAGATAAATAAAATATTCTTTATTATGAAAAAGTCCTATTTTGGTAATTTTTTATGAAGGTTTTTCAAAGAAAATTAAGTTATAATAAAATATTTTAATAACTGTACCTAGTACATGATAAAATATTGAAAACAAAATTAAAAAAATCACTAAAAAATAATGTATTCATTAATTCTTGAATTTTTTTTTTTTTTTTTATCTTTAGTAAAAACGTCAGTAAATAAAAATAAGAAGATTTGGTATTTGAGCGAATGACATTAATCTCCATCTATGTCACAATATGCAAAAAGTAAACAAATATAGGTCCAATATAAAAAAGAAGATGTGGTATGATTGCAAGTGAGACAGTTTTCCGCAAGTGACCAAAATAACACAAAATTAACAATTATAGGTCATCGTACGGCCTTCAACAATGAGCAAAGCCCATACCGCATAGTGAGCAATAAAAGGCCCCGAAATTACATTGTAAAACACTTAAAACGAGAAAAATAACGGCCTCAGGAAAAACAAATATGAAACACATTAAACAAACGACAACCACTGAATTACAAGCTCCTGACTTGGGAAAGGCACATACATACAAGATGGGGCGAGGTAAAACATGTTAGCGGGATCCCAACCCTCCCCTAATCTATGACAGTGGTATAACAGTACAACATAAAAACGAACTATAAAAATCAGTTTAAAAAGGCTTAACTCATCAGATGGACAAAAATACAAGTGGACACAGACAGGTACTAGCTTGTACATCCTAACAACAAAATGACACTAGGTACAGATCAGAAAGTATGGTCCCCAAGGCTTGTCTCCGTAAAGCAAGCTACAAAAGGTCTAACGACTGGATAGTGTACAGCAAGTCAATCAGCGCAACCAACAGTGTAATCTATTTTAAATCTAGAGGCTCTCAAGAGCCTGTGTCGCTCACCTTGGTCTATGGGCAAACAAAGGACACTCTCCAACGCTGTAGCAGAGGCTTGATCATGACAGCAATCTCTATTTTGTTGATCTTGTATATCTGATCTTTTAGTCTGTTTAGTTTCTTTGACTTGGCCAAGTTTAGTTAAATTTGCTTCAGTAGTTTCAGGAGAATAACGTTGTACAAGAGTACAAAAATTTAAAAAAAAAATTAAAAAAAATTACTATGAAGGACAAAATCTCTTAAGGGGTCAATTTTGATTTATTTGTAGATCTTACTTTATTGAACAGTTTTGCTGTTTACAGTTTATCCATTGTTTATAGCATTTTTTTATGTAACTGATTTCTTTAGTTGACATGTTTATGGCCTAATTAACATCTTTGATGGTCTCTAATCTGTTGATGACTCTATATCGGGTTAATTAGTGTGATCACTACGATTTACACGGCTCAATGTTTACTTTGCAATTTCCTTCAATCCAGACAATTTGTAACCTTCGTTTCTAATGGCTTCAATTTTTCAATTGTTTTTTTTATAAATATAAAATCCACGAATTTAAAACCCCACGAACATGTAAATGTTGCTCAAACCACGAAAATTGATACCCACGAATTAAGTGAAAAACTATAAATATTTGAACTAGTCAAGATCTTACAAAGATTTATATTTTTATTAAAATAATTGTTTCTCCAATAGCTCTTTGCATCCGTGACAGCTGTTTATTCGGGACAATTATATAGTTTTTAATGTAAACTTTGTTGTACGAACGTACATGACTTTTAGAACGCACCTACGCATGTGAGATTTCCGCGGGATTTTGATGAATGTAAACAGACAGATACGAGGACCGAGAATACTGAACACAAACAGAGAAAACGTAATTTAAATGGTATCTTTGTGCTTCTGAAGGTTATCGAAATGATAGTTTTAAACATATACTCAAATTTAAATACGTCGGATATCTTTTTTAAAGATAGTTCTTGTTAACACTACCAATTCCTATATCACAGCCATTTTCTCTATTTGCACTAATTCAATAGGTTGAGTATGCTTGTTGTAAGTCTTGTTTTTGTTGCCAGTCTTAATTTCTTTTTTCAAAAGATTTATCATCGTGCGTCTTTAGGTAATCAAAATTGACCTCTGGTGTTGCTCTTATTCTTCCTAACATCATTTTCAACTACAATTAAATGAAAAAAAAAACCGATAAAGTAATATTTCTTAAATTTGATAGATCATGCCGCAATACAAGGACCAGTAACAACCTAAAAATTATCCTGTGTACAAAGTGCGAATCTAAAACTTCCTTCGTGAACTAGGGGACTATAATACTTTTTAGAATTTTCAGTTTTCGGCGTTGATTTACAAGTTGTTGATTTTTACAGTTATTGTTTGAATATAAAAATAATGCAACACTTCGCTTATGAATGACGATGAATATGGGAAGCAGAATAAAGGAAGACATTACCGCATTTTATCTGTCAAACAAACCAATCGTGTGTTCGATTCGCACTTTGTTCGCAGTGATCGTTTTATAAAAGTTTTTTTTTTCAAAAGAAAATCGAGACAAAATTACGTTTCGGTAAGATTTAAAAACAAAAGGGACTCAATGCACAAATAAACGAAAAGAGAGCGATACGCCCTTGCAGAAAGAAAAAAAAACAGAAAAGGGGATATTCAGGTGGTACCGTTTGAGTAAAAAATAACAGTCACTTGAAAATTTAAACAAAAGAATATAACTGATAGCTCTTCGTTTGTTCATATTTATTATGTATTTGAGTTAAAATCGACTGCAGTGCACTCGATATGGATTAACAAGAACCTGTCTTCATATGCTATTCTTTTTTTCTCATTAGCCCTGTAAAAAATAAAACCCAAGAAGAAACAAGAAAATAATAGGAGAGGACTACATTTTGAAATATAATATATATAAAACTTGCCATTATTAGCTGCTTTGGCTATATTCTTTTTAATCCACACTTAATCCATGTATCTGAACAGAATCTGAATACACATTTGATTTTAATCCAAAGTTTGAAACAACACAAAAACTAATAACGACATCTCTTTCTTCGTTTTTCCATTAAGAATATAATTTCATCACTTTATCCATTTTGAAACACAAAACGCATGTAAAAGTATTCATGGAAACTATGTCCGGAAACTAGGAGTTGTCCTTGTGCAGACAAAAACTATGATACGCATACCCTGTGTCTTATTCTTCATGTAGCAATACATGTTGTGTACCTTTAGCTGTACTTTATTTTTGTCTATTTTTATTAGTTGAGCTACTGTTTTAAGGGGCCAACATGTAGGATATATTTTAATGTAAAGAAATTTATTCTCAAAACAATGTTCATACTTAATGAAGATAAATCTTTGCTTGCTTTTTCTTTTGTTTTACCTTTTGAAGTGTTAAACAATGTTTTAAGTAAGATATATGCCTCTAACAGCCCATTTTGTAAAATATTGAACAGGTCTTCGGCCTGCAGCCCTCTAACAGCCCATTTTGTAAAATATTGAACAGGTCTTCGGCCTGCAGCCTCAGAACTGTTAAATATTTTACAGAATGGGCTTATATCCTTTACATAGAACACAATGCATAATGCCGTTACATTTAAACATTTAAAGCGCAAATTTTAGAAACTTAAGGATATTCGCAACTCCGTCTTGAAAAAAATAATCTTTTTTACAAGACTATAATTATAAATTTATTAATAAAAATAAAGCAACCCAACAGCAGAACAAATAAAGAGTCCGTGTGCGTCAGGTATCAAAAACGAAACTACCTATTATTCCAAATACGGCCTTATTATCACCTAAAAAAACTACTGTGTACAGACTTACATGTGCGGTTTGGGAAGTTTTTATGTCTTTAGATATAAAAAAGTTCAATTTACTTTGCATATCTGAAAGATAAAATCATTTTTGGTGAAGATCTGGATTCAAAATATTTTTTTTGTCCGATGCTTGTCTGAACAGATTTTTTATTCATCAATTGGGAATCAGAATATTTTATTTCAGAAAAATACCATAACTCCTCATGCCTTTTCAAGTTCAATCGTTCCCTAAACAGTTTCCATTTGAACTTATAAGGTGGCGACCATTTGATATTCTGGGGGGGGGGGGGGGGGGGGGGCAGGAGGATTTGTTTTTGATTGGTTATTTATTTTTGTAAACTAAGAGGACATATTATTCATTTTCTGCACTATTGAAGCAAGGGACTATTTATTCATTTTCGCAACTATATTTATGATATTCAAAAACATTCAATTTATAAATGATTTGTTTCTTATAAATAATACATGTATAGTCAAGTCATTATGTACCATTTAATCAGAATTAATCATTATTCTCTGCAGAAATGAATCTTTTATATTGCCAACTGCATATACATGTATTGCATACATACATAGTATTAAAGTTTGGTTGTAACTAGTCTCTTTTAAAAAAATTGGCAAACATATTACGCCGAGCGGAGCGAGTCAAACATTTTTTGAAGGGTTTTGGAGCCACCGAAGGCCCAAGAAGCTATAGAACAAATGATGCAAAATCATGCTATCTGGGTGTTACAAAGACCCTTTCTTAATCTGAAAATGCAAGTTTTGTTTTAATTATATTTGACAATATTGTGGTCTCAAAGCAAAATGTATAAATTCAGTGTAAGACTAAGACTTAAGTTTCTAGGGACAACATCAAAAGCCCAATGTGCATGATGAACCAAAAATGGAATTCACATAGTTAAGTCTGTGGCTGCTGGTTTTTTTTAACTCATGATCAAGTTCATAACAAAATTACTAAATTACAAAAGGAATGCAACACTAACATAATACAAAATGAAAGAAGGGCAATCAATGAACAAAAGACAAATAAATAAGAAACATTGATCCCGAAAAATCAGGGCTACTTCTGAAGGAAAACAGAACTTGCTTCTTGCAAAGCACTGGCTGTGAACACAATTTAATGGAGACAAGTGTTTGGTTTTAAAATTTCCTACATGAGGCATTTTCAGACATTTCAAGTATATTTAAATAATATTTATTCTTTTTTTATTAAAAAAATTGGGAAGTGTTTCCTGATTTTTTTTTGGGGAAAAGATGAATTTATGAAGAATCTGGTGCCATCTCATACTTTCGATTAGACCTGCTGAGTTATTTATTTTCAATACATTGCAAGTCAAGTTATTTATTTTCAAACTACCACAGAACAAACCATTTATTTTTGTGATTATTAAGGCTGAGTTATTCAAATCCTCCTGGCCCCCCAAGAATATCAAATGGTCGTCCCCTAATTTTATTTTAGACATAAACAGTATGTTAATGTAGCCTAGGACATTCCTTCTGAACATGCACGAAATATTGGCCAATGGACGTTAAACAACCAACAACCAATCAATATATAGGACATTGTCTTAGTATAAAGCTGGCATTTAAGGTAGCGCCTTCCTCATATTATCGGATATGTTTTGATGTGGGCGTGGCTGGTGAGTCTTGTGTGGACGAAACGCGCGTTAGCGTCACTGATGAGTCTTATGTAGACGAAACGCGCGTCTGGCGTACTAAATTATAATCCTGGTACCTAAATATTTCTTACGTCGTACCTACAATCCCATTCCCTTTCATGAATATGACTTACCGATTGGACTATTTACCGGATTTGTTATAACATGAGCAACACGACGGGTGCCATATGTGGTGCAGGATCTGCTCACTCTTTCGGAACACCTGAGATCACCCCTAGTATTTGGTGGGGTTCGTTTTGCTTATTCTTTAGTTTTCTATGCTGTGTCAAGTGTAATATTGAAAGTCTGTTTGTCTTTTTCAGTTTTAGCCATGGCAGTGCTAGTTTATTTTCGATTTATGAGTTTGGTATCTGGTATCTTTCGTCCCTCTTTTGTCTTATTTTCTTTCAAAAATTATGAAAAAAAACAGGATTTTATAAGATTTTCAAATATCGCATTTTAAACAATGTGTCATGAAATTATGAAAAGAAAAGTAGGGTTTAACGGGCAATTTTGAAATGGTTTGACATTGAGAAAACTATTGAGTTCAAAATATCTGACAAAAAGTCAAAACCAATACAATGCAAAAGTAGCAAATATCCTTAAGAACATCTTTGTTGTAACCACATTTTATTGAACTGTTTACGCCTTTCTATATAATAGCAGACAGCACCATTGTCAACAATGAAGACGACAAAGATCGAGGCGAGAAACAATGACAGAACATTACACAGAAAACCACAGATTAAAAAGAGGATAACCTCAGAGTCCTGGATAGCTGAGCAGCTCCTATTTCACACGCGACACAATTTTTCTTCAAATGTAGATTTGCTCAAATACCAATATGATTGATGGAAATAAATAAGACAGTCATACAAGTGGAAGGTTTAGTTGGACATTTTCTACATAAAGATATACTTGTACCAAGTCAAGGATATAATGGTTGTTTTCAATATGATGTATGCGTCTGAACTTTGTTGCCATTTGTTTAGGGACTTTTCGTTGTGAAAGTTCATATACGTTCGGTATTTTTTTTTGTAATTTTACATTTTGAGCAAATGAGTATGGTTACATATGCATGTTTAACTGAGGCATCCAAGCTTCAAAAAAGATCCAAATAGGTTGGATTATATTGAAAATTTACAAAAACTACATCTGTTCAGAAAATATGATCTTTATGTTTGTTGCCACTCAATTTAAAATGATCATGAACAAAAAGGAATTTCTAATTACTTGGAGGAGGCTGCTACAAAAAAAAAATTATCAATTAAAATTAAAGTATTACAAAAATTCTTCTACCATATAAAAACAGGTATATATAAGAAAGGTCAATTACCTTTGATAACTATTGTTTACTCTATGTCATAACACGTTTTGATATAAATCTTTTTGTTTATTCTTGAAGTGATTATGTTAGCTTTTCCTGTGTTTGAGTGACATTTTTAATTTCAAAGAAAGTAATCTGTGTTGTGTTGCTGTTTATTATTAAGTCACAAGTTTGATACCATTACTCACTAAGAAAAATAACAAATGCTTTCATAGATACAAACATTTGGTATTAAAATGTTTGACTGTACATTTTGATATTTAAATGGAACATTACCTCTAAATTCTCATCATAATATTATTTTATAGAACTTTTTGAATAAGATATGATTCGTGTAAATTTATCAGTCATTTAAATGCATTTCTTCTTTCTTTCTTTTAGCATTGTATGTTATAACTGTCTTGTAAAAGCAAGAAAGCAACATTATGTAAGCAAAAAAGCAAGAAATGTTTGATTTAATCTCGATGTCCTCTTTCCCTTCTATAGACTACTTTCATATTACCGAATTTTGACTCCGCATTATATAATTTTCTATATGTTATTTAGGATATTTGGTACTAGGTTAATTAAGAGCAACCAGAAGAAATTAAATCAAATATATTGTCGGTGCAATTTTGGGAGAAGAGTACTGTTTGTTTGTATGATTATTAAGTCATTGTATAGAAAACATCAAACGATTAATTTACCTAGAAATTGTACCTAGAAAAGCTTAAGATTACTTATTCACGTTGCTCTTTTTTGACCGAGTACTACATGTAAGATGACCACACGGAGGGCAATCTGTCAATAACTTTAAATTGCGGAGTCAAAATTGTTAATATGGAATACTCTATTCTCTCTTTTATTACCATGATTACTATAATAGTACATATAGTTATACTTTCAGGTCATTCTTATATTATTATTGAATTAACTAACATCCTTATAATACATTTCTCGTTAGACTGTAAGCAATAAATTGCGAATTTATATCTACTAAATACCGGTGCAGTTATAAATAAAACTAATTTGACTTCAATGCTATTCATTTATGGTTGCCTTCAATTTCAGACAGCGTACTTGTGTTTTGCTTGATTGACAATGTAGACTAATCTATCATACAAAAGATCAGAACCTTCACACTGTGAAGAGATTTATTTTCCAAAGCTGTTTATAAGCACGCTATTAAATGACAAATTTAGATTGATAAATATATGTGATGTAATATAACGTCACGTACAATGAAGAAAACCTTTCAAATGAATATTTGAACATTTTGAATTCTACAATCCATACAGTTTGTTCCAATCATTATAAAGTTTAACTTTTTAACACAAAAGCCAACATCTGTTAATGATGTTCGCACCTCTATTTCAAATTTACTAGTTTTTTAAAAGAAAATTATCGGCAAAGAAACGTAAAAAAAAAGACCAAATGATGTGTTTGAGATATCTGGATTGTTTGTACATTTAACATTGGAACATTTTTCCTTTAAAACTATTTTTTCAAACTTTTTAAACTATTTTCAATTTAACTATGAAAAAGAAATAAAAAGGGTGTGCTACACTAATAAAACTTCATGATGCTAAATATTTGACATACAGTCATTAACAAGAGAAGCAAACATTTTTATGTATAAGTAAGACAGACAAGTCACAGTATTCGAATGGAAGTATAAACATTGGCAGGGAATATAAAGGATGAAAGACAAACTAACTAGCTAAACGTAGTACTAAACAGGTCTAAACACTGCGATCCATCTAACTAATTGCTGTGTGTTTGTTTATTCTACATTGGGTTAGGGTATAGGGGGAGCTCCCGCTAAAAATTTCTTACTAAACATGTTTATCCCGCCGCATGTTTACAACCTGCCACTAGTAAAGAGAATCTGGCATTTCTTAGTCTTGTATGGTTTTTTTATATTTGTTTATTAAATTTTTCGGAGTTTAGTGTGATTACTATTTTCCCTAAACAAGTACACTTTTGTGTTTAGGGGTTAGAGTTAGCCGGCATCCGTGTACGAGATTTTTCCATTCTCAATTAAAAAACATAATTGTCGTGTCATGGTATACCGCCATCTTGGATTGTACAATCACAGTACAAAATCGGTCTAGTTATTTGCCCAAATCTACAAATTTTGAGACATATTTGTAATTTAATAGTTAGACTGTTTATTTATTTAAGGAAAACTTGGTGATTTATTGTATTATCCAAAATATTTAAACAAACATCATTTTCTTTTGTATTTAAAATTATTTTTTTCAAAATGAGCCATTTAAGGGGAGATAACTCTTTTGTAAAATTCTTTTTACTGGACTTATAGGGAAAATATTTATTTTTACTTGTAGCAAGAAAACGAGTTCGGTGACCCCCTTTTTTCATTTTATTTTCTTAAAACATGTAATAAAACCTATCTTCTCACAATTTATTTCAAAATTCTATCTCATGGAATTTTTTTTATTCACACAAATGAATAAGCATTTCATGAGCAATCTAACCAAATTTAAGCAATTTACAACGACTCAAAGCTTGAAAAATAGCACGGTGACCCATACTTTTTATTATGTTTTTGAAAAAAGAATATTAAAATCTTCATTTAGGCAAATTATAAGAAAACTCTGTCTAAAAAAATATACACTTATGATCTACCTTAAGCGTAGTAAATACCCGTTGATATTTACGTGAAATCAGTACTATCTTTTCCAGCTTTTTGCAATGTGTTATATATTACACAAAATCTGTATGTTCATGACAGTACCGAAGTACTGGGTATGGTGCTTGTGGCAGAGATGCATGAGATTGAAAAAATTAATAAACGATGTCATTAACACATTCTGTTTCAACTTGTCAATATTCTGATTTGTCAAATATGGAGAGTATGCAAGAATCTGCTTAATAACACCTCCTTAAAATTTAGATAACTGAGGTTTCTCCCATATCTTAGAAGAAATTGACACCTGTTGATGCAAATCGTGTCCTTACGTATTTTCAGCTATTTTCTAAGAAGTACACGATTGCAAATGTGCATATACTATTTTGTTAGTCTGAGGATTTCGGTCTCTGTTTGGAAAAATATATTAGGCACAATGGGTACTTGCTTCCATTTGTGTAATCTGAAGCTGGATATACTTTCAAATAGGACCAGTAACATATTCAAGAAGCCAGAGAAAACAGTCCAACAATATTTTATTTAGCATGTTCAAAAACAAAATACTAGTAAATGAGAATATACGTTTTATTCAAACTGTTAAATTGTGACTATTTTTTTTAATGAAAATCTGTTTGTCCCAGTTATCTGTATGAATAAAAACTGCATATGTGACACCATAGTCATGACTGAATTCAGTCATCTTGCACTACAACTTTCATCTTAATTTATTTGAATATTCAATTGATAATACATTAAAAATTGGAGATTGGTAGCAGTTGGGTGTATGCAATATCCTACACAACAAGTAAATGATCTGAGCGGTATATACAGTTTTTACAGAAGTGCATAAGAAAACTGTTGACTGAATTCAGTCAATTTACAAACATCAAAAATCATCTTCCTTTTTCAAAACTAGAGTATAGTATTAAAGAAAAAATTTCCAAGTTGCTTCTAAATATACATATAAATGTTAGCAATAACGAAAATCTTGACTGAATTCAGTCACTGGCACCATTATTTATTGACATTATAAAGTACATCGGTTTGTACAGTAGAAATATCTAAACAATATATACAAACAAATTTTAAATCTAAGTCTATGACTGAATTCAGTCACATACTATTATCGTTCTGTCTTATACATTATGGTATTTTCCCTATTTTTATCCACATCATAGATGTTTAATAAGTGATCTTGTAGTTTTCAGACATCAAAACAGTTGGTCTATATTCCTATTGACTGTTTATTATTCCTTGAAACTTCTTTAAGCGTAGTAAGGTAATCTTCTGATGTTACTACTAATAGGAGGCGTACTTCTATCAACAACATCTTCTTTTTAGAAACAGTGTTATATAGACAATCCCAATATCAGTAGCGTTGATATCAAAACAGATATATATATAGCCACGATTGGGTCAAGATCGATTGGTAGTAATGCTTGTGATAAACTGTCTTTTTCATTATGATTAGTGAGGCTACTATTTATAAAAAAAAAACCTGTAACTATGATTAAATATTTTCCTCTCTTATTTATCTTGATCTCTATATCATTTTTATTCTCAATTAATTGTCAATCTTAACTTCTAGGTTGCCTTGCTCAATGTTCATTAACTTTGTGCTTGGTTGGCTTTATGAATGTTTTCGTATGGGATTCACTGATGAGTCTTATGTAGACGAAACGAGCGTCTGGCGTGCTAAATTATAATCCTGATACCTTTGATGACTCTTAAGTTGTCCATTGCTGATAAAGCTTCTTCTACCTGCAAAGAAATTTTATCTTTAAATTTGATGTTATTTGTGCATATATTTTACAATTAACGACTATAAAGACACTAGTTATCTTTACATATGAATATCTAGACCTTTCTCATGATCATTTATTGAATTCAAGTAAAATTAAGCTTTAAAAATAATTATTAGAATTTGGATAGGTTGTTTTAAGGTGACACACTTTACCATGTTTACATCAAATACAATTGACATTTGGCATTTTGGCTTAGAGTTAAGAGATGAACCACAATATTCTTCTTTTATATTCACTGAAGAAGGAACACATACTTACATAAAAATTTGCACCTGAATATGACCAATCAAAGAACTTCATACGTTTTTTTTTATAATTTGAGAAATTAAAGGGAAATAATTGATAACTTTTCGGAAAATAACCTTTCATTGCATACGTATATAAATCTTCCATACAACTGGAGATGACAGACATAAAAATCTTCCATGAGGAACGAAATGGTTTTATTATGATTCAAGGCTTCTAGATGAACATGTACTCTTGTCAAATGTAAAAATAAATCTTCCCTTCGATTAGATGAAAATTAATTATATTATAATTATGCTGCTACATCAAGTACATCATGATGAAAATGTTGTGTACAAAACAAGTAAATATATGTTTGTGAAACTGAATAAGGCATGTAACAGTTCATTGTCTTCTTGTATAAATGGCACCAATGAATTTTGACGGGACATATTATGGTATACAAATGTCCAGCGTACGTCCGTCCGTCCGTCTTTCTGTCTGTCTATCCGGTGTAAACATGTCGCACCGTAACTTGAGAACACTTAATCCCAATTTCATGAAACTTAATATAGTTCTTTCTTATGATGGTCAAAAGATCTGTATACTTTTTGGTGAAAATTAATAGATTTAAATTTTTTGAGTTACGGGACTTAGTAACTAAAACAGGGGTGTGTTTTTCCTGTGTCGCGCTGTATCTCAAAACGATTAATGATAATTGATTAAAACTTAATACACTTCTCAGTTATATTTTTCATAAGATCTGAATACATTTTAATGATGATTAAAAAAATTATATTTGAATTATTTAGTATTTTCAAGGACGTATAACTAATATACGTCCTTGGTATTTTGTAAAAAAAAAGGTGAAGTTTTTTTTTTTACATGTCGCATATCTCAAAAAAAATTTACGATTATTGCTCAAAACTTAACTCACTTCTAAGTTATATTAATCTAAAGATCTGTATACTTTTTGGTTTTGATTCAAAATATTAATTTAGAGATATTGAGTTTGTTTTTTTTAAGGGGGGGGGAGGTTCACATGTAGCGCCGTATCTCAGAAAACAATTTATGATTATTGCTTAAAACTTTACCCACTTCTTAGTTATATTGATCTTAAGTTCTGTATTCTTTTTGGTGATGCTTCAAAATTTTAATTGTGAGTTATTGAGTTTTTTGTTTTAAAAAAGTATGTTTTCACTTGTCGCGTTGTATCTCAAAAACAATTTATGATTATTGGTTAAAACTTTACTCACATCTTAGTTATATTGATCGTAAGATCTGTATACTTTATGGTAATGATTCAAAATTTTATTTAAGAGTTATTGAGTTTTTTGTTAAAAAAAAAAGGTGTGTTTTCACATGTCACGCTGTATCTCAGAAACTATTGATGATTATTGCATAAAACGACGGGCGTATCATGAGCTCATTGTTGAATGTCTGGAAGTACCTATCAGCCACGTTTGCCTATTCTCCAGGACCCAACACATCGTGTTTCTGCAGTACAGAATAGGACAAACTCTATAATATTCCGTGGCTCATATGAAAGGTGGGTGCTTCATCAGGGGTCCTGACCCAATCCTTCATATTGTACTAAGCTTTGACTACCGATCTAGTCAGTATTTCTTTTAAGTTCCGATGTCTACTATACGCCAATATATACTATATTTTGGAAATAGCTCCCTACATTTCGCATTGCGAACTAGTTTTTTATAATGTTTTCGTAAAGCTTTATTTATATTTCCTAACGAGAAGTGATATTTAGTTACAAATACTAGTGGTATCTGCTTGTCAGATTCTTGTTTAAAGCGGAGTAACTCTGGTCGTTCGATATTGAGAGCTGATTCACAGTTACGAAGTATTTCAAGGTACTTATATCCCCTTTGCTTAAGATGGCCTTTGAATTTACAAAGAGTATCTTTTAAATTTTGCGTGTTGCTGTTGTTTCGGTGGTGGCGAATAGCTTCCCCTTTTATAAATCCGGAGAAGACTGTTGGGTTATGCATAGACGTCCTATCTAAATATTGAAACGTATTTGTAGGTTTGGTGTAGCTCTTAATATCAAGGATACCGGTGTTCCTGAACCTCAACCCTTTATGTACGACTGTATCGAGAAAGATAATTTCTTCGTTTGAAATTTCAAACGTAAACTTTAATAAAGGGTGATGATCATTTGCTATTTTAAAAAACTCCTCAACTTCTTCTCGTGATGAATGAGCTAATATAAACGCATCATCTCTATACCTTCCGTAAAATAAGATCTTATTTTTATACTTATATTTTTCAATAATTTCATTGATAACTTTGATTACCTTGAAATACTTCGTAACTGTGAATCGGCTCTCAATATCGAACGACCAGAGTTACTCCGCTTTAAACAAGAATCTGACAAGCAGAGACCACTAGTATTTGTAACTAAATATCACTTCTCGTTAGGAAATATAAATAAAGCTTTACGAAAACATTATAAAAAACTAGTTCGCAATGCGAAATGTAGGGAGCTATTTCCAAAATATAGTATATATTGGCGTATAGTAGACATCGGAACTTAAAAGAAATACTGACTAGATCGGTAGTCAAAGCTTAGTACAATATGAAGGATTGGGTCAGGACCCCTGATGAAGCACCCACCTTTCATATGAGCCACGGAATATTATAGAGTTTGTCCTATTCTGTACTGCAGAAACACGATGTGTTGGGTCCTGGAGAATAGGCAAACGTGGCTGATAGGTACTTCCAGACATTCAACAATTCATAATTTTACTATAACAACTGTTGTTATAGTAAAATTGACAAAAATGTTATATAACACATGTATTATTCATAATTAACAAATATTTAAAAAAAATTGTATGTTTAAGAATATCATAAATATAGTTGTGAAAATGAATAATCAGTCCCTTGCTTGAATGAAAATGAAAAATCTTGCTTCAATAGTGCAGAAAATGAATAATCTGTCCTCTCAGTTTTCAAAAATAAATAACCGATCAAAAACAAATCCTCCTGCCCCCCCCCCCCCCAGAATATCAAATGGTCGTCCCCTTAGGTTGCTGCCCTTGAATTGGTAATTTTAAGGAAATTTTGCCGTTTCTGGTTATTATCTTGTATATTATTATAGCTAGAAATAAACTGTTACAGCAATAATGTACAGCAAAGTAAAACCTAACTAGAGGCTCTAATGACCCCTATGAGGCGTATGGGGTTAGTAAGTTTCATATGGGGTTCATGACGCGTTAATGGCGACGTCATCTATTAATGATGTTGTATTTCATAATGATTGTTTATTTTTCAACAAAACGCCGCAGAAAAAGTCCAGCGTCCGATAAATTCGTTATACGGTTAACTACTGACCCCCTACGGATCCATAAAGGGTGAATAAAATTCATAGGGGACTCGGCCTCCGGCTCTCCCCCTATGAATTTTACTAATTAGTTAACCCTCTATGGATCCGTATGGGGTCAGTAGCGAACCATATAACTTATAATGTTGCTATACAATAAAAGGGTTATTGCATGAATATTGGGAAATATTGTCCCTCGTAGAACATATATTGCACTCGCAAGCTCATACAATATAAAATTCTACTAAGAACAATATTCCAGAATATTCATGCAATAGCCCTATATTATATGAGATATCTCTTATAGTTTATAAGATATCTTATATACTTTATAAGATATCTAATAAAGTATACGAGATATCTGATATATATTTTTAATATAAGAATATCTGTGGACGGCAACGACTGAATGTATGATCGCTATGTCTCGCTTTTTCGACAAAAGTCGAAGGCTCGACAAAAATGAATTTACAAAGAATGGAAATATTCTCACTATTTAAATGATCTTTTCTTTTCTGACATAGGTCTTTAGCATAATTTATTTTCTTTTTTAGACTTTACTATCTATGAGTACCAACATAACCTTTAAGCAGATCAATGGATTTTGAATCCAGACCAGACAGTCAAGAGAATTTACCGTAAATAGAACATTAGCAAAAGTGACAGCAACACACGTATGTTTCGATTGGTGTGATAGATTTTAGACAGGAGTAGCAGACTGTGGTGCATTGATTACAAAATCTTGACAAAACAACAATTGAACACCTTTTTGTCTCTTTCAAGTAGGACTGTGCTAAAAAAAAATTAAAATGCCAGAAATTAATATGGGATAGTTTGAAAGAAGAACTTTCAAAATGACACATATTAGCACAAGGATTCATTGCAATGAGACAATTTCTGATTTTGTGTATTTTCAACTTTTTATTTTTTTATAAACTTTAAATAATTTGATGAACTGCAAGTATTATTTAAATATGAACACGTAAGTCTCAAGTGTGGTTTTTCGTTTAAAAAGGGGTTTCCCTTAAAAGAATATTCAATCAAGACATCGAAATAAAATATTGAACTCGATTTCAAATTCATTTTATTTTCCTATTTTTGCCATGTTTTTATCAAATCTTAGCATATTTTTAAGTGAGAAAAGAAGACTTCTTGATGCTTCTAGTGTTCCACACTCAATTTTAAACATTGGCATATTTCATATGTTATATTCTGGCTTTCAATGTTTTATGTATTTTTTGTTTGTTAGTAAACGTGCAAATTGTGTTCTGACCAACGGTAACTTATTAAGCAGTTTATTGAGCTTGATTTTGTTGTTCTTTAAACAATGAATAACCATTTTTATTAATTTAAAAATAAGGAGAAATTCATCATCTGTTCATCTCTAAGGTTGCTTCTACTCAATGAGATATTACCATTTTTATAGATCAATAATATTAAATATATCAGTATGTCACGTGCAGGTGAAGTCATTTCTTCTAAATGAAACATCATTACTTTCCTCATTTTCATAAAACTATAAATATTTGAAAAAAAATTTAAAAAATTGGAAAGTTTGGATCTCATTGGTATGATTACCAATGAGACAGTTATCCACGAATGTTCAGATAAGGTGAATGCGAGCAATTAAAGGCAACCATACGACCTTCAACTTTATAAGAAACAGCCATACTGTATATTCATCTATAAAAGGCCCCGACATAAAAAAATATGAAACAATTCAATTGAAAAAGATAACGGCTTAATGTATTACAATTTACGAAGAACAATATGGCAGAAATGAACCAACAACAACCACTGAACGACCGCCTCCTGACTTTGGACAGGTACATTGAGAAATTAAATGTGGAGGGGACAAGTTTGTGAGCGCTCAATCCTCTCCTAGCCTGAGACAGTGGTGTAATAGCATACCATACGAATAAGCATTTAGATAGTCCAGTATCATTTAAATACAATAGTTTCAAAATTTCACTTAATTTTGAAATCAAGAATTAGTAACAAAACAAAAATGGAAAATTTAATACAGATTGAATCACCTGGGTGCAATGTCATGAATGTTGATGGATATGTATAATAGAAGTGTTGAAATTTAAATTACAATACTTAAATAACTAATTACCACTTTTTATCAGTGTTCTGATATATATAAATATATACAAAAAAAAAGTCTTGAAAAGTCCCAAGATGGATGAAAACGCTAGACAATGCTGCTTTTTGTGTATTTAATTTTTGATTAAAAATCGACCCTTTGCAAAAGTTTAAAAGTCAATGAATCATGAATGGGGGAGGGAAAATAATCATCATGCAAAAGCTAGTACATCTTATGCAATCATCGTTAGTGTTAAGCTTTAAACTGACCAAATCACAAACATCGACCTGTAAACTAACTATGTGCGTTTATTGCTCTATTGAATATAACTGTGTAAACCTAATTTTGTGACTGAATTCAGTCATTCTATTTTTTACTTTTGCAGAATTGGTCTATTTTCAACAAATATTTACTGAATTTGTGTTGACTGAATTCAGTCATCTGTTTTATAGATGTTAATACTATGTAATCTCACTTGGTGTAATTTAAGTCTTATTTAGTTCAATTTCTTGTAGCTTCTTTCAAATGTTGTGTGACTGAATTCAGTCAACATTTTGTGAAAATAATGAACAGGATACAGAGTTAATTTCATTTAGCTGTTGTTCTGTTATATGTTGTTTGTATTTAATCTGTAATATCTGTAATCCGAATTCTGTTTCCGAATTTACAGTTTGGGCTTTATTTAAGAAGCAACAAGCACAAATAAGATTTATGTTACTTTCAAATATACTGATTGAATTCTTTGATATAAAGATGAAATCGAGTGACTGAATTCAGTCACTCAAATAATAATAACAATACAATGGGGTTTTTTTCTTCATATGTTGTAAGTTAACAATACTAATAAAGTATTTATGCAAATATTTCTTTGCCACGGTTGACGTTTTAATACGTTTTAAATAAAATGGAAATGAAATGATGCACATTGCAAACAATGTTGAATGTTAAATGGTATAATATAATGAATAATATATCTACTAAGTTGAACCCTTGAGATTTGACAAATCAGAATATGGACAAGTTGAAACAGAATGTGTTCATTGTTTTTGGTCTGTTAACACTACACAGAAGTCCGTCGGAACATAAAACGATTGTTTTACGTTAAAAAAGGTGCATAAATATTTGTTTAAAGAACACAATAGATAATTTTTGTTCAGATAGTGGAACATGACGTTATTGTACTCGGACGAGCAATATAATCTATACGTAACTTAATGAAATAAGGTTAATGTGGAAATCATCAAGCGATATGATGTAGTAATAATCTTGTTTTATGCTGAGTTGGCATTTTATTGATAAGTAAAGGATAAAATATCTTTGGTGGTAGATTCAATTATTTATAACGATTAGTTATAAACGTTTACATTGTTTGTTATGACCCCATTATATTAAGAAATGTTGGATATGTCTGCGTGAGTCAGCAATCACAAGCGCAGTGAATGAAAATGAATTTTACATCTATTAAAGTCAAACTGAGGTTCCCAAAATGCTTTTGTGTTTATGATATGTCAATGCTTTTATTTCACACATTGTGTAAAAAAATTATGTGTTTATGTAACAAATAAAATTAAAAGAAGATGTGGGTTCACATTTGTGTTTAATAAAGAAAACAACCCGTCGACAAAACTAAACAAACGACATCTAGAGATTAACATACAGTTACAATAAACAAAAGTACATATATCATGATAACTAGATCTTGAAGATTAACAAAACCTATGATTAAATGACCAAATAGTATGACATTCGTTATAGATATGATGTCATTCACGTATTGGTATTCAACCTAGTTTGCGTTATACTTGATATCTACTGTATTTGATGTTTTTACATCAGAGGCCCCTGAGGGGCCTCGGGTGTATTGCCATCGCCTACTTTTCAAAGATCAAAGAGATGCATGTATAATTAGTTTTGGAATAATAACCGACATTATAGACCCGCGGACCTATATAGTGCAGAATAAAATTCCGTATCGCTTCTTTTAAATTCATGTTTTCAATGGATACTCAGTTTTTTTAATTTTTCTTAATGCAAAATTTATAATATGAAAATGTTTTGTCGTTAGAAATATTTGTATATTAATCAAACGATCTTCAATATCAAGGACGTGTCGAAAAATTGTTGTTGCGGATGAATACCACGAGTGCGCAAGAGGGCAAGAGCGAGCGTGTAGAAAATCGAGAGGAAATCAATTCACACATTTATACACAGATAGGTAATTATATTTCAATTATTTGATTTGGAGTAACCTTTTTAAACCGTTTGTAGCATATTTGTCTATAATATTAACGTAGCAAAACCAGGAAAATTTAATCTGTCATAATATTAAAATAAATTATCAGGTCACGTCCCCCGCAGCCATTTTGAAAATACCAGCAGATTGGGTAGGAGTAACAAGAACCTGCAAGGCCTTTAAAGATAAGGTTACTATTTGTGTATTTTTTATAACAACAATTTGTTTTTATAAAGATCTCAACAATTTTTGGAGTTAAATTTCTTTTCTTCGTAAATAACAAGTAGATTGATCACTTGGACACACACACGGAACTATTTTCTGTTTTTTAAGATACTGTTTCGGATTTTCGCTCCTTCTCCGACTTAGTTTGTTGCATTAGTATATGTGAATATGTCCCTTGACTGGAAAATACGCAGAATTTGTAATGACTTTGACTATGTCTATGTAAGTAATTCTAATATATAATTATTGGTTGAATTTATTGTTTATATAATATTCAGAGAATCTTCGACTTTTTCTTCTTCCAATAGAGTTGGACTCTTTTTGAGTGTATAAAGACTCTTGCTCGTAAAATCAAGAGTCTTACTTTACACTGAAGTGTCAGAATTTGGGTTAATCACATTTACTGAATTACTATAGATATATTGGGATAAACCTTACAGTTTTGGAGATATAAATATAGATTAACTGTCCTGTTTTTTAAGTCTTCCTTAGCTTGTAGTATTGTATTATTTTGACCATACATGACATGTATCGCCAAAATTATATGATAATTTGATGACATACTTGTGCTTATCATACTCTATATCTGTGAAGGCAGTGAAAAAACCATTTTTTATTACTTTTCATATACAAGACAATCGATCATATTGTACGAACAAAAAAATTCGACAGCTGAAGAACAATGCACAGAACCAAATTGATAAATGACACTGATAGTGTTTACTCAACACCAAAAGAAGTTGGTATACCAATGATCGTTATTACATTTTGTAGTATAGTTATTTCCTCTATAGTCTTAATTGTTCTATTGAAGACAAAAAAGGGAAATTTCTTCAAATGGAAAGTCATCGATAGATTTAGTCTTTATACCGTTATCTGTGACATCCTGTTTTTTTTTCTCAAACAGCATATGGAACTCATGATTGGTTAGAAAGATTCCTAGACATTGAAATCAGCCAGTTGGAATGCACAATTTACGGGGTATTCATCATGGAGTTTCAACTTTCACAAGTGATTTTAAATGTAACAACAGCCATTTATGCATTTAATCTTGTGATGCGAAGTCGAAATATGCCGTTGGGGAAGTGGGATGCTTATCTCTTGTGTCCTGCTTTCGGAATCCCTTTGGTTTCACTTACCATAGCAGCATTCTTTAATCAATTTGAAAGAAACCCAGTCTCGTAAGTACAGCTATTCTCTGATATTTGACCCATGTAAAACATATATGTCACTCCTATGTAAGATGCTGAATGAATCTATTCCAGATTTTAATGGACAGCATATCAACTTGTCTTTGAAAATATAGATGTTGAATGGTTTTTTTTTCTTTGGAACGATTGATTAATGACAATTTTTTGTTGTAATATAGAGACGTATGAAGTAAAAAATAATTTTAAAAGTCTATGTCACAAATAGATTCCAAATTTGGTAATGAAATAAAATAAAAATTAAAACATCGTTGTTTATCTACCAAATAACATCCTTCGTGTGTTCATAAGACACTAGTCTGAGATATGTAAATATTCAGTTTGGAATATTACGCATTTTTACTTAGGCTTAACACTTCTTCAATTGATTTCAGAGCTGAAAAACTGCAAAACTGGCCTCATTTTGAGATCATGTAATTTAGTTTCCGATATTAGTCTAGGCTTTGTCAAGAAAGATAAGTAGATTTAACATGTGTTTTACAAATGTGTTAATATAATCAATCTATTTAATAAAATCCTGCAGATGTGCAAACGGCATTAGTCAGTCAGACATCAGTATTTGAATTTTGAATTCTGTCTAAAATATTAATATTAAGGCTTTAAATTTCTTCTTTAAATATTCAGTGGTAAACAGCAACACTGTCAAAATAGACTCATTTTGGAATCGTGTCATTCATATTAAGATATGAGCAAAAGATTTACCCAATAAAAAATATTTTGCCACAAGATGTATTTTACAAAGGTGTAAATGTTTTAACATATTTGTTTGGGTAACAGGTTTGCTCATATATAATTTCACCAAAACATATGCGTGAAAAGGCCATTTTACAAAATCAAAAACTCATTTAATATACCAGGCTTATAATTGGTACGTTCATATTTTGACATGCGTATGACGTCATAGTGACATCAGTCGTCAACTTTATGCACTGAAGTATCCCGTTAAAGTAACCTAGCTGTTCATCTATCAATAAAATTGAAATAAATTTGAAAGGTTTGGATAAGTTTACTATTTTGCTATTTCAAGGGCCAAAACGAAGCTCGTATTTAACATCATCCTTTCTGTTGAATTGTTTTGAATGTTGACACAATGATCTATTTGATAAATAGAAATTTAAAATTCGTGAAGGGACAATTTTGCCTATTTGACTGTGTATAGATTGGAATATTCGTTTTACTGATTTGTTTTCAATTTTTAATTTTTCAGTTGTTTATTGAAAGAAGAGCGTGGATTGTTGACATCCCATTTTCTACAAATTGGACTGATATTCATTGTTTCACTAGTCTTAATTACGGCTTTGTACATAATTATAATGGTCTATATTATAAGACAAACAACTGCGATGAATGCATCTTTCGGGCAACAATCAGCAGTCAACGCTAGACGTCTTGCTCTAAAGCTGTCCCTTTATGTCTTGATCCACGTAATCCAGTTTGGTGCGGGTGTCGTCGAAGCAGTATGGATTGTGATTGAGGAACCACCAATTGGTGTTCGATACGCAACAGTATTTATTGGTGCAACCGGTGGTATGATGAATGGAGCTGTGTATCTTACAGTGTATAAAAATTAAACTGAAATGACAATTATCTACAAACATGATTCTGTTTAAATGACTGCATGTTAAACACGTGTCTGAAGAATACATTAAATTCATTGGTTTGTGACTGAAAAATTCATTGATCCGTTTATTCGTGACCACAATGTACATTGATGTTGGTCACGTGACTGTAGTATATATCCATGTTGTTAATGTGAAGGTAGTGTGCACTGATTTTGAATAGGAAACGACTGTGTAAATTATCATAGGGCAAGGGGCAAAAAGGGCCATTTGTGACCACATCCTAAAAGTTCATTTGATTTGTCATGTTGTAACTCTATACAAAATCTGTTTACCATATCTACACAGGTAAATGAAACTAATTTTGTTGTTAAGTACACTTCTTCGTCTGTGTGTATGAAATCTTCTGTTTAGGAATACCAAGAAATTTCTTTAATATCAATAAAACTAATCTAACACTTGGTACAGATGGGATGAATATCAACAATAAAACTATACAATAAGTGCTAGATAAAACTTTCTTTACAGGTGCAAGAACATATTAAGGAGAAATGAAATAATTTTGATATTCATAGTACGCAGAAGTGAAAATTTGATGTTCACTTATTAGCGACAAGAAGCGACAAGCAGACATTTTAGCCACAAGACAACATTTTTTTAATTAAAATTACTTATTCTAAATAAATGTTAAAAGAATATGCAAAAGAAAACAATTTTAGCGACAAGAAAGTTATTATTATATATATATATCAATAAATAGATAGAAAAAAAATTTGAAACATAGATCTAATTGTTACATTTATTTGTGATATTTCATTATTTATCATGTATAAAACAATTATTACGTTTACCCTATCGTATTATGATATTAATTTTACTTGTGTTTTAGAACAATAATATATTTATCTTATAATTTGTTTTTAAAACTCTTACTCTTTGTACAATATATGATAAACTTGCATATAATGCATTATGTGTGCATCATTGTCCAGAAAATACAGACACCAATTGTGAAATACAAAGAACTGAAATCAAACAAGAGGAAAACATAATTAAAATGTACATAGTTTTCATCATTTTATTTTGTGTATTGCCTCATTTAACGATATTTATCATGTTTATGTCTAGTTTAATGTTGATTGTAGATTAAAGGAAATTAATGTCAATCTTGAGTTTTCAACAGGTGTTCACTATTTACAATGATTGTATATTCTGGCGCGTGTAATTGTATGGTCTGACGCGTGTACAAAATTATAGGTGTTAATTGGATGTTATTGAATATATCATTTGATCAAAAATATCACTTGGTGTAAATTAACCAATTATCAGATTTGACGAACAGACGCCATTGATGCCTTGATTTGTATTTCACTACAACAAATAACAAACACTGATTTTGTTTGGATATTGAATTGTCATGGCAACATTTAATCAAAATTCATTCATAAAACAACAACAACTGTTACAACAACAGTACACAACCAAAATATTTGTCAATCAATAAAATGTTGATGACGATTGAACTAAGCATTGTATCACAGCTGGGCGATCCAAAGCTGGTATACTGAAGGGCGGTCCATTCAGCAATATTTCAGAATTAGCAGATGGGCTATCCATAGTCTGCATAAAATGAAGTAAATTTCGCCAAAATTATCATTCGGATTTAGTACAGAATGATAATCCGCCACAAAATTTACCCATGACAATTCAATTATCTCCAATTCTATAATCAACTTATCAACAACATTTAAACAATCAAGATAATAAAAGATATTGCGAATTCAACATTTATATAACTACCAAATTTCACAAAATAAATGTATTTCCATCCATTGTCAGTATGAACCGTCCGTGTACATTTACGCCAAACATTTTTCATATAAAAATGAAAAATACATTTTCAAATTGCTCTGCAAAATTTTAAAGGTAGTTGGTTTGAAAAATGTAACAAAAATCTATTGAAATCACTTTCGAAAAACCATTTTCTCTATGAGATTTGAAATTTGTTATTTTCAGGATTTTATATTTTTGATTTTTACGAAGATATTGAAACAAATAACAATAAGTTTGTGTTAAAAATGATTTTGTTTTGTCAAAAGTTTAAATATATTAAAGTATTTGTATTTGCTTGCTTTAGAAAACAAAATATATTTTAATCTTATTCTAAAAATCAAATATTGAGAATACTGACCTTTAGCATTTTTCAATTTAGTTTACAATATTGAAAATTGAAAAATGCTCTAACGTGGAGCATTTTTCAATTTGACTCACAATATTAAAAAATGAAAAATCCTCCAACGTGGAGCATTTTTCAATTTGACGTTTGATATCGAAAAATGAAAAATGCTCCAATTTTTTATTTTTCATTTTACTGTGCAATATACAAATTTGAAAAATGTTCATTATTTAAATGTCTTATAATGAGAACGAAATGTAATTTGTTTCAATATAGACGTTATAAATGTTTAAATTGTTGACACTTTTAATAAAATGTTTTACTATTTACGTTTTCTTTTTTCTTGTTTTAAGCGCAATATATCTTGAAAATATTTTTTAAGGTGTGTTTGTGTGTGTGAACTATGTGTAGTATCAACACATTCCGAACAAGAATGGTACACTGACAAGTACGATAATGACCACAATTGATCGTTCTTTCTTTTTATTTATATATCTAGTCGTCTTTGCAGCTATATGTTTATATATATCTTTCGATCTATCTATCTGTCATTCATTGTATTTATCTATCTGTCTATCTATCTGACTTTTGTTTTTCTTTGTCTTTTATTTCTTTGAATTATTGGGGTTGAAATTTTTAATTTAGTTCTACCGAAATGAAGAAGTCACTTGTTTACATACATGTACATGTTGTAAGAATGGAAAAACTTTTAGACCATCGATATTTGATTCAACAAATGATACTTGACGGAAGAACAGACCAAGACATTTCTCAACGCTTGATTTCTTTAGGTATCAAGCATGCATCAGCGCGAACAATAAGCCGTTTTTGTCTTCTTCTAAAAATGGAATTACTAGTCGATGCTAAATTTTTTTTTTAGCCAATGTGTTACAATATTGCTGTCATTTGAATTATACAATCCATTGTGATATGTAACTAAATGTATAAGTGATTTACTATGCGGCTATATATATATATATATATATAGCCGCATAGTAAATCACTTATACATTTAGTATACAATCCATTGTGATATGTAACTAAATGTATAAGCCGCATAGTAAATCACTTATACATTTAGTTACATATCACAATGGATTGTATATATAGCCGCATAGTAAATCACTTATACATTTAGTTACATATCACAATGGATTGTATAATTCATATATATATATATATAAAGATGCGGTGGGATTGCCAATGAGACAACTCTCTACAAGAGACCAAATGACACCGAAATTAAAAAATATAGGTTACTGTATGGCCTTCAACAATGAGCAAAGCCCATACCACATAGTCAGCTATAAAAGACCCCGAAATGACAAATGTAAAGCAATTCAATCGATAAAACTAACGGCCTATTTATGTACAAAAATTAATGAAAAACAAATGTGTAACACATAAACAAACGACAACCAATGAATTACAGGCTCCTGACTTGGAACAGGCACATACATACAGAATGTGGCGGGATTAAACATGGAAGCTAGATACCAACCCTCCCCTAACCTTGGACATAGGTGTAACAGTACAACATAAAACCGAGCTATATAAATCATTGAAAAAGGCTCAACTCATCAGATGGATACAAATATAAATACTACACAGAGTGGAAGTAGCCGTGTATATCCCAACAACAAAAGATCACAGGTAATGTATGTGGTGGTACAATATGTAAAAACATTACATAAATCTGACAATAAAAGCCCCTTAATTCTGCAGCGACAAACCATAGAAAACGGGAGCATAGCACATATTTTATATTTTCAAGGGGCATAACTCTTTAAAAACGTATGTCATCTACCATTATAAAAATTGTCTGAGTTATTGATATTAACCTATAAAATTTGTAAAAGTTGTATAAAAATCTGGCAAGAAATGTACACGTGAGCGCTTTCGAGGTCATTTTCCATAAATTTAATATTTTCAAGGAAGCTCTCTTTTTTTAAAGTCGATCGTCCACCATTATGTCATTTTTGGTATATTTGATAGATTTTTCATATTTAAGCTGGAATCGGAGTGTTTTAAATGACTAAATCAGTTAAAATCTTTCACACAAAGTAATTGAATCAACTGAAATAGACACTTAAGTGTTTAAAAAGAGTCCAAAATCTTTCGTCAGATGCATTTGAAATTTGAGGCCAAAATCGGCCCTGACCGGACCTACTCCTTTGAAACTGTAGATTAATATTAGCAACATCTCGGACAAGTACTATAATGGTGGATGATCGACTTTAAAAAACTAAACTTTCTTGGTATTCCTAATCGGAATAGTCAGGAATCTAATGTACAGTAGTTGTCGTTTGTTTATGTTATTTATTCGTGTTTCTCGTTTTTTATATAGATTAGACCGTTGGTTTTCCCGTTTGAATGGTTTTACACTAGTAATTTTGGGGCCCTTTAAAGCTTGTTGTCCGGTGTGAGCCAAGGCTCCGTGTTGAAGGCTGTACCTTGACCTATAATGGTTATCTTTTATAAATTGTTATTTGGATAGAATTGTCTCATTGGCACTCATACCACATCTTCCTATATCTATTGTATTGTCAAAAACAGCCCATATGTATGTAGCAGAAGCATTCTACTTTCCAATAAATAACTAATAGTTTACATTTTAACAATTTTGTAACACTGCTATATTTTGGGGCCAAAAAGGGGTTTCACTGGACCTACTCCTTCATAAAAATCCCGGGTGAACGCTAACGAGGACATTTTCAATAAATTTTTCAAGGGTCTACTCTTTTAAAAAAAAGTCGATCGTCCACCAATATAGAACTTGTCCGAGCTATTGCTGATATTAATCTAAGTATAAGTTTTATATTAAAAAAAAATACCCATTAGAGTGCTAACGAGGCTTTTTCCATAAATTTTATATTACCAAGGGCCATAACTGTTTTTAATAACAGTCGTTCGCTGGCATCGATTAAATAGAAAGTCAAAATGCTAATTATATAACCGAACACAAAACCAGCACAAAAAAACACATAAATTGGCAATTATTCAAGCATACAACCAAATTCAAATTTAGAAACGGAGATTTCTATGCCACAACCCTAAAACACAAGAGCCGCGTATGGATTTTAATCAACTTTGTAGCACGATTAAAAAGATTCTGAAAAACAAAAGTAAAGTTGAACGGGCCTTGTAACACACTAACAATGGACCATAAAAGAATCGCCTTATGGTTCTTTTAAATACAAAAAGCATTGTAATTTGCATACAAGAGACACCTGAGTTAAAGACGTCATTTTGAATACACGTGGCTTCGTACTGAAATAGTTTTCAAGCAGTCCCTCTTCATCGTGTTGTTTATTGCAGGAAGGAAAAGGTGCAAGTGGCCATTTTCATAAACGTAAGTCCTGGGGTGTCCGTGAAATGAACAAAGGAGGTCAGCGAGAAGAAAACTGTTGATTCTTATGAAAATAAACAGCTGTCTAAAAAAAAATTCTCTATAAAACCTTATCAATTTGTTTTCAAGAAAAAAGATCCTGATGATATGAGTTTCTCAAATCAAAATAGCTTAGGATGTTTTTAACATAAAAAGATGTGGTATGATTGATAATGAGACAAATCTCCTCAAGATACCAATTCATGCAAATGACACAGCAATTAACAGCTCTTGCACGTAAAAGACACCCTTGTAGATTTCGAAACAGAGTAGGCTAATGCCGCTACAAGGCAGCACTCGCACCCGCAAAGTGGAAGGGGATTAATATAAGTTACAAAACTTGTTTCCCAATCCACTATAAATAAATATGTTTAAACTAACAGCTATAGGACATCGTATGGCCTTCAACAATGAGCAAAGCCCATACCACATAGTCAACTGTAAAAGGCCCCGCAATCACAAATGTAAAACAATGCAAACAAAAACTCAACGGTCTAATTAATGTACAGACAAATTAACGGAAAACAAATATGCAACACAGCAACAAACGACAATACATGTATCATGTTTGTCCGTTGTCAGCATTTCAGTATAAAAATGTAATTATGTTAGATATGCAGGTTATCAAAATGATTTCGACCATTATTTCCGCATGAAAATACTCCTTAATCTTCATTTCCGAGTTATTGTAATAGCATATCGTAGTAAGGTTTATATCTGCTTTGTGTGTACAATTGTGAACAAAAAATTGAAAGACATCATCGTTAGATGTCAAAGAATGAATAATTCATATTAAAAACAGAATGATTGCCAAGATTAATACCTGCGTGCGTTTTGATCCTCTTTATTTGTACTCATTTGCAACAACGTTTTGCCTCTGCATAAAATACTTTTTAAGTCATGAATATTATATAAGAACCAATGAAATGCATATGTGATATTAAGCAATTACAAGTTTTCAAAGGTATGATATTACAAAATGAAATCTAATCTCAATTTCAAATGTACTTTGTTACATTTTGTTTCAAATTCTTAGAATAATGTTAAAGACCAAAATATATCTAAGAGATGAGTGCACTAAAGTACATTTTTCCTGTTTAACAAGTAAAATACTGCTTACTCGACAATTTGGTTTAATATACATCTAGTCCAAGTCGTGAGGTACCCAGTGGATGGTGATGGGGTTTTTTTTAACAGAAAGGCAGAAGATACCTAACACACGTTTATTTATCTGTTTAATCATATTCCTTTTTTCTTCACTCCAAAATTTATGTTTACACGGTACACACTTAGTTCCTTTTATATCATTTTTTAATATCGAGTTGAAGCGTCGATCAACAATTTTGAAAACAAGTCATGTCTTACTTTAAATTATTTTCTATGATCTGATTTTCGTTTGTGAGGCAAAGCATGGTGCATAAGCACATTAATTTTCAGTGATTCAATCAAATACTTTCCGGATGTATAAAAGACTACAAATACTCAAGTTTTGACGACCTAACAGGTTAACATAGAAGTCTTAACATCAATGAATTCTGTAATTTAAATTATTATTTATGTTTGTACCTATGACATTTTTACATATCAATTCATAGATTTAGGATAAATATTAATTTGATAATTTAAGAAATTAAGAGTAAAAACTCTTCTTGTATGATAATTTTATCTGCCTTATTGTCCAGACCAGTAAATTGTCAACTTTTCGACAGCTTACTAGTATTAAAATATACAATCAACATTTTTATTTTTAATCAAAATTAATTCACGTTTTAATATCATATGAATATACTCTTTAATCTCACAGAAACAAGTAATAGATTCTAAAAAAGCTGAACCAAGCCTGGAATTTTTCATTTGTTTGATTTGTTCGAGCTTTTGATTTTGCCATTGATAAGTGACTTTCCGTTTTAAATTTTCTATAGAGTTCGGTATTTTCTATATTTTTCTTTCTCATCTTATTTTGAGATCATTCAATCAACTTTGTCTTAAAGTAAATTGGTACAAAAAAGTTGAAATCATCGTCAGATACCAATAAAATAAATAGTTCAGATTAAAAACAGAACGATTGCGTGTGTTCTAGTACTCTATGTCTATACTTATTCATAAATAAGAAATTCAAATGTCAAGTTAAGCAATAAAAAGTTTCAAAGGGAGAAAATCAAAAGGGAATTCAACCTCAATTTCCAATTAAATTATGCAATATTCATTAACAAGCAGTTCTACGAAACTGAAATATTTCAAAGGAAAAAGTAAATATAAAGTAGGCATTTATCTTTATACTTCGAAGCTAAAGTGTGATCGAAACAATTATTTGACGTCAAACCTAGGTAATCGAATACCGGTATTGTATTTTGTACAATCTTGCGTACATTACACTTTGAAAAATAACGAAGAAAGTATGAACAGAGCCAAACTCTGACAAACTAAGAATCAGATCTTTGAAGAAAGACACATTTTATAAATTCAAATGATTTCAATGTTTTAATAAGCTGCAAAAGGTTTTAATGATTTGTTTTTGGTGATGGTTTTCTTCGGCTTCCTCCTCCAATAAAAAAAAAAGAACCCTTACGAAATCGCACGGCGATAAATATGTTTTCATAATCCTAAACTTATAAATCTGCTGCCTAGTATGAAAATTTACCATGTAATGTTTCTGTTACCTTATCTTGTTCGACCATTGGGGACTGTTAAGATCTGTCAATGCTTGGATGAATATGTATCATTCTTGTAAGCTTCACAAACAATCTTTAGCAGAAATTGTTTAACTGAAAGTGTATCTTTAATTATTCTACACAGACAATACAGCTGTATTGCAATAACGAATAAGTTATTATGATTTTTCTTAACATGTTGCAAAAAAGAAGCATATAAAATGAAAATAACACTTTATTGCGTCCTAGTTTTATCTTATTCGAACGGACTAAGAGTTTGAATCTCCTAACGTGTCTACGTATCTATACATCCATGTTTTTTTTTTATTTCAAATGTTAAGGTTTGTGCGTTTCAATAAACTAAATCCGATATTTACATGATACAGTCATATAATGTCTGGGTTACCCTATGATCCAATTTGTTGTTTCCTTTTTCCGGATTCAAAGGCTATATAAAAAAAAATATGACAAGTGTTTGCAATACACTTTATGTCCCTGCAAAGTCTATTATTTTTCAATAATGTGTTATTAGTGAAAACAATAAAGAAATACATGACATTCATATAAAAAAGCATAAAAAATCGAAATTGTACAAATTCAAAGAATGGCCTAATTTGATCGCGATGGATATTTTTCTACAAATTTATTATTTTGAGGTTTTAAGTTGATTAATACAAGTAAAGATGGCAAAAACCTGGTTGTACGGGGTTTATGCTTGTACGCTTTTATTTGAGAGCGGAGCACACAATGGATCGAAACGGATTGTAGCAGCTTAAAATATGCCGACTTTTTCATCATGATAATCTTGAAAATATGTAAATGCAACCTTATCTGCGGGAAATATACTTGCTGAAATGTATTTGAGGCTTTCGAACTTTTAAACCTGTCAAATCCTAATTTACAAAGCTTCTACCAGGTCAACTTTCCTTCCGTTCATAATTGCTTCTCTTACGTCTGAATCTCCTATGAATTTTGGGTTGTAGCCTTCATGGGAGAATAGAACAAAACAAAAACTATCACTTAGACCACAGCTTTTCGACTGCTTTACTCGAAAACTGAACTATGACACATTTGTTTGTATAGGGGCCAGCTTGTGGTCTCTATCGACACATTTTCATTCTCTATTTTATTTTAGGATACTATGTACTATTACGTGCCACGTCTGGACTTTAAGTTGTTTTTTTTCCTGTTCTGCTTTGTATCGATCTGATCAGTTAAGCCATATGCAACTAATTTTGTAGTTGATGCAACACAACTGTCTCAGGTTTTAACTTTTTGAAGGATGTGGATAGTTGTATCATTATCAAATCGTACCACATCTCCTTATTTTTCTATTGAGCTTAGACAAATACAAAGACTGGTATGCTTATCACAGCGCCCACATGGAGTATATTATTTACAATGAGTTATGAATAACAATAGTATTGATAATCCCTCAACCCTAAGAATACACAACTGTCCACCAGAGTAAAATATTAAGACGTTAAAGTAAGCAATTGCAGTGGACTCTGTAAAATCTTGTATGTAATCAATTTAAAACATTTAAAATGTAAAACTAATCAATACTAAGCAGACGTGATTATTTTTGTTCACACATCCGTTGTAATATAATGGAATTTGATGAGACTGTCATACCAGTGAGAGGACTAGCTAGCTACTAAACCAAGTTGAATGCATCATTTACTGAAAAAGAAAATGTTTGCACCTATATATATATATATAGCTAGTCAGGAAAATTACCTTTGTTATCCATTCGTTTGATGTGTTTGACATTTAGATTTTGGCCATTTGATTAGTGACTTTTCGTTTTGAATTTTCCTCGAAGATCAGTATTGTTGTGAATTTACTTTTTGCCCTTGTAAATTTGTTTAAGTAGACGTGACTAGGACGGATATCACTGGACATTATGCTGATGAGCAGGGTGGGAATCTCCACAGGCATCATCAGTTGTAATTGAATCAAATAGACAGTTAAAGCAACCAATAATAAATTTTGGTTATTATATGGGTGCATTCAGATTAAAATAAAAGATAATTTTTTATCTTTTTATTGTCAAATTATACATTAATTGTACATAACGGTGGCATAACAGAAGTCATTTGTCTCGATAAATTACTGTGTATTCATAATTGGATTATTTGATTGATTGTTGGTTGCTAAACGTCCAGTGGCAAATATTTCATGCATGTTCCGGACGAGAACAACTTAACAATAAATACAATAGATATGTCTTGTCTTAATAGAGGCCATTCGGGATGATGGTCGGGGAAATTTGGACTGCCACTGAAAAATGAGGGTATATTTGATAGGGACAGAAATTTTGCATTGCAACAGGCCACCTACGGACCCCTCAAAGAGTTGTTGGAAGGGTTCTTTAAGTGCAAGTAGCGTGGCATTCTCTTTACACGAGTCGTCGGATTTAACAGTCGGAAACCAGGATGAAATAGAACAAAAGAATCGAAGCTCTCTATTAGAGAAGGCGATAAATGTTTACTGTATTGTTTACTATAGTGACAAATTTTTAAAAAGTTAATAGAAACAAACAAAACTGCAATTTTCTTCTCAATTACGAGGTGTTTTATTTCAAAAACACCATTTGCATAAGTTTTCAATTTATCTAGTTCATAGTTAAGCAGAACAATTAGATATCAAATCGACGACATGGGTATCTTTCAAGTTGGATGACAAAAATGCATAACCTCCGATTTTTTTGAAAAAAATTACCACGGACGGAAAAGATATCAATCTATTAGTTCAGTAATTTTCGTGTCTGCCCTTCCATTATGTGACTGAAGAAAAAATTCCAAAAAATAGGTAACAATTGTATCGAAAAGAGAAAATCGAGTGCACCTTTTTATGTTAGGGCGTGTTTTGGTTGAGTATTTTGTCTTGATATCGTTCAAAGTAAGAATATTTAATACATCGTCTCGCTTCAGATTCTATCATTTTTATATATTAAAGCTACAGGTTGACTTTATAACACAAAAAAATAACAGTACTAAAAGATGAAATATATGGGTCAAGTGAAATACCTATCTAATGAGTCACAAAAACAGAGAAGGTGTGTTCGAATAGCTATTTTTTTACTGAAAGTACTTGACGACAGTCTTACAAGTTGGATGATGAAAATGCATATCTTCGAAAAATTCTAATTTTTTGTGTATGATAACTAGGGTTTATAGTCTTCAACCACTAAAAAAATCTAGTCTGCCCTTCCACGAAATATTTAATTAGATTTTTTTTAAATGTTTATGATTTTTCGAAAATTCCACCTAACAACCGATCAGACAATAGTTTTAAGTTAAATCAATGCAGACAATATCATTAACTGATGCTCATTAGCTAGTTGATACATTTGTCTTTTAAAATATAACTGACATATAAGGATCGTATTGGTGCAATGTGGATAAATTTATCGGTTTCCAAGAGCAAAATTGGTAGCGCGTCATCGCTACAATGGCTTCCATTTTTACGATTGTGAAAATGAACTGGCGTAATGGGGAGATAATTTTGACGAAGTAGGATCCTGACTGTTAACGTCTCCATTCTGACCGGACATGACTGCGAACTTGATACATACCGCACAGCCAAAACGACGCCCCACTCCGGCAAACGTTTTACTGCCGGTCGGGAGAAGACCAAGTGACAATTTTTCGTTTCCCCAGTCACCCTTTAAAAGGGGATTCATAATCTGATTAGACATTATTGCGTATTATAATATTGTGTGGTGAAGGATAATATATGCAACTCCATTGGACGTGTGTCTTCATTGGCAGAACTTATTTCGATACAGATACAGATTGGCTCCAAAACCGTACAAATACAAGTTCCAAGAATTGACTTGACCTTCCTTTGTTAATTTTGCCCCATTCTATATCTCATTCCAGCTTCTCGTGCTCTATGTGTAAAATTGATTACCTAAACAGGATATTTGATAATTGTTTGTTTTTCAAGATTACCTGTACTTTTACCACACAAAGAAATCATCGTCTAAACTTATCACTTAATTGAAATAGGGCAGACACTGTCGACGGGCAAAATATTATCATTTCATCAGTTGGTATTTTATATGTTTTTTGAGAGTTTTCTGTTCTGATCCTCTCTATTGAATTTGCGCTTTTTCAAAATTTCTCTGAAATGAATTTGATGTCGCATGGAACAGCAGCTGAAGAATAAATGTTGTGACTAATTTTATTAATCAACTGAGGCTACCTGAAGTTTTTCACTCATTTCTCTATTAGTAGTGTCAAACACTTTTGTTTTAATGTGTTTATTGTTCTTCAGTTGTTTCAAAAGAGTATATCATTTCATTAGAAAGCAGATATTTAAGTTTTGCATTTTTAATTTATTTTTGTTTTATCGACAAGTTAGGCACAATTGATTCCCGTGGTATTAATACTGATTTCTTGGTCTTTCATTGCACTATTGAGCTGTGATATGACTGTAACAATTGAAAATTCATGTTTAATGTATATGTTTGAGTAAATAGGT
Organism: Mytilus edulis; assembly: GCA_019925275.1. Taxonomy (NCBI): domain Eukaryota; kingdom Metazoa; phylum Mollusca; class Bivalvia; order Mytilida; family Mytilidae; genus Mytilus; species Mytilus edulis. The sequence goes on along the minus strand of CM034360.1, from coordinate 62,499,377 downwards.
GAAATTAGGAATTACACGTAATTACTAAACATTTCAGTAAATACCTGTAATTACTAGCCAATTTAGTAATTACATGTATTTACTAGTTGTTTCAGTGATTACTGGTATTCACTGATTTTTTTTGGTAATTTTTACAGCTATTTACTAACTTGATATTTTTGTTTTAAAATTAAAAGTTATAATTCAAGATACAAAATAAGAACGTAAAGGGTAGGTATTTTAGAGCTTACTTAATTAATTAAGGATTAAGGAATATAAGGCACATTAAAAGTGTATACTCTAGTGTTTGTGAACTGAAACTGAAAAATGGTTATTATTAAAGTTTTGAAACTCCCTAAAAATCATTTTCAGCATGCAAGACAAATTATATCATTCCAAAATTGAAAAATATTGTGAGAAGTTTACAGGCAACTTCGCCCCCGCTTTTTGATGATAGACATTCGATAAAGCAAAATTTTGTGATTTTAATACCACTGTCCCAGGTTAGGGGAGGGATGGGATCCCGCTAACATGTTTAACCCCGCCACATTATTTATGTATGTGCCTGTCCCAAGTCAGGAGCCTGTAATTCAGTGGTTGTCGTTTGTTTTTGTGTTATATATTTGTTTTTTACATAAATAAGGCCGTTAGTTTTCTCGTTTGAATTGTTTTACATTGTCTTATCGGGGCCTATTATAGCTGACTATGCGGTATGGGCTTTGCTCATTGTTGAAGGCCGTAAGGTGATCTATAGTTGTTAATGTCTGTGTCATTTTGGTCTTTTGTGGATAGTTGTCTCATTGGCAATCATACCACATCTTCTTTTTTATAAGTGTTAAAACATTTTTTGCAGGAATTAAACGACATTTTTTTTTCTGTCTAAATTTGTTATCTGAGCTGGCCAGACTTTTCGCCGTATCAATGATTAAAAACTGTATTTTTTAACATTCAGGCTATTTGTATTACCATTATGTTTCAGATTTACTTTAAAATATGTTTCTTCTATGCAATTTAACAGTCAGGGGTATTTCTAATGACAACATGTGCAAAAACACTCAATGATTTTTACCTACTAGTGTTTTCGACCGTTTTGTAGGGTACCCCAAAACTGGTCATATTCAATATACCCTAAACATAAAATGAAACGGTGAATTTCCGTAAGACTTTGGAAGATGATGCATGGACCCCTACCTTTTCAATGATGTAAATATAAGAAAAATTAAACGAGAGGAAAATTTTGGTGTAACCAAGGCCTACCCCCTTACAGTTCTTCAAATTTTGATAACTTTCTTAAATTATCCTAGATTTCTCCCAAACTTGAACAAAAGCTTGCTTTATAGCTTGTTGTTCGGTGTGAGCTAAGGCTCCGTGTTGAAGGCCGTACTTTAACCTATAATGGTTTACTTTTTAAATTGTTATTTGTATGGAGAGTTGTCTCATTGGCACTCACACCACATCTTCCTATATCTATTATGATAATAAGATAATTTTCAAGAAGTAAATTTTGCAAAAATGAAATCAAGTTTTTCCGTATTTTACTTATAAATCTAGTTTTATGCCAGTTAACATAAGATTCACACTGTGGTTAAGTTTTTAAAATGTTAATAACTTTCTCAAAATATCCTGGATTTCTACCAAACTTGGACAGAAGCTTGTTTATGATCATGAGATAATATCCAGAAGTAAAGATGGGGAAAAAAATCCTTTTTCGTATATTCCTTATAAATGGACTTCGTTTTTTTTCTCCAGTTAACATTACATACACTCTCCGGTAAAAGTTTTTCTTAAACATTTATTAGATTTCATAAACCATCCTGGATTTTAACCAAATTTGGACAAAAGCTTCTTACAGTCCTAGACGAAAGATAGTATATGGAGGAAAATTTAAATATTTTTTTCCCATTTTTGTTGAGCCTGCGACTAACAGCAAATGTAGGCGATATACTGGGTTCCATGAAACCCTTACAATTTTAAATCTGAATCCATCGGTAACCTATCTACAGCTAGGGGTTGAATTGAAGGCCACATGAATAAGTATTCAATGAGGTCCATTTATTCACTTGCAAGTGCATAACTCATTCAGCAGGTTTCTCAGCTTAATTTTAGTAAAATAGATCCAGATTGACTGATAAAAGTGAATTATAATTTCACTATATCATTTTCATTAATGATTTAACAAACAAACAAAAATTATATCTCGTAGCTAATGCTCCTATAAAAAAGATACATTTACGGCTAATCACTTTTTAAGACTGCTCACTGATCTTCTATAGTTAGTATTACCCTAACTTTTGATCAGGCTGTGACCATATTACAACATTGTTTTAACAGGTAATAAATAGGTGTAAAAATTCATTTTTTAAAATAAGTAATTACTGGTAATAACTAGGCCATTTCAGGAATTACTAGTATTTACTAGGTGCATCGGGGATTACATGTAATTCCTAATTTCACCTATTTACTGTAACATATATACCTCTCATTCCGATAGTGGCTAAATGATTTGATGAATCCAAAATAAATCGGGTAGAATACAGTATTTGAGGTATTTGGCTCATACCAGTTGGAAGTATACCACATAGATCTTTGTGAATATTTACATTCTCCTTTGTTTAAACTTAAGCGGGAAGGTTTATATTTCTTTTCTTTAAAACGGTGAAAGAGTATTTCCGCCATATTGTTCCTAACGTGTCTAGGTATTTATGCATCAGACGTACTTTGAAGTATTTTCTGGATTAAACAACATTAAAAACTATAACATGTATAATTACTCGAGTATCTATCATACATTACATATCAACTTCGATTTAGCTAGTACGCATGCAATGTTGCATGTTTGTGTATTTTATTTATATAGCATGACAGTATTTCTGTATGTTATGATATTAATACTTCATTTATACAATATCGATGTTATATATAGCCACGTTTTTTTTCCCACATTTAACATATTTCAGAAATAATTAAATTGACGTCAATAATAAAAAATCTGCCTTGATAATTAATCGATTTCGTTGAAAACTAAATGGTGTGTGTACAAACATCATGTAATGTTTTCAAACGTTAATGATTATTCATAGACGTTATGCTGTTACCCCACATGTAATGTGTTCAAAAATAACCATGCATACCCCATTGTTTACAAACTAATCTATGTGTTTAAACGTTGTTTTTAATCTTTTCATAATCATGGTTATCATTAGTTTAGCCGTTATTTATGTTAATTTCTATTTTTTTTTTTTTAATAAACTTGAATGAGAATATTATGTGTGATACCTTAACGAAACCATTGGAGGATTCAGGGGGACGAGGGTGAACCCTTTCTCCACAGCCTCAGATTTGAAAATAATGTTTATCAAAATAGTCCAGCAGTTTTATGTTGGGGTTTAATTTCTCAGTTTTATGGAATAGCACCCCCTTTCGACAGGTTGCTCTAAAAAGCGAAAATAAACTAACAAACAAACAAAGGTACAAAAAAAACTACAGACTTAGCAACACTAACCACACCAAATACTGTGGGTGTGATCTCATGTGCTCCTGACGGGTAAGCAGATCCTGATCCATTCTTTTTTTTTAAGATTACTAATGGCTAGATCACACATTCACGGATCACCTCGCCGGATCCACTACGGATTAAATCTCATGAATGATCCCGGAAATGCAGTTTCCGTAGTCCGATACGGATACACAACGGTTTGACGACAGGGTTTGACGTTACTACCACGGATAGTTAAGGACAGGGGTTCTTACGGCGAGACAGGGTTTAGTACGCAACGACTTGTGTACTACGCTATAATTAAGGGTTAGTACGAATGAGAAATGTCTGAAACGGAATAGTAAGAACTGCCATGTTTTATAAAAGCCGTTGATCATTTCAATCTGTATTTAAACTTGTGATTTATCATTTCTTGAATGAATTGTAGATTTTGTTTTGTTCAATAAATTATTTATCTGTCTCTGTACCATTCCGTACGAAATTATAAGGCGTATGACGCCTGGAAATAAGGTGTAAACCAGGCGTAAGTGGTAGTTACGTGTCTAGATCCAGGCGTAAGGGAGCAGGAAATGTAAATTTGCAGTCCTTACGGGCGTAAACAAAAAGTGGTAAACCTGGCGTAAATTGAAATAAGCAAGTAACCCGAATAATTCAGTCCCTCCCCGTAATCGATCTCTCCTACTTGCGAGGGCCTGAATTCCTAACACGATAAAAACTCTTCACGAATCCTGGATTTTGATTGGTGCCCTGTAGAAGAGGTGACCAATCAGCAATTAGCTCAATTTTATCGAGATAGATAAATCCCGAGCTAACTCTGAATGGTTGATTGAAGATTTTTCATTGTCTATGCATTCAGGCGTTAATGTAGTAAGCGGAATATAACGACTGAATTATTCGGGTTAATAAGCAAGGCGTATATTTTCTTACGGGCGTAAAACTGTTGGTATGGCGTAAATCAAATTACCCATAATGCTTTGTTTAAAGGATCATGGGATTCTTTTTTCAAAATTTGGCTCTTTAGTTTTAGTTTGCAAGAGTTGTACTTATGGCAGCTTCATATATTCATGGATAATTAGCTTGTTTTGTGCTTTTTGAAAGAATTTGAAATTAGACATATTGAATCAAATTGAGTAATGAAAATTGTAATATTAAAGGAAAGTAATACATTGTAAAATTAAAGGAAAGTAATTCATTGTAAATAATAATTATGTGTGTATAACCTAAGTTATTTTAAAAGTTTTAAGTTCTAACAGTAATTTTGAAATCCTAAAACCTTTATCCTTGGATAAAAATTAAAATGTTTAACATGCAGTTAACTTACAATATTATCATTTATATATTTTTAAGGACATTAATTAAAAAAACAAACTTATAGTTAATTAAAATGCTAGTTTTATTTCAAGAAAAATTGTCATAATTCTTATTTAAACTTAAACTTATTTGAGCCAGTGTCTGTCTAAAATGTATTTTAATTTGTATATATAAGCTTTATCAATGGTTAATATTTAAGTTTTGTCAAACAATGAGAAATTAAAGCAACAGTACAGATGTTTGTATTAAATACACAAAAAAACACAGCTAAGGTAAAACACTGATTTAAAATAAGTGTAGTATTATGTAATGTAATATGGATATTACGCCTGGTTTATTTTTTGACCAGGCGTACTCATTTGCATATATCATTCCTGGTTTTCTCTAGACCAGGCGTACTCATTTAAATATTACGCCTGGTTTCCGCCTGGTTGACGCCTGGACATGCATTCCTTAAACACTGCAAAGACGCCCGGATAAAGTATGATTTTTACGCCTGATTTCCGTGCCATATACGGGCGTCACATTTCGTACAGGATGTGTTGTTCTTTGTAATCCTCGACCAACGACATATGGGAATGCTTGATTATTTTTAACCCTTCTTACAAAATTCTTGAATGTAACTGGATTTTTCGCACAATATTCAGTCATGAAGGCCATGGATAGGTAGTCAGTCTCTTGTCCACTCTCTACACTGCCTCCGGTCATCTCCACGGCTGCCATCAAGTAGCTCGACCACTGCCCTGGCAGTTTGTGCCATATCAATATCCTATTTCAGCCAAATAAATTCAAGAAGCAGTTGTTGATCATTAATGTTTGCTAAATGTATGTATACATGTACCTTAATGGCAAGACACAATACGTTGAACACTATAAGTAGGGATTATTTATACAGAATCCTTATGTCAGTTTGTCGTTGACAGTAATATTCCGTATCTTCTCGTGTTGTAACGTAGTAAACAGTAACAGACTTTCAGAACCCTGGCCTCTACAGCGGGGACATAAAAATCATATTTTTGCTATATAAATTCAAAAGTGTACATCATACTGAACATGTGATTTAAGTTTCAAGAGATCTGACAACAACTTTATGGTTAACTAAAGTAAGCAAAAAGTTCAACAAGAGAAACTACTGATTTAACATGGTCATATTTGCATGTTCATATCCTAGACCAGGTATACAAAAGTTTTTAACAACTGACAAGTCACAAGAAATAATCCCACTAGAAGTGTATTAATCAAAGTGCTTATAAAGCCGGAAGGGTAAAGATTACTTTATTTTTTCAGTGGAAAGTAAAATTAAACATTGTATTGTAAAACATTGGTTGTATTGATTTAACAACAACTATGGACAAAGGAAGATAACTTCAGTTATAAAGATAACTTTAACTATGATCACATCGTTGGTACAGATGGGTGCGGTCCTAACCTTGACAAAAGTTAACTTAGAGTTAACTTGTTGACTGCTTTTTAAGTTAACTTGAGAATTTTTAAGCAGACCAGCAAGTTAACTTCGTCTACGGTGGACCAGACCTACGGTCCGCTTTTTTATGACTGCTGCAGACCTATCGACGGGTCTGTTCCAGACCAGACCTGTGGACAAGTCTGCTTTTGACCAGTCCTGAGGACAGGTCTGCCCCAGACCAGACCTGTGGACAGGTCTGCTCCTGACCAGACCTGTGGACAGGTCTGCTTCTGACCAGACCTGTGGACAGGTCTGCTTCTGACCAGACCTGTGGACAAGTCTGCTATTGGCCAGACCTGGGGACATGTCTGCTGATGAAATGTTATCGTTTTTGCGACTTTTCATATCAGACTTGAGCTTTATTAAAATATGTATAAACAACATTCGCATTGTTTTTCCCAAGAAGGCCTCTGATAGCAAATTACTTTACTCGCTATACTCTACTAGACATTATTAATAACAACACAATTCTTTCTTTTTTTATTTTTATATATTCTTCTAAACATTAGTCAATTACATAGAGCTATCATATTTTTTTAATTGGAAGGCGGATAGAAATTAGGGTTATCCAACGCATCGGAAAAACATTCGTATATCATGGGATATCAACATCTTTGTCGACGTTACTTCGTTCCCCGTGTTTTACCTGTCCCTTCATAATTTTTATTTACGCATTTATACATGCATGGATATTTCATTGTTATTCTACTTATTTGGATTGGATTTACTATTCTTTTTCCGCAGAATATTCTAACGAAAATTGTACAGTTGTACATTGTCCGGATATGTACGATGTGGTAAAACTACCAACAATCCAGATTTGTCGGGAGATTTGTGCACATGAATGAAATAGTTGTCACTTGACGTTTAACTACAAACAAAATCAATCAACCGACATAATAGGTTTAATTTAAGATTTAAATTATTTAATTAGCAAAACAGTGAAATTTATATTTTACACCTCAGTAATCACACTGGTTCAAACTAGATTTTCGTTAGTATAAACTCTTGCATTAAATTTACCCACTATATTATTTCGCTCTTTTTATTGGATATAAACTTTTCCTCTGTTGTTAATTGTTTATTTATACTATTGCAAAGTGTTTTCTTTACATTTTTGAATTTGATATTACGTTGAAATTACAAATGAATTCAGACATGTCAGTGTTGGTACATGTACTTGGATGATGCGGCCTAATAGTTTCGTTTTACACACCCTAGTGACTGTTCAATATTATGAATACAGAGATGAAACGCTGACATTCTCAATGTATGCGGAAAAAAAATTGCATTAATTGTTTTCCTTATTGCTTACATTTGCCGTCCTACTAACATGTTCACAGGAGTGCCAGAAGAAGACATAATTAGGCGCCATCCAAACAGCGGTCATTTATTTTATACATTGAATCCAGACATCAAAAATATGGCTGATTTACTATGCGGATATGTATAGATTTTTAAATTAAAGTGCACATATGCAGGTCAGTTTTTGGTCGATGCTGTCAAATAATTTTGTTGTCAGCATGAGGTATATCAAATCTACTGAAATTTTGTTACGTATCAATATTTTGAATAAAAGGAGGACATGTTGACATCCAAAATTAATGCGAACAAAAATTTGTTGTTATTATATTGCAATATTACTGTCCATTGTATTATACATTGAATCCTGGCATAAAAAATATGGCTTATTAACTATGCGGGTATACATGGTATATAGATTTACAAATTAAAGTGCACATATGGTCAGTTTTGGTCAATGCGGTCAAATCATTTTGTTGTACAAGTCAGCATGAGGTATCAAAACTACTGAAATTTTGTTACGTATCAATATTTTGAATAAAAGGAGGACATGCTGGCACCCTAAATTTATGCGAACAAAAATTTGTTGTTCATGTTGTTATTGTATTGCAATATAGCTGTCCGTTGTATTATACATTGAATCGTGACATAAAAAAATATGGCTGATTTACTATGCTGGCAAGGCTCAGTGTTGAAGGCCTTACTTTAACCTATAATGGTTTACTTTTTAAATTGTTATTTGTATGGAGAGTTGTCTCATTGGCACTCACACCACATCTTCCTATATCTATATAGATTTACAAATTAGACTACACATATGGTCAGTTTTGGTCTTGGTCAATGCGGTCAAATTATTTCATTGTACAAGTCAGCATGAGGTATCAAAACTATTGAAATTTTGTTACGTATAAATATTTTAAATATAAGGAGGACATGCTGGCACCCTAAATTTATGCTAAACAAAAATTTGTTGTTTAATATCAGCTGGTTATTGTATTGCAATATTGCAATCCATTGTAATATACATTGAATCCTGACATAAAAAATATGGCTGAATTACTATGCCGGTATATATGGTATATAGATTTACAAATTTAAGTGCACATATGGTCAGTTTTGGTGGAAGCGCTCAAAATATTTTGTTGTTCAAGTCAGCATGAGGTATCAAAACACTGTAATTTTGATACGTATCAATATTTTGAATAAAAGGAGGACATTCTAGCACCCTAAATGTATGCGAACACAAATTTGTTGTTATTGTATTGCAATATTGCTGACCATTGTATTGTACATTGAATCCTAACACAAAAAATATGGCTGATTTACTATACAGGTATATAACTTTACAAATTAAAGTGTACATATGGTCAGTTTTAGTTGATGCGGTCAAATAATTTTGTTGTACAAGTCAGCATGGTGAGCATGAGGTATCAAAACTACTGAAATTTTGTTACGTATCAATATTTTGAATTAAAGGAGGACATGCTGGCACCCTAAATTTATGCGAACACAAATTTGTTGTTATTGTATTACAATATTGCTGTCCATTGTATTATACATTGAATCCTGACATAAAAAATATGGCTGATTTACTATGCGGGTATATAGATTTACAAATTAAAGTGCACATATGGTCAGTTTAAGTAGATGCAGTCAAATAATTTTGCCGGACAAGTCAGCATGAGGTATCAAAACTACTCCCTTACTGAAAAATCAGCCTTCTGGCGAACTGTTGCGGCAGATCTGCCGCAAACACTGCGGTAAGGTTGCTGCAAATAGTGTGCGGCAACTTCACCGCGACTTTTTACCATGCAAATGAAGGTTGCGGCAGACTTGCCTCAAAGTTTGATAGCCTTATATAGTTTGTGTTGAACTTCTGGTGAATATTTGTGGTGAACCTCTGGCGAACTCTGATAGCCTTATATAGTTTGTGGCGAACTTCTGGCAATTTTGCGGTGAACTTCCGGCAAACTTTCAAAGCCTTATATAGTTTGTGGTGAACTTCTGGCAAATCAAGTGATAATGATGCCCTATGACTACCTTTATATGTTAATTTTTTTTCAAACTGTACGTCTTATTCAAAATGATGCACATGTGGATCAAAATTAATTATTATGACCAATAACTGATATTTACCTGCTCACCTTCTGATTAAATTACATTTTTAAAGAAATGTGAAAGAGAGAAATAAAAGTTGTGACCACAATAAAAACAATGTAGGTACATGTATATTTATTAATTTACTCAGTGCATAATTCAGAATGAGCTGATTAATTTATTTAAAACAGATTCATATATATGTATGAAAAAATCAAGAACAGATCTTTATACATGTTATAAGGCCAATTATAAAGAAACTGGGATTAACATGAGTAAGGCATTACAACATTAAGCATAAAATCATATCTAAAATATATAAATCTGACAAATGTGATTAAACAATATAGAATTACAAATTGTTTTGAAGACCTTTCCTGCAAAACATCGTTATCCACAAAGTTTAAGATTACAACTGTAATGATATTTCTCTAAGGGCAATACGAGTGTAGCACAATCGTTATTTCAAAATGAGGGTTCTTTGACATAATTTTTGTAATAGCAAATTAACATGCAAAAACTGTCTAAATTAACTTACAAAGAGATGATCAATGATGCATGGCCTGTTCCAGGAACTAATTGAATCATATATAACTCAGACATCTATCATATATAACATCCATTTACTTTTAACATGAAAACACCAACATTAAAAACTCCCTCCTATTTCAAATTCAAAGAAGCAGGAAGTCTGAGTTTAGTGCAGGGAGCATGCTCAGTACGCTATAAAGTTTGCGGCGAAGTTCCAGCAAACTTTAGGACTCCTTTATAGTTTGTTTACAAATTTCCTTCAAATTTAAGAAAGTTCAGAGTTTGCGGCAACCTTGCGGCAAACTTTTACATATGTTTGCCGAAAGATCGCTGCTAGCGGCGAACACTGGTGAACAACTTTCAGGTCTTCTGGCGAACTAAAAAGATTGCCGCAAGGTTGCCGCAACCTTACCGCAAGGTTGCAGCAATGTTTCTCTTTTCATAAGGGCTGTAATTTTGTTACGTATTATATTTTGAATAAAAGGATGACATGCTGTCACCCTTAATTTATGCGAACAAAAATTTGTTGTTATTTTATAACATTATTGCTGTCCATTGTATTATACATTGAATCCTGACATAAAAAATATGGCTGAATAACTATGCTGGTATATAGATTTAGAAATTAAAGTGCACAAATTGTCAGTTTTAGTTGATGCAGTCAAATAATTTTGTTGTACAAGTCAGCATGAGGTATCAAAACTACTGAAATGTTGTTACGTATCAAAATTTTGAATAAAAGGAGGACATGAAGGCACCCTAAATTTATGCAAACAAAAATTTGAAAAAATTTGCTGATTTAGTATGCTGGTATATAGATTTATGAATAAAAGTGCTCACATGGTCAGTTTTGGTCAACACGGTCAAATAATTTTGTTGCACAAGTCAGCAAGAGGTATCAAAACTACTGAAATTTTGTTACGTATCAATATTTTGAATAAAAGGAGGACATATGCTGGCACCCTAAATTTATGCAAACAAAAAATTGTTGTTATTGTATAGCAACATTGCTGTCCATTGTAATATACATTGAATCCTGACATAACAAATATGGCTGATTTACTATGCTGGTATATAGATTTACAAATTAAAGTGCACATATGGTCAGTTTTAGTTGATGCAGTCAAATAATTTTGTTGTACAAGTCAGTATGAGGTATCAAAACTACTGAAATTTTGTTACGTATCAAAATTTTGAATAAAAGGAGGACATGCTGGCACCCTAAATTTATGCGAACAAAAATTTGAAAAAATATGCCTGATTTACTATGCGGGTATATAGATTTATAAAAAAAAGTGCACACATGGTCAGTTTTGGTCAACACGGTCAAATAATTTTGTTGCACAAGTCAGTAAGAGGTATCAAAACTACTGAAATTTTGTTACGTATCAATATTTTGAATAAAAGGAGGACATATGCTGGCACCCTAAATTTATGCAAACAAAAAATTGTTGTTATTGTATAGCAACATTGCTGTCCATTGTAATATACATTGAATCCTGACATAACAAATATGGCTGATTTACTATGCTGGTATATAGATTTACAAATTAAAGTGCACATATGGTCAGTTTTAGTTGATACAGTCAAATAATTTTGTTGTACAAGTCAGTATGAGGTATCAAAACTACTGAAATTTTGTTACGTATCAAAGTTCTGAAGAAAAGGAGGACATGCTGGCACCCTAAATTTATGCGAACAAAAATTTGAAAAAATATGGCTGATTTACTATGCAGGTATATAGATTTATAAAAAAAAGTGAACACATGGTCAGTTTTGGTCAACACGGTCAAATAATTTTGTTGCACAAGTCAGCAAGAGGTATCAAAACTACTGAAATTTTGTTACGTATCAATATTTTGAATAAAAGGAGGACATATGCTGGCACCCTAAATTTATGCAAACAAAAAATTGTTGTTATTGTATAGCAACATTGCTGTCCATTGTAATATACATTGAATCCTGACATAACAAATATGCCTGATTTACTATGCTGGTATATAGATTTACAAATTAAAGTGCACATATGGTCAGTTTTAGTTGATGCAGTCAAATAATTTTGTTGTACAAGTCAGTATGAGGTATCAAAACTACTGAAATTTTGTTACGTATCAAAATTTTGAATAAAAGGAGGACATGAAGGCACCCTAAATTTATGCAAACAAAAATTTGTAGTCATGTGTTAAAATGATGCTTTCATCTCAAATATGTCCTTTCATAGATATACATATAAATAAAGTGCAAATATGGTTGAATTTGATAGGTATTGGAATATATATTCCGTGCCCGTTATCATTGTAACCAAGATCGTTTTTTAATTTATAGATTGGCAGATCACAGATAAATTTGTGTTTTAAGCAACGTTTTATGCGAACTTTATTTTCAAATATTTTTATTAAATCCTGTTTATATAACGGAAGTATTAGTTTTACTTTATTTTCGATGTTTATAATACGAAACAAAGATATTAAAAAATATTTTAAAAAAATCGATGTAGAGCGGTCCTGGTTACAAGTTAACTTAGTGTTGAGCAGACCAGTCAAAAGTTAACTTGGGAACAGGACCCGGTTGCACGAACGTTAGTTAAATTTAACTAACCGTTATCTCGGCTTTAACGCGACGTTAAATTTAACGAGGGATTAAAAGCGTTGCACAAAAGTTAACAAGCAGTAAACTGACAGTTAGTTCCCCCAGTTAAGTTACAGATTTAACTAAGCCCGAGGGGTAACATTAAATATTTAACAGTCAGTTTAAATCAAAGATGGCAAACCAGTTATTGTTTGGTAATGTGTTTGCACTGCGAAAACAGCGAGTATATCGCGAAAGGATAGAGCTGGCCACCCTTAGTGATAGACAGATACGATCAAGGTTTCGATTCAAAAGAGAATCAACCCAATTTATATCAGATTTGCTACGGAATGATTTGTCCCACACCACAAGAAGGAGTCAGCCAATTTCAGTTGAAATGCAGGTATACTCTTTAGAATATTATCTTTTTGTAAGAGTTAGACAAAGATTCATTTTTCTAAGTAACAAAGAAAATCTCTCTCTATAGACTATATATATATGTGTACCGTTCAGTTTGAGGGTAAGAAAATTCTCCATTCAAACGTAAACATTACAAAAAATAATTGAAAAATGACTACAAACATGGATTTAATCATCTCTCCCACCACAATCTATCCTAGTATATAATTCCATACACACCAACACACAATAGATCACAATAGCTGTTTCATGGGCTTCGATCGTCAATGAAAATGCGGATGTATCACCCCCTCTTTTTCTAGCTTAATTGTCACACAAGACACACGAGTTTGATATTATGTTTTCCCCGATGGAAGTTATAAATATATAATCCAACTCCGGCGTAATTATAAAAAAATTTTTTGTAGCAGTTTCATATTTTTCCAATTTTCCATCTAGCAGTTTAGATATGTATGTGTGCCTTTTTTTAAAAACAACAGTGCTTTCTATCACGTCCGCAAGCTGGGTCATTTAATAGGTCGTTAATTTTTTTTGGAGGAAATGAAAACGAAACTTAACAAAGGAGAAACGAAGTGGTTTCGTTTCTGATTTTAGTTATTATCCCAATGATATTACACTGTCTTATATATTTCGGAAAACTATACTGTCGTCACTGTGACCTAGAGCTTAATCAACTGTAGAAGTCTGAGAATTAATTGTTTCGAAAGGATTAAAAAAAATTTAATAATTCCGAATTATATAAAAGAATGGGTTTAATTGTATGATCAAATACGTGGAGGCTGTTTTTAATATTTGGATTCAGTGACAAGAAGTCCTTTCGTAGCTTGTAGAATGCTTTCAATGCCTTATTGTACAATTCCTTCTAAGCAAAGGAAAAAGATCCTGATGCACTAAATGTTATATACCTAAATATTAACAATGTAGAACACAATCTATCAACATGTCATTAAAATAAAAATTATGTTTTATATGCCTGCCTGTCTTGTTAAATAAATGTAATAACCGACACATTTAAGGGTATGGATGTATGATCATGTATAGGTCTCTCATTTCTGTATTCTTTTTTTTTCGCTCATTATTATTTTTTTTTTAACATAATGGCTACTTTTTTACTTAGGTATTATGCACATTGCCTTTTTTGTAATCAGAAGTTGTTTACCCAAATTATTTTTTTTTTTCAGTTCATCTTTCAATTTCTACCCACAAGCACTTGTCTCTCAGTTTGATAATTTTATTAACCAAAGGCAAATATGTTATATATATATTTCAAAATGACCTAGAGCTTAAGTATAATACACATGTGTAATAATAAATTGCTGCCCCCCCCCCCCCCCCCCCCCCCCCCACCAACATCAACCTTTTATGAAAGATTAATTATAATAAGTGTTATGTGAAAAAAATGCTTCAAAATTTTGGTTGTCAGCCCCCCCCCCCCCCCCCTCCTCCTCACCCAGTCACTGCAGCGATGTTCTAGATCCGCCACTGTATTGATCTTATATATGGAGTATCTCGTTCCTGTATGACTAGTACTGATGAGCTACATTGTCTTGCCGAACAATATACAGAATACCAGTAGCTACATGTCCAAGCAGTTTAAACAAATAATGAAAATGGTCCTCAACCCATGTATTTCTCAGAACTACACAATTCGCTGAATCAGAATGAAAGTGTTGTATATGTGCACCTCTACATATCAGACTCCTACCAAATATCAAAGAAATCTTTAGAGGAGTTGCAACCACAAGACCCATATTTGGTAAATGTTGAAAAATTGTTCCATAACTCCACAAAATTTGCTGATTCAAACTCATGGTGACGGGGGAAAACAAATATTTTAACATTTGTATGTATATGTATAAATGAATACTGTACTTAAATATAATGTTCATTTTTTTTTATAAAGGTAATGCTAGCACTGCGATTTTACGCTTCTGGAAGCTTTTTGGAAGTTATAGGTGACACGATGGGTGTGGATAAAGCCACAGCCTGTAGGGCAGTAAATGATGTAACAAATGCTCTCCTCTCAAAGAAGGACCAGTTTATTAAATGGCCAGCACGTCAAGAAGAAAGGGATCGAAATAAGCAGGGTTTCTTCCGTGGAGGTTTATTTCCAGGAGTGATTGGGTGTATCGATGGGACACACGTAAAGATACAAGCCCCATCGGAGGATGAACCCGCCTACGTTAATAGAAAAGGTTGGCACTCCATCAATGTGCAAGGCGTATGTGACCATGAAGGTAAATGTACTGAATATACGCTTATCTAGAGCCACAAATGTGTCAAGTCTAATGTTTAAAGGCAAATTCTAACTTAACATAGGAATGTGAAGAAACATTGAAATGCCAACTTTATCATGCCTTTCTTTTGCGTTCAATATATATGAGATGAAACAGAGTCACAGGAGATTAACAATTTATCACAATATATCGGACACTTTCATGATTTAATCTCAGCATGTAAAAATAACAAAAAATGACCCTATTATCTCCCCCTTTTTTATTCTGGCAAACAAACATTGAAGTGAAAAAAAAATCCCTTATCAGCCTTAAGTGTCAGACCAGTAAAGTAGTTCCCTTTGATAATAGTTTTGTATATTGGTTCATTCCTATGTCGCGCTTTTTTTATTCTGTTTCATTGTAGTGGTTTGATTAACTTAAACTTATGTAATGCGCCATCATGGAATTGCAAATAATTAAAAGCTTCCTTTGAATTAATCTTAATAGGAAAATTTATAAACGTTGATGCACAGTGGCCAGGAAGTACCCATGACAGCCACATGTTCAGAGCCTCTGATGTCAGTACCTACCTACAAACTAGACACCGTTCCATAGATGACGGTTTTTTACTTGGTGACAGTGGCTATCCATGCTCAAAGTTCCTACTTACACCATATCTACATCCGGCTACACCTTCCCAAGAGGCATATAATAGAGCACATACCCGCACGCGTTGCACTATAGAAAGGGTGTTTGGTTGGTGGAAGCGAAGGTTTCATGTGTTACATGGAGAAGTTCGCATGAAGCCCGCCAAAGTTTGTAGAATAATTGGTGCTTGTGCTATCCTACATAACATAGCTATCATGCTCCGGGAGCCAATGGAAGATGATGAATCTGGTGAAAATCAGGAAGATGTTGGTCAGATGAACTACAATGGTCCAGAAGATGGCAGGACAATAAGAAACTTTATAACCACATCATATTTCTGAAGTATGTAAAGTAAATTTTTATTATTCAATCATAAGCCCGTGAGGACATACATCAATACAGTATATAAACAATATGACTGTTTAAACCCATACATCACTCTAATTAAAAAAAAAACATTCATTCCCTTTTTATCCTAATTTGGTTAATTGGTGAACAATACAAAACATATAAAATTTAAAAGTATCAATACTGTATGTTCAATTAATATCTAGCTACAATAATTGTCTGATTGCACCACTGACAATGCTAACATTGCATTCTCTTCACTCTGAACAGACTGTTTTAACATCCTTATCTCTAAACGAAGCTTAGTGTTTCTTAATTTCAACATTTTTGTTTCAAGCTTTTCTCTGTTTATCTCCATCTTCAGTTTAGTGGTCAACAAATCAGCTTGACTTCTCTGCTTCTCAAGGACCTGTAAAATTAACAAGGCGTGACTATCACATGTATCATACAGTGTTTTAAATTACACAAGATAACGTTAATAGTTATATACCGAATTCTATATTTACAAGTCTAAATTTAAAACAACGTTCAAACGTATATAGTATACACAGTGAAACCTGCTCAAGAGACCACGTTTATTAAGCAATCACCTGTGTGGTCACTATTTATAGATACTCAAGTAGTGCATTTCATTTAAATTGAACCTGTATTTAAAGACCACCTGTTTTATGAGACCACTTTTTTGCTCTCCCTTAGGTGGTCTCTTAATACAGGTTTCACTGTATGTTAATAATAATAATTAAGCCAGCTCAATTATATTACGCTACGGGCAGCTCACATCAAATTAAATATCGTTGTATGTCTGTTTGTTTGGTTGGGGTTTTACGACGTTTTCAGCACATTTTGGCTATTTCTCAATCCTTGTCAATTAAGATGGGAGTAATACACACCCCGCCGCAGTGACATTCGAACTCACAACCTCAGTGTTGACAGGCTAGTGATCATTAGTAGTCATGACGAACTACATAGACCCCTCTGCCACCGAGGCCCCCATCGTTATTTGTTGTATTTAAATATAGTGTTCGGGGCTCATATAGAGTATACAGTATATATATGTATACATAAAATATTTTTTCGAATATGATAATATATAATATATCGGAATTATAGAATAAGGCTGAGATTACCGTTTGAAAAGAAAACTAAAAAAATTTACCTCATACTGCATCGTTTGCAAATCACCAAGAGAAACCCTTTTCCTTTTCCCGTCTGGCTTTTTAGCGACACTAGAAGAACTGGCATCTTCTTCGACTGCAAATTCTTCTGTCAAACTAAAGTGCTATGGAGGACGTAGAGTCTGTGCTTGATCTTGGTATTGATGTGAAGCTACTAAAGAAATCACTCATCGTTAATCTGTTTTATAATTCTATATTGAGACAAATGTTTTTTACGTTTTCATAAAATTATCAAAAATCATTTCAAATTTCGAGAAGTGTTTTACATTCATTCTTTGAAAATCTAAATGTACATACAGTATTATTGTTGTGCGTGTTATATTTTTGAAAGCAGTTAGCAAATTGTTGCTTCAACGAGGACCGCGCTTAATAACTAGTGTTCTTTACCTTTCAGGAAACATTGACGAAACACTGCCTGTCTGGCCATCTCCAACACGTGCGCTAAAACACGGCTGTTGACTGTTGTCTAGTTCACTTTCTACAAAAGATCCATTTGGAGTGCCTATAAAACAAGAGTTGTATATCAAAAGGACATGTTTACACATCATAATACATCATATATATATTTATTTATCATTAAACGTATTTTGAGCATTAAATCGTTCACAAATCTTGGCCGAAACAAATGTAGATAATGTAATACCGAAACGTGGTTAGAATATAGAATAGTGGACACTGTGCCTGTGTGCAGGCAAAGAGGGAAGGGGGGGGGGGGGGCTATTTATGTGATTGGTGTTTGTTTGTTGTATTCAGTGACTGTTCTGTGTAACTTGTAAATGTATATTAAATTATGATTGAAAATTGTAATTTGCTTCTTGTGAGACCATAATTGGAATAAACCTTTCTAATATTTTAACTTATCTTAAATATAGCAATAACGACATGAAGTAAAAGTTTATGCGTTAACCCAATCTACGTATACCTCAGCAAGAGTTATTCCTCTTTGTATACACCAAAAGCTTTAATTTCAACAACAAGCAAACCGCGGTTTTTACGAGTCTATAATATTGATCGCATTAACAAGGATATTACCTCCTTGTCTGTAATTAACTATGAACTGTACAATGTTATGTATTAGAGATGAAATATCCCTTGACGAAATATCTTGCAGGCTTGGATATTTTGAGCAAAGAAAGTTCACAAGTTCATCAATCTGGTTTTCGGAGTAACTAGACTCAACTGAGGGTTCCAAGAAAGGTATAAGGTGAACATCATTTGCTCTGGGTAAATTGTACCTTTCAGTATAATTTTCTAAGTAGCTCTGAATCTCTGCATGCATATTTTTAGCTTTCTCTACCAATCCAACTGCAAAAACAGTCAAGCGAATGTAAAAAGTGGTATATTAAAAGAAAAATGGTATGATATGTTGTATATATATGATAAATTAATTGAGTCAGGCACCGTTTAGCACCCCCCCCCCCCCTTTTGGCTATTATCTTAACAATTATTAGAGATAGGTAGGTAGCACAAGTAACGATGTCTGAGTTGTGGTCCCTTAGGGAGCAACCATTAGATTTTCTAGAGGGGGGGCATGGATTTTACCCCCGCGACACACTTGGCGAAAAACAAGTATTTTCTTTCGCAACAAGGCAAAAACTATTTTTTATTTCAATTATACCGTTGAAGCAAGTAAACTAAGATGGAAAAACATTTTTTTTTAAATTTCGGAAATTTTTCCAAAATTGTAGAAGCAAACTATTTTGTTTTCAAAAAAATCAACCCACCCCACCCCACCCCTCCCATCCCATCCCAACTTGAACACTCGCATATCCTCCCCCTCCCCCGATTTTCAAATGGTTCTCTCTTAAAGGTCTGTTTTCGTCGATTTTGGTTTATAACTCTGATTATGTTGCATAGCCCTGATTAATTAAGCCTCAAATGCTGGCTATTCTGTAATTACTTGCTGAAGTACTGTTTAATTCAAAATGTATTCATTGTCTTTTTTTTTGTATATTAAATTACCCCATTTTTTTTTTTGCAGTTATTCTTTATTTCTTTTTCCCCATTATTCTCTGTTTTAAATATTTTGCCTATTTCTCTCCGTATTCTTTCTGTGATTCATTCTTGCCAATTATTCTCTTTTCTGTAAACCCCCATCCACACCCTTATGGTCATAGTTACCCTTGGGTTGCCTCACGGTTGCCCCTGTTCCGAGGCGATGCAAAAGAAATTTGTGTTGTGACGAAAGCTTTATTTGTATTAATTTATTGTCTCATACAACGTGAAAACAATAGAAAAGAAAAAGATGCATCTAATCTTAAAACTTAACAGATTTTTATATATATAAGCAATCAATCAGTCAATTTTATTGTCATAAAACATCTATAATGCTCGTGTTGAAGGCCGTACTTTGACTTATAATTTTTATTTTTTTTAAACATTGTGACTTGGATGGAGAGTTGTCTCATTGGCACTTATACCACATACATGTATTCTTATTTATATATACAGTATGTTTGTATAAGAAAGTAGTCATGAAGGGCTAACTTTTTTTTTACTTTCGACTCGGCTATTAATTAATTTGGGTAGCCTCTTCTGTGTACACACGTTTTAAAAGATGACGTCACGTCATGTTCTTGATATAAGTGTGCATGATTGGAATGTCAACATTGGAGTTGGATTATACACTCGAGTTTTACTGGAAAGTCAGACTTTTTAATCGATAGACATTCAGTGAAAAGTCAGAATGACTATAAACATGTTCATATGTATGATTTTAGAAAACGTCAAACTTGTAATCATGCAATCTAAAGGGAAAAAAAGGATTTAGTGTGTTCAATAATCGCTTGCTCTGTTAGATTGAGTACATATATAAAGAGAAGGAATAACCAGTATTTGAAAGGTAAGTTCTTTTTTTCTTCGAAATCGTAAAAAATGTGATTATTTTGCATTTTGTGACGTCATTAAAATGACTGTACTGTAACCCCAGCGTTTGTGAACAAAACAAATAGATACATGACAATAAAGAAAGATTGTCTAGCTAATACATGTATCTGTATACATGTATTTCATATAAAGTTATTTAGCATATGCATAATAAAATAATCGTACTCTCAAACACTGGAGGCATAGTGGACTCAAAACCACAGGATATTCCACTAAAATTTGGCCTGTCCTTCATCATTTCAATGATTTTTTCTTCCACGGCTGATGGTGGCTTTAGTGCCGGCCCTCCTCCAGTCAATTTCCTCTGTTTTTTTACTTCAGTATATGTTTTTTTTGCATTCTGTTGTAAGTTTCCCCATTTATATATTACTTGCTTCATCGTTCTTTTTTGAAGTCCCATTGCGTTAATTTTAGAACATATTTCTGCCCACTTTTCATTTTTTTTTGTTATTTGTTATGGTGTTTGTTTGCTTTGATTTTAACACGAACTCATCCTTTTCTACAAGTTCTTGTAATAGAGTTATTTCTGAGATGCTCCAGTTTGGTTGCCTTTCTCTCTTAGACGCCATGTCTGCCAAAAGTACGCGAAATTGCGCGAGGTCGAACATAACTGATTGTTAAATACCAAACTACTAGTTAAACGTAAATTAGTAAACTCAAACGTAACTAACTGTTGTGCAACGGATTTTTAATCAATAGTTACGTAATTATAACTTGCAGTTAAAATTTAAACTAACAGTTAAAGGCTTAACAGTTAGTTAAACTAACTGACGTTCGTGCAACCGGGTCCAGGTCTGGTTTCGATAGGATTTGTCAAAGCAAAAGTTAACTTTGTGGCAGGACTGGTCTCGAAGTTAACTTATGTTAACTTTATGGCAGGACTGGTTCGAAGTTAACTTATATCAATAGCGGACCTGTTTCGAAGTTAACTTTTTGGCAGACATAAAAACAGTCCTAGGACCAAGTCCGCTTTGCAAGTTAACTAGATTTTGGTCCTAGGACTGGTCAGAGCAGTCCTATATTTGGTCACAGGTTAACTTTGACCAGTCCAAATGACTGGTTATCAAGTTAACTTGCTGGACAGGTTAGGACTGTACCCATCTGTAAGTAGTATAGAACTTGAGCGAGTTCAGCGCACCCCCCAAAACATTTTTTTTTTACTTTTTTATAAAAAAAACTTTAAACACCAAAAAAACAACAACAAAAAATCAAAAAAAAAAATTTAAAAAAACCGGGAGAACTGGCAGAGAAAGAATTTTGTGGGATTTAAGAGGGAAAAAAAATCCCCAGTGCGCCCCAACCTCGAGAAATGGTAAAAATGTAAATTGTGATTTTTAATTAATTTTATCAATGTAGTCTAGTAATAAAACGGATCAATACGACTACAACTTAAATTGCTTTTTACATTATTTTGTGAAGTGCTATTTAATAGGACATGACTTTTAAATAGAAAGACTTAATCGATCATTGGAAATATTTACATGGTTGTCAAGAGTATGTTTACATGTTGTCATCACATAAACATATAGAAGACTGGTGCGTTCTTTTCGTTTTAAATTATCAGTGATGAGAAAACGTGTGTGCTTTTTAGTGTGTTGTGGTTTTTCATGTCGGCCAGTATTTCTTCCTCTCGAGAAGAAGAATTGTTAGGTAGTCCTACTGCACGGAAATTAGAACAGGAAATTAGTGAATCACAAGCAGTGCATCAAAACCTGTTGGATTATTCAGAGCAGGCTGATAGTTTAATTTTTATACAGTGAGGAGATTAGGCGGTATTGGAGCACTCAAAATCAACCAATGATACAGGTTGAAACCCAATCTTCTCAGTGACCTTTCAACCCGCGCTCTAGCTGGAGCGCGAAAGAACAACATTGATCTGAGATTATTAATATATTTTATAGTGTTTAACTTGTATATTTTGTAAAGAAAGATTTAAAAATTTTTAAAATCTTATCAAGAATTTATGTTTAGAAATCCTACTTATTGGAATTTATATCAAAGAAAATAATATAATTAAAATTTAACCTTACAAAATGGGCCGTAAAAAATCGTTTAAAGATCTTATTACTGAAACTACTATTGATGATATAGAAGAAAACAATGCAACTAAATACATAAACTTATTAAAAGATAAAATAGTTATTAATCAATTTCCTTTGAAAATAAAGATAATAATAACAAGTGAATTTACAACTCCTATGGCATTTGGTAGAATAGAAAGTCATTACTATCATCCTGTTGAAGTTGTTCTAACACAAAACAATTTATCTACATTTTACAATAATTTGTTAGATAAATTTAAAGCTTGGGTAGATAAATTTCAAGAAAGAGGATCTGGTTTTAATTTCGATGGTATCAAAAGTGTAAAAGTAAAACTATATAAATATGAATATCAAAGAGCCTCGTCTTATATTCCCCTTCAATTTAAATCAAGTAATATTATTAATGTCCAAAATAAAAAGGATAATAAGTGTTTTCTTTGGTCAATATTAGCAAGTTTATTTCCAGCCAATAAAGACAAACAAAGAGTAACTAAATATAAAGAATATGAAAATGAAATTAACATAAAAGGAATTGAATATCCTGTATCAATAAAAGATATCCCAAAAGTAGAGAAACAAAATAATCTAAGTATAAATGTATTTGCTTTAGAGGATCAAACAAATAAACAATCTTTACATTCAGTTTATATGTCAAAAGTAGAAAGTAAAAACGTAATTGATCTCTTATACATTGAAAGTAACGAAAATACTCATTATTGTCTAATTAAAGATTTTAATAGTTTTATGTGTGATAAGAATAGACATAAATCGTTTACATGTAGAAATTGTTTGCAAGGATTTCAAAGAGAAGAAACACTAATAAAACATAAAAAAATATGTTATGATAACGAACATTGTAAAACGATAATGCCAAAACCAGGAAAAAATATTCTTGAATTCAATAATCATCATTTTAAAAATAGATTACCATTTGTTATATATTGTGATTTTGAAGCATATAATATACCCATGCAATCATGTACTCCAGATCCTAATAAATCTTATATAAAACCAATAAGTAAACAAGAAATAAATAGTTATGGTATGTATGTTCATTCTGATTATCCAGAAATATATAAACCACAATACTTTTCTTATGTTGGTGATGATGCAGTAGAAAAATATGTGGAAAAAGTAATGAAGATATTCAAAGAAATAACTTATAAGGTCTACCTTAACGAAAAGAAAAAACCAATATTAAATAATCATGAAGAAGATGAATTTCAAGAAGCAACTGGATGTTATATTTGTGGAGAAGAATTTAAAGAAAGCGAAAAAGTAAGAGAACATGATCATCTTTCAGGTAAATATAGAGGAGCAGCGTGTCAATCGTGTAACACAAAAGATGGTAAAGCAACAAAATTAATACCCGTGTTCTTTCATAATGGATCAAATTAGGATTTCCACTTTTTAATCGAAGAATTAATGAAATATGAAGATGAATATAATAAAGTAAAACTTCTTTCTAAAAACTCAGAAAATTATATTTCTATAGATTATGGATCAAATTATAAAAAATTAAGATTCCTAGATTCATATAGATTTATGTTAAAAGGCTTATCAGATATTGCCAAATCAATGGATGAGTTTCCTATTTTAGAAAAAGAGTTTAAAGGTAATATAGCTCTTTTAAAACAAAAAGGATTCTATCCATATGAATACATAGATTCTATAAAAAAATTTGAAGATAAAAAACTTCCTGAAATAGAAAATTTTTATTCAAAATTAAAAAAAGAAACAATAACAAAAGAAGAGTACAAACATGCACAAAGAGTCTGGAAACATTATAATTGTAAAACTTTATTAGACTATCATAATTTATATCTCAAAACAGATGTTCTTATCTTAGCCGATGCTTTCGAAAAATTTAGAAAATTCTTTATAAAATATCATGAAATAGACCCATGTTATTGTTATTCTGCTCCAGGTTTAACATTGCAATGTGGATTAAAATATACAGAAATAAAATTAGAATTGTTGACTGATGTTGATATGTTACAAATGTTTGAGAAATGAATAAGAGGAGGATTTTCTGGTGTTCTAGGACCAAGACATGTAAAAGCCTTCAACAAATATACTTCAAATTATGATAAAGATTATAGAATAATAGATGAACATGAAAAAAAAGAATGTTTAAAAAGATTAAAGGAAGAAAAAAACTTAAATAAATTTTTTTAAAAATTATTTGTTGTATCTAGATGCAAATAATTTATATGGATGGGGTATGTCTCAAAAACTTCCTGAAGAAGATTTTAAATGGCAAAAAGATCCAAATTATTATAAAGAAATTCCAAAAGGAAGAGGATATTTAATTGAATGTGATTTAAAATACACAGAAAAATGTAAAAAGAAAACATATAAATATCCTTTAGCACCGGAAAAGATGAAAATAAAAAAAGAAGAATTATCTGATTACCAATTAAATCTATTGGGAGACAAACCATTAGGTAATGAAGAAAAATTATTTTTAACATTGAGAGATAAAAAAAAATATATAATTCACGATAGCATTTTAAAAAAAATATATAAAACTTGGAATAAAGGTAACAAAAGTTTACAGAACAATTTCATTTAAAGAATCAAATTGGTTAGCAAAATACATAAATTTCAATACAGAACAAAGAACTAAAGCAAAATCAGATTTTGAAAAAGATCTTTGGAAACTGATGAACAATAGTTTCTATGGCAAAACATTAGAAAATATCAGAGGAAAAAGTGAAATAAAATTATTTACAGACAGGGAAGAAGTAAAAAAATATATAAAAAAAACAAATTTTAAAGACTCAATAATATTTAATGATAACTTTGTTGCAATTGAAAATAATGTTACTTCTGTTAAATTTAATAAACCTATTTATTTAGGACAGGCTATATTGGATTACTCAAAACAATTAATGTATAGCTTTTATTATGATGTTGCTAATGAATTATGGGAAAAGAATGAATTAGTTGCAAGTGATACTGATAGTATGATTTTGAATATAAAAACCAAAGATATTTATAAAGACATGGAAGAAATAATAGATGAACTTGATACGTCTGGTTATCCAAAAGATCACCCTTTATATTCAGAAAAAAATAAAAAAGTAATTGGTAAATTTAAAGATGAACTTAATGGGAAAATTATGAATGAAATAGTTTTTTTTAAAAAGTAAAGCATATTCTTTTACATTAACAGATTTAAGTGAAGAAAAAAAATTAAAAGGAATTGGAAAAACTACAATAAATAAAGATATTAAATTTGATGATTATAAAGATTGTCTGTTCAATAATAAACCCAAAATGAATAAAATGTGTACAATGAACTCTAGCAAACACAAAATGTTTGTTAATGAAGTAAATAAAATAAGTATGTCTCCATTCGACGACAAAAGATATATTTTAGATAATGGAATAGATACTCAACCTTTTGGATTTTAATTTATTTTATTATCCAAACAATAAAACCAGTTAATGTCATACCACCAACAACAAATGCAATTTCTCTATTTTTCTGGTCTTCTGATGGAGTATAAAAATCACTTAATGTAGGTTTAGGTGATAATGGAGTTAATTTTTTATTCGTGACACGATAGTATAGTTTCATTGCCTGGTCAACATCATCAAAAGTCTGAACCGCATGATGTTCCTTTTGTAATTGTTCATTTATAAAATCTAATCTTTGTATTCTTTTTTTATTCCATTCTGCTTGTGCTTTTTCTAATTTTTCTATAGCTTTATCATGTCTTATTTTCTCTTCATTTGCATCACTACCCATATGTGAAAATAAATAATTACTCCCTGAAAATGCAAAAGCATTTGTTATTGCCCCACCAAGCATCATTGCTAAAGCACTTGCCATTTTATAAAAACAAAAATTACTTCATAATATCAGCAGGTATAATACCTTGCTTAATCAACATATCTTTTGTTGCCATTGCAAGTAATATATCAATGGTTAACATTACAACATCATTCATATTAAAATCCACTTTTGGTGCTGGCCTCCTTAATACCTTTTTACCTATTTCTGCATATCCAACTGTTAACAATGTTTCCACTCCAGCATGATATAACCTATTTGCTATTTGTTTTCCGTCTTTTGGTGTTGTCATTTTAATGTACTAAATTTAATTAAATTCAAAAGGATCAATTTCTTTCTTTGTTTTTCTGGTTTTGTTATTTCCTTACCCACCACGATTTCTCTAATCATTCTTTCTGGTTTCTTACTTTGGTTGTAAAAACAATCCCAATCCAACAATACCTATAGAAAAAAGTACAAATTTGTAATCAACTAGGGAACCGGAGTGTTTCTCAACCGAAGGGAGACAAGTTCATCTACGTTCTGTTGATTCATAATCTGTTTCTGTATCAGAATCTTTTGTTATTTGTTTGATTTTTAAATTTTCTTTTTTTAATTTTTCTACTTCTTTTTTTCTCAGTTCTGCATTTCTTATTCTTACTTCTGCACCTTTCTTACCAGCAGCTACTCTTTTTGGTTCTTTTGGTTTGGGTTTTTTAAATACTTCTTTTTTTTTCTTCTTTATTTTCTATTTGTTCAGGAGTTTCATTCATCATTTTTTATGTCATTATTTTCATCTTTTTTTTTGGAAATCGATCGAAGCGAATAGTTCGATATGTCTTGCTGTTGTTAACATTGCAGTAAAAGGAGCAAGATACATTCCATATCTATAGTACAGTTCACAACATGTATTAGTTAAAGCATTATTGATAAAAGGATCTTCCTCTAAGTCTTGTATTAATTTTAGTGGATTAACAACATTGAAATACTTTGATACACCCATAACATATAAATTTATAAAAGAATTTCCTAATGTCTTGGTCATACTAGCTCCCAATCTTGCTTCATATTTACAGTATAGTTTGTTTATTTGTTCTGTTGTCATTTTATCAATATCTGACAGTTGTAATTCTTTACCCAGATATTGTTTACTACTCCCACCAGCAACAACGGATGATAATCTTTCGCGTTTTTTTTTCTTGAAGGGAACCGCTCACTTCGCTCGCTTGTTTATCATCATCAATATTTATGTTTTCCACAATTTGCTCGCTTAATAATTCTTCAGCGTTCATTTTATACGTTTCAAAAAACGGATATAATTTATTTTTAACTTTAAAAAAATTAAATACAACATATCCAACCAATGATAAGACTGCAGTGTTTGTTGCAATTGTTAGTATTTCCAACAGCATTGCTTTTTTTATTGCTTATTTTGTTAAATTGCTTAAGAATTACTTAAGCATTACTTAAGCATTACTTGAGAATTGCTAATAAAAATCAATTAAGTAACCAATAATCAGTAGGTTGATCTGTCTTTAATATTAATTTAAGATGTTTCTTTTTTTTAAGTTCTTCCTTTATTCTTCGTCTTTCTTCCAAAGTAGGAATAACATCATTTTCTCTTAGACAATTATCAAAACTATCTCTATCTTTTGTGTAGAACATGCATAACCATTTTGTTTGTTCTCTTAAATCTTTTAAAACAGAGTTGTATCTCTGTGAAATGACCCACACTGATTGTTCCGCGTGTCTTCCTGAAAATGCAAGCTCGGACAGCATATCTTTTTTCTTTGTTAATTCTTTTGTTGCACTGCAGTCATCAATGATATATAATGTTGAATGAACAGCATATTTTTTAAAGAACATTCTTAGTAGTTCTTGTAGCTTCTCTTCTTCATAAAGGGAACCGTACGCTTCTCTCACTTCAACAATAGGATTAACAATTATTATTTTTTTTATTTTTGGTTTTCTAACATCACCAATCCATTCACGATTTTTGTATGCTTTGTTCCATTGGATGGTTGGACAAAGTATGACTATATATTTGAACACCCCACTATATTCTTTTTCTAATAAATCAAGAACAAACTCTGTTTTTCCACATCCAGTTTGACCACATATAACAGCACAATTGGGATATTTTGGTAATTCATAAAGGGAATCGTTTGTTTCCATTTTTTAAGGGGAACCGCTTGCTTCGCTCGCTTACTAGTAATTAACTTCTTTAAATCTTCCATCTTCAAAATTAATTTGTGCATCTTGTATAACAAACAGATAAACATTTATTAATGTATTTGCTCCTGCTGTTTTAGTTATTTGGATAGTAATACCTTCAGAAGCATTTTCAATTCTTCTACCTGAACCGTGTAATGAATTGTCATCTGTTGAACGTAAATCTAACCATAATGCATAATTAGTTGTAAGATATTTTTCTAATGTTGTATAGGATAAATTTAAATCTGTTAAAACTTCTTCTGTTGTTTTATTTCTTTTTGAATTTAAAGCAAAGAATTTATTTATTTCATCCCATTGTTGATATGCTTTCATTCCTTGACTGTATAGTTGATTTGGAACACCTTCTATTGTCATTTCTACTTTTGTTATGTTAGGATTATAATAAGTTTCGGTACTTGTTCTTTCAGGATCTTCGAACAACATTAGAATTCCTTTCATACTTCTAGCTGGAACATTTAAATTAATATTTCACAATGTATCAGATTTGTTTTTGGTTATTTTTCTATGTCTTAGTATTCTATCGTACAAAATAACCATCTAACCATTAACTTGTTGTCTTATCTGTCTTGCTAATTCTGTATCAGAAACCATATCAAATTCTAAACAAATGTTTTTGATTTTATGACTTGCAGATGTATCTGTTGATTTAATAACATTGCTATAATTATTAAATGTAAGTTCATATTCAAGTCTATCACCAAGACCTGCTTGATAAAAAGGCATATGAGTTTCTAATAGTTCAAAATCAAGTGGGATACAAAATCTTGCACCATATGCAGTTGCAATTGCTTCATCGCCTGTGTCTGATGCTTTATCATCCGCGCCAACTCTGTGTTTTAACATGTTTGTTTCACCAATACCTTGGAATGCCATATTTAAACGTTCAGATGTAGATTTCCATAAATCAACATAACAATGATAAATATCACTATCATCAATTGACATAATTTCATTTCCACTTATACGAATTGTTGTTTTTTTAACTATTGCTCTTCCTATGTTTTGATATATTGTTGCATTGTCGTCTGTAGATGTGAGTTCTATTTCGAATGCCAATCTGGTTGTTCCAGGAACAATAACATCATTATTGCTTAGATTGGGGAATCTTACTAATAGCTGTTGATTTTGATCAATAGTTGAAGGATTATTTGTTATCGATACACTTTGACGAATACCTTTCACACCACGGGGTTCTCTTATTTTTCTGTAAGGATTTAATTTGTTTCCGTATGCCGACATTTTTAAGGATTAAATTTGTTATAAAAATAATTCAATTACCACTGATACTAGAGTATTGATACATGTAGAATTATCACTCTCACTAACAAAACCTATTACATCTCCAGCCTTAACTTCAAAAGGTATATTAAAGTTATGATAACTGTGTGTGACACCACTACTTTAAGTTATTCCGTAACTATATGTCTTATAATTATTAACAGTTATCATAACGTCTATATTATCTGTGTTTGTTCTTAAACTTACTAAACTAATACCCAATATTTGTCCTGGAAAGTTCATTACATAATAACCACCACCACCATCACCAAAATTAAACTTTTTATTTGCATGTATTGAACCATCAATTCCAGCATTTATACTTATTATTTTTTTGTCTGGTTTATTTTCAATATTACTAACTATATTTTCAAGATTTAAAACTCTGATGGTTAGGGCAGCGACACTAAATGTGTAAATTTTTATCCTTAGTATCCATTGTTTGAAGCTCACTCTTCATATTTAATATTTCTTTTTCTACCTTTTTTTGACACCAAGTATGCTCATTTTATTAAATAAATTATATAACTTCTAAAACACAATTAATTGGTAAATGATTAATTATCTTGTTATTATTTTCATCTCTTATTTCTAATTTCAATTCTGTTATAACATCATTTACTAAACACTTATATTCCGGATGCTCAAATCTCGCTGTTATAACTTCACCAAACTCTATATTCTCGACTGGGATAACAGCCAATAATGTACTCAAGATAATTATGAGAAGTGCTAACTTGTTCCAAATGGATATATAATGATTTATGGATAGCAAAATCCACAAATTTGTTTCCATAATGTAATTCATTAGGTTCGAATTTACGTTTATTATTAAATCCTAACATATTTCCCAAATCCTTATTTATTCTTAACTCAGTAGTAGTGTTTAATGAAGCGATACCATTTGCTTCATTTACGGATAATACAATATTTTCTTTTTGAAATTCATCCACTATTTGTTGAAAACTATAATAACCATTCATAATCCTTTGCTGTGTCTCTCCGGTTTTCTTTATAAACCCATGATAAACAGTATACCAACATATACTGTATCTTATAAATTTCAAACCAATACGTTTATTTCCATTTCTGTTATTTATGTATTGTTCTAAGTTTATTGTCTTATCAATATTTGAAATAGTATGAAACATTTTTAATATAAAAAAAATGATAACAAAAGAATTTAAATATAATCCTAATGTTTCATATAATCCAGGTATTAAATATTCTGAAAAAGATCATCAATTAAAAACAAATCTTGTAAATCAAACAATATTTGTAAATCAAAAAGAGAACTTTAAAACAGCTTTTCTTGATTTATTTCAAAACTATCAAAACCCATCATTACACACCAACGAACCATGGAATACATGGATTCATTCTTCATTTGATTGGTGGCAATGTCAGTTAAACTTTGCAGTCTGGTGTGCAAGTACAGGATGTGGTGTTTCCTACAATGACCATAAACAAAACACCTCAAATCTTACCAAATCGGTTTATATGTTTCATTTATATTATTGCATTGCCAGAATTTTAAAAGAACTTAAATCACCTTTACCAACAGATTCTTCTTTCTGTTATTACAAGAACCCATATGACAAAGCTGCATATCAAAAATTATGCGATGAATTTAATATTTCTCCAAATACAGATTGGAGACAAAAACTAGAATCATCATCTCAAGGATTAGGAAATTTTACGCAATATCATAAACCAAGTGGTGAATACAGATATCATCATTCAAGGGATGGTCCCTTCTTTAATATTCGTGATACAATTTATCATACAAAAGATATAAGTATGGCTTGAACAACATTAATATTAGATAAATCAGAGGGTTTTACAAAAGCAGGTATTGAACGTTTCAATGAAAGTATTAAAATTTACGTATGGGCTTTGTTGGGTGCACAATCTCAAACAAAAACAGAAATTTTAAAAGTAGGAACAGGATTTGATGCACAAAAACAATTCTTAGCAAATGTACAAGATGTTATTAATAGTCCTATTGATTTGCCCACTCAGATATCAAATTATCAAAATGTTTTAAAATACGCAAGAAGTAAAGTTGATTATGCTTATGGACTTGGTTTATATATGTCTCCCAGTGATATGGTATTACAAATTGGCACCATTGTTGGTTATAATAATAAAATTGTAATTGCAACAGAAAATCAAACACTCGGTTTAAATGATGATTTAAATAATAAAAATTTTGATTTTACAGGTCTTGATCCTGTTGATTTTAAACCAAAAAAATCAGAACCAATTCAAATAGAACCAATACAAAAAAATGAATATGACGAACACGAAGATAATAAAAAAGCAATAATATTTGGAAGTATTGTATTAGGTATTACAGCACTTATTATTTATAAAATTTATTAATTTATTTTTTTAAATATTCCCTAGCAGCAGCATACAATAAACCAACAACCAAAACAAGCAAAGCCCATAAGTTGTTTGCAAACCAATTTACTACGTCTTTTGTTGCAGACAATAACCAAGATATAATAGAACCTATAATACCTGGTAATGCAGCTGCTAATTTTCCTGCAAGAAAAGATAATAGTTTTCCAAGATTTTTTAATTGTTTTTTTATCCAGTCTTGTACACCACCTTTTGATGGAGAAGGAGAAGGAGAAGTAGTTTCACCAGTAAATGCCTCAACAATAACACCAATAATCATTCCAAAAGCAGTTAAAACACTAACTATTGTTATTCCTTGTTCTCTGAATAATGTTCTTATTCTTTCACCTAATGTTTTGTTTTCGTATAACACTTTATTTATTGTTTCTTTAATTCTGTTTACTTGACTACGTAGTTTTTCTTTATTAATATTAATTACTTCTAGTCTTGCACTTCTCTCAGATTCCAACTCTCTTATTCGACTACTTATTCTATCTATTTGAAATTCATCATTGTCTTCTTTAGCTTGTTCTAATTTGGCATTTTCTTTTGCTAAGTCTTTATTTGTTTCATTCAGTTTTGCTAATTCATTTGCAATCTCTTCTTTTACTGATGTGATTGCACTGATTATACCATCCATCTCTCTTTTTGTCATATCTGTTTGTGTTTCTTCATTTATGAAAGATGTTCCTTTTTCATTAAATGAAGTTTCTATTTCTTTCACATATGTTTCTTCATTACTTGCTATTTCTAATAATTCTTGTCCTTGTTGTGTAGATATTTCTTGTAATGGAATTTCTATATTATTGAATTCACGAATTGGTGCTTCATTTGACATTCTCTGAAACTCTGCTCTACCTTGTATTTTTCTATCAGATATTTCAAAATCATCTACACCTAAAACATCCCTAACAAAATCAACACCGTAATCTCTTTTAAGAGTGCTAAATTTATAAAATTTTAATACTCCTTTGTAAAATGTTAATGCAATATCATTACCTATTTCATCTTTTACATATAACATTTGTCTTCCCTTATTATCTTCCCTGACAAAAAAACCCTCTTCATTACGTATAGTTTGACCATTTTCATTATAAAAATTTTTCATCATTTTTTTTGTAGTTTCTTTTTTATGAATTTTAGCATCATTTTCTGATAAATCTCTTGATACTTCAATTTCTTTATTTATATTCTTTTGAAACTCTTCATTATCTTCTTCTTCATCATAATCATCATTTTTAAACTCAGGATTATCAAACTCATAACCTCCTTCAGCCATTTTTTTAGAGAATTTAATTCATATTTTGGAGGAGGGTCATTAACTATTGTAATTTTGTTGAAGAAAATTAGATATTTTCCATTTTTTTTTAATTCACTTCTTACTCTAGCTTCTGTGTCTTCAATCAATTTCTTTCTTTCACTGTCATTCAATACTGTTTGTGTTTGTTTTGTTCGTATATTTTCTTTCATTTTGTTGTATTTTTCTAATTCATCCAAAACTGATTTAAATTCATTCTCACTTATCTGTCCGTCAGTTAAAGATTTTGAAATTAAATCTTTTATACTGTTTAACTTGCATTCTGCCATTGTTTTAATTTCATAATGTTTTTTTGATTTTGTTGTCAACTTTCTTCTAATTAATTTAACTAGACCTCCTAAACTTCTACATACAACAGCTCTAATTTGTATGGGAAGTAAGATAGGAAAAACTATTGCTATACCAGCTAAAACAACAGATGTCGAAATTAAACATGTATCAACACCATCAGTAACATTAACTCCGCGTTTATATTTTTTGTATAGTGATTTACGATTATCTCTCTCATTTATTAATGTTTTTTCTATTTCTGTTATTTTTTGTAGTCTATAATTTTGTCCATCTTCTATAGGTAATTCTGGATATAAATCAGGAGCTGTAGGTTGTTTCATTTTTTTAAGTAAAAATTGATTTTTTTTTTCTCTTAAATCCCACAGAATTCTTTCTCTGCCAGTTCTTCCGGCTTTTTTTTTTGTTGTTTTTTATAAAAAAGTTTAAAAAAAAAATTTTGGGAGTAAAAATTTTTTTTTTTTTGGGTGTTTTTGCTTTTTTTATGAAAATTTAGGGCTTCTTTACTTGAAATGTGGGTATTTTTTTAGGGGTCAAATTTTTTTAGGGGGGGTGCGCTGGACTCGCTCAAGTACTATACTACTTTGATAATTTTAGAACAGATATTACATTCAAACACCTTGCACAAGTTACGTAATTTTCTTCACAAGTTTAACATCATTTTATAACTTGTACATCTAAGCATATGTTTCATAAATATTTTTTTTTAGTTTTTCATGAATAGGATGTTTAGAATGTTATAAACAGTGCACTTTATTTTGTGTATCTCAAAAGTAGTGATAAACCTTAGAAAATTTAGATATCAAGTCAGTAATCAAAAACCGTGATAAACATGATAAACTGCTAAAATGATTACTCTGTCAGCATCAGGTTTAAAGTTACTTATTCGTATGAACGACTCCATTAACAAATCACGATCTTCTCTCTTCCAAAAAATCTTTTGCTTCTGAATAATATATATAGCTTCTGGAATTTTCGTTCACACTATTGTGTAATTCATCCATGTGGTCAAAACTGTATTCTAGAACAGTTTAAGTTACCAAAACAAAGTCCAACATAATGCAGTGAGAGAAATCCTTTGCACAGATCATTATAAAATTTGTTTTAAAATTTCCAGTTTATGTGTTTTGAAATCAAATGTCAATAATCCATTTGTAATAAGTGCAATGAGAGGTTTAGCGCTATAAAACCAGGTTCAATCCACCATTTTCTACATTTAAAAGTGCATGTACCATGTCAGGAATATGACAGTTGTCCATTCGTTTGATGAGTTTTATCATTTGATTTTGCCATTTGATTAGGGACTTTCCGTTTTGAATTTTCCTTGGAGCTCAGTATTTTTTGTGATTTGACTTTTAACTAAAAATTTGAAATAGTCATTGATAAGTTAAAAGATATTTAAAGAAAACAAAGTAGCATCCCTCATTGTACAGACAACAGTTTTAGCACTTTCATCAATAGTGTTACTAAGTTTTTACTAATTAATCATTTACAGTTTTTTGTGAAACCCCTATTTCAAACATCTTTTCCTATGAAACTACTGAACCAATTCCAACCAAACTTAAGCTGAATAAAGGCAACAGTAGTATATCGCTGTTCGAAATGCATAAATCGAGTGTGAAAAAGCAAACCCGGCTTATAAACTAAAACTGAGGAAAACACATCAAATGTAGATGGAGAACAACGACACAACAAGAACACTAAAATGCAACACACACAGAAACGAACTATAACATGTATAAGATAATATAGAATGATCATCCAGTTATAACGGTATTTAGAGCAAATCTGACAAAAGTATTTATAAGGTTCAATTCTATAAGCCCTGAAATTTTCAGATCAATCTAACAACCCATTAATGGGTTGCTGCCACTAAATGTTAACTACACTTGTCAATCAGTTATAAAATATTACCTTGTTGAATCTACTACACAGATTAAACAGATCAAACGATCATCGATTAATTAGCATTAATCCTGACAGCATTTAATTCACTCTTAAATAAGTCTTCTTTTTTGTTATTGCCTATGTGTTTTTACAAGCAGACAAGACACAACTTTTAATCTCTTTTAACAGTAAATAACCGAAAACACAGGAAATCGTGAATTCAAAACGGCGCGAATTAAGATTGTGTTCATAAAACGCGAAATATAGACGGCGCGAAAATTGCCCGGTTTACAATATTTTAAAGAAATTTTGCAGCTTTTGGTTATTATCTTGCATATTATTAATGATAAACATAAACTGTAAACTGCAAAAATGTTCAGTAAAGTAAGATCTACAAATAGGTTTATATACGAATTATATGTCTCCCAATTGATTCCATATTCTCGGGCTTGTATTTCCTATCATGTTTTCCTTGATAGAGGGTTGCTGATCACAGGGAAGCTTTTAAACCAAGAGCTCCAAATGGTGAAGTTGAAACCATCCCTTCGCAAATTTTACGAACGACATCACGATTTTGTTGACCGTAATGGAATAACCGTTTCACAGATGATATCGGTTATGTTCCTTATGTCGTAACTACAATCCACTCCCCTTTTAACCTCGAAAGTGACAAACCGAATAAGACATGTGCCACATGTGAAGCAGGAAACAATTGAACCAATTCCACCAAATTCTGAATGATCCTTAGGGTATCCAGAATAACGTTTGTCTTTTATTTTTTGTTTGGTAAAACAAGAACGGCCGCCATGGGTAAAATGCAGTTTTTGGCTTTTATCTCGAACACTAAAGCATTTAGAGCAAATCTGATGTGATGTAAACATGTTCATTAGGTTCAGTTCAATCTGCACTGTAATTTTTAGATGAATCTAACTACCCATTGTTGGGTTGCTGCCACTGAACTGGTAATATTAAGGAATTTTTGCATTTTTTTGGTTATTATCTTGAATATTGGTAAGGCCACACCAATTTAATTCCTAGTTCGACGGACCCGCCCGGACCTATTTTTTTTTTAAAACAGATTTTTTTTATTTTTTTATATTCCCGCATCCGGAAATGTAATCATGTCCATTTCCCGCACTGTTTTTTGTAAATATTATAAAAAGATATCAACATTTGTTTTTAAAATCACAGTCTAACCTGTATATAACGATTTTAAACCTATAAACACCCCACCACAATGTGTTAATATCTGTGAGAATATTTGTTTCAGCATGAAACCAATTCATCCCAATAGGGAGTGCTCCGATATAAATATATAACAGCGGAAATACCTGTACAGAACAAAACATTGGTTTCTTTCCCCCTTACTAATATTCCCTATCAAAAAATGTTCGTTGTTAGAATAAAGTACAAAGAACTTCTAAAGGATTTGCCTTCAACTGCAATTATATTGTATGCAGGCGAAACAACTCTCCATAGCCGCTTGCATGTTTATGCTCCTGTCTTGATTGATTCAAGAGCCTGTCGTTCAGCAGTTATCGTTTGTCGATGTGGTTCATTGGTATTTTCCCGTTTGGATATATACATTAGATCGTTGGTTTTCCTGTTTGAATTGTGTACACTAATAATTTTGGGTTCCCTTATAGCTTGCTGTTAAGGGTTTGGTCTGGATCAAAGCCCTGTGTAAAAGGCCGTACTTTGACCTGTATGTGTTATCATCAGGTATGGAACAACCCTCCCTCAGACAAAGGATCATTTTACTGACAACAGTTGTAGAAAAGAAAATAGAAATATACCAAGGATTTGTATAGTGCTAGTGCTATTATACAAAACCTTTAAAAACTTGGAATTAATACTCAAAAAGAGAGAAATACATCATTTTTTAAACAACTTTTCTAGAAGAGGGGTCCACTTATTTTGAATAATACTAAACTGGTAAAGTTAATGTGTTAACATGGTTAAAGTCCAAGAATATTACAAAATTATTGGACATATTTTGACCATTTAATACCAGATAGATATATAGTTCTTTGGGAAAATATTAGCCTTTTTGTACTAAACAGTGTTTTTTACAAAAAAAATATATTATGACTTATATTGACCCCGTCAATATAACATTAAGGGGTTGTTCCCAACCTGATTATGACTTGGATGGAGAATTGTCTCTTTGTCAGTCACACATACATAGACCAGATTTAATTATTCAATTATTTCTTGGTGAACAGGGAAAAAATACTTCATAAATTAAAGAAAAGCCAAGTACAAGTGATACATCAAGTTTTAATGTTGTCAAAACCTACTATTTTTTATGTTTACAAAAAAAAATTATAATCGCTCGCCTTGACTTTTCCAGCTTCGCCTCAAAAATTTGCAAATAAAATATTTTGTTATTAAAATTTTCAAATCGCTCGCTCGCCCCAATTTTTGAAGTCCAAAAATCCGTAGAACAAGAAATTAAATTGGTGTGGCCTAATGATAAACATTAACTGTAGACAGCTAAAATGTTCAACAAAGTAGGATCTACAATAGGTTTATGTGATCAAAATTGTCAATTTTATAATTTAAGGAGTCGCCTTTTTAAAGAAATTTTTCACAATTTGTTCATCCAGGTTGCTTACTTTAAAAAAATCTTCTCGTTTGAAACTGCTGAATCAAATTTCAGCTAAACTTGGACTAAAAGAGTTTCAGAGTATCTAGTATAAAAAAATCACAAAAATACTGAACTTAGAGGAAAATCAATTCGGAAAGTCCATAATCACATGGCAAAATCAAATAACAAAACGTATCAAAAACGAACACTAGTAACCCGAATTTAACTTGAACGGACAAAAACGTGTTAACGCTATTTAAATGAGATTGATCGTTTATTGATAAAGATTGACAAAAATTAAAAATTATATTTAATTCATATCAATTCATATCAATTCATTTTAACGCCAGTCAAATAGATTTCTCTGCGGTGAATCAATTGAAATCAAGTTGCTGGTTAGTTGCGTTAAACTAATAGGCCACGCCCCCGTTAAACTATTTCAAACATCCATTAATTCGTTTTAAACATGGATGAGACCCGAGCTTTTTACAGGTAAATCACCCAAGCAAAACGACCTCGATGTATCTATCGTTTTTTGTTTCAAACTTTAAATGCGTAGTCTTATTAAGTCACATGCTCCACAATTTAATTAAACGAACGTATAATACACGTGACATTTTCATATATAAGGCATTTAAATAAAAACATTAAGATATATATGCACACGCGGTTTAAAAATGTCAAACTAGGGAATCTGTTGAAAATAAAATAGTTAGATGGATAACATAAATTTAATTTGCTCAAATGCACTAGATCTTTATCGCACATATATATGTGCGTTTCAAAAATTACTGAATGCTATGAAACCTCATGGCATGTAAGTAACATGTGGTCCTTTGCAACTATTTACGAAACTTTATGTATTCCTGTATATTTACCGTTTCTCTTTTCTCTTTTTATGTTTACTATATTGTACTCGTAAATCAAAT
This sequence comes from Mytilus edulis, assembly GCA_019925275.1. Classification (NCBI taxonomy): domain Eukaryota; kingdom Metazoa; phylum Mollusca; class Bivalvia; order Mytilida; family Mytilidae; genus Mytilus; species Mytilus edulis. Next base: position 62,460,181 of record CM034360.1, on the reverse strand, counting down.
GTAGACATGGAAACTACACAGCAATTATTTATTGTGTACATAATTTAAATCGATGTATCTTATATTTCCGGTAAGCAACAAATATTCATTCTCTTGCCGTATATTGATATACGGAAAAGCTTGTAATGAAAAACAAGGTTTTGATGAATTGAATAATAAAGTTGATGAAGACAATGTTGACGTATTTTGAATATGATAAACAGAAAGTCATACCCAAAATTATAAATGAAGTAGCAGCCCACTGAACTTTTAAAACTGTGTTAAATTGTAATACCGGTCACTGGCCAAATCGGGCGTTAATTGTGGAAGAGAAGCAAATATCAAACAAAAATATTGTTCTTACGATTCTGTAAAAAGATTATTGTGCTGTCATGCACCCTGACGTACTTGTAATAAATGAACATATATATATGAGATAAATTTTAGTCTGCGATAACGATGGGTAAGTTGATTTAAGTTTAACGACCTAGACTGGCTATTTATCGGCATACTCTCACGTTTTTTAATGTTTTAAAAGAAAACATATATTTACATTTTGGGCATTAAATATAAGTCTACTTACCAAATTGAAATGAACATAAACATTGTTAAAAAAAAATGGAAAAGAAACATTCTGCATTGTTGTTTTCATATAATTTTATTTCCTATATATTTGAGCGGAAATTTCTAAGTTAAAACTGATTGCAGTATAGATAAAATATTTCATCTAGGTGCTCTCGTTGAAGTTCGCGTTACATATTAAAATGAATTTCATTGGTCGGAACGTTTGCAAACTTTCAATTCAATACACAATATAGAGTCCAGTTCGGCAAACAAAATCAAATTAAGACTCTACTTTGTCCGATTAAACAAACAGAATTCATAAAAATAACACTTTTACGATTCTTTCAACCACGACCAAAATATCTATCTTTTTCTCCGCTGAAAATCATTACTATTGATATTAGAACAAGTCAAAAGTTGCCGGAGCCGGTTGATTTATGATGCATACGAAACTTTAATAATTAATTATACGGTTTGTATTTTTCCAAATAACTACTATATCCGATAAAAATCGAAAAATAAATTATCGGTTAAAACTACCGATTTTTCTATGAGACAAACATTATCCTTATATGAGTCAAATTTGCAATATAGATTCATAAAGGACAAACCATATCCTCATGTTTTTTTATGCAACACTAGTAAGCATAGTTCGTCTGTTCTCGCTTCAAACCAAGCCATCATAAATACACCAGAGATGACTAAAATGAAAGTCTTTTCGCTCATTGAGATTTTTTGGTAGGTATTAAGCTTCAATTCGACCATTAATTACCGTAAACTTTCGATTTTTGAAAAATTACGAAAAATATGTTATAATCCTTGACCTTCCCGAAGCTTATACTTCGTTTAGTCGATTGTATGAAAGTTTTTTTTAAGAAACCGGTCTTTTACTGCAAAAAAAAAAAAAAGAAGATAAAAGCGATTTTTGTTTGAAGTAACGAATCTCATTCTTACACAAGAAAATGAAAGTTTTCGTGTTTTAGGTTGTGCTGAAGCAAACGTAAAAGTTGAAATAAAAATTACACTCCGAGATTACACTAAAGACATTTCGCTAGCACACATGGGACTAGATTTATTAATTGTTCATTTGCAAGTCAAAATTAATAATCATGCAAAACAAATGATAAAACTTCCCAATTTAAAATTGAGAAAAAAACCGACAGGAAACCAAAGTACAAAGGTACGGCATTTATTTAAAAACAATCTCCGTCCAACTTCAAAATGTGAGGTAAATCGATTAGCTTACGCTAGCCAAGCAACCAACAGACAAAATAAATCTTGACTCTCCGATCAAGACTATCTATAGACACGGAATAAAAAATAACGGAAAATAATAGCATGTTAGAAAGGTTACAAACACATTTATACAAACATGAAGCAGCTGTTTTTTTTACTGAACTGGTCAGTGGTAATACAAAACTAGGGTTTCAAAAAGATGAAGAAAAAGAAAAAGACATTTAAACATGCTAAAGTTTCTGAAAAAGCAAATCAGACATAGTGTTTAACTGAAATTGAAAAAAAAAAGGATCATGATAGTCTATAATATGTAAACATTTATTTCAGAAAGCCAACAACAAAATGAAAGGAAACTATGTATTGCTTAAAAACATTGACCAGGGCCGTAACAGCCTCATGTTAGAAATTTTAAAACAAAGTCACAGTACAAAGGCTTGTCTTCATATCAAATTGTTTTCACGGCGAATGTCTTGCAAGAAGCAAACTCCCATTACTCCGATGTCGCCCCTGCTTAATTTTGCGTGATCCATGCATTCCCTATTTCCATTCTCAATTTTATGTTTCTGAATTACTTGTCTTTTGTTCATTTACTTCCCTACTAAATGTCTATAGTCTAAGTGTTAATTTTCATTTGTAAATGTCTGGTTTCGCAATAATGCATGTCCACCAATATCCAGACATTGTGCGAAAAAATATAGTTTAGAAGATATTATTCTATGCTGAATACAGAAAACATATAGTCGTTTCTTCATGAAGATTTGAACTCTAACATTAAAGAGAACCAAACTGGCTGTCCTTTTTGAGTATTTCCATCTGGTGTCTTACATTTAAGGGTTTAACTAGTATTAACATGATTAAGTCGTGTCAACTTACTGTCAAGACAGACGCCTTTATAGAAAATAAAGGAATATGGGGTAAACATACACGGGACCTAATCGAACACAAAGTCAGAGCTTTAAAACAAAAATACAAATTATCAATGGTCAGCGTTTTTATTCCTGTTCATCTTTATAGTCGCTAGAGGGTCTTCAACGATGAAAGAATCTGAGAGTACTTAAGTTTCTGACAGCTAGTTCACACTGTTACGTTTGGAGTCTTCCTGTCCGTCATCCCGCAATCTGATAATTTGATTATCTGTCTCAGGACCTGCGCATATATAAAATTTCTTAGTTGGTTAGATTCCCTTTTGTGGGAGTTGAACACTTTGCGGGACAATTTTCTTCTCATGGGAAGATATATTTTTCCCATGGGAATATTAGTTTTTTCTTTTCTTTTTTTTTCAGAATTTGTAAAAGTGCTATGAAATATCGAAATGGACTGACAATCATGCACTAGTAACCAATGACTGGAACAATATAACAGGCATTTCAATAAATTAAAAGTATTTCTATCATACTTTTACACTCAAAAGTCTTTTTATATCGTTGAATGATTGATAGAAATTCTACCGTTCAGCGAATGATTTTACAATTTGAATCTTTCACCTTTGTTTTCGGTCAATATCATCGTGCATTTCATGTAATAGTGTTCGCTGAACTGTCACGTATCAAAAACATGCCTTTTGAATTTCAGAATTAAAATTATAATTTTGTTTTAATCTATAATTATACATGGGGAATGACGAATCGTGTTTTAGATTGTTTTCTAATTATAACCTTTTAATTTCGTGAATTTACATCATAATTATTATGAATGTAATTATTCTTTTTCGTCTACGTAACTCGATATGCGTGTTTTTCGCCACTACAAAGATGAGCACGAACTTTTTTTGTTCAAATTTCCTAATCATGCTTATGCAATGTTGTAACTCGTCTACACAAAAATCTTTTATTTCAATTCATTTTTGGTCTTTTCTAGATCTTTTATAACCTCTCAGGTAATTTTCAAAGAAAATCCAGAGTTTTCGGCATTTACAAGGACGCGTACGGATGAGGATTAAATATAATCTTTTTGTGATATATTCACTTGTACTTTACCCGTTTGCTGTCTTCGTGTACTGCAATTTATGGTTTACATGTTTAAAGGAATACGAATACTTTATTTCTCATAAAACTTCAATTATTAGTTATCAAGAACATACATACACATAACTATAAGGTAAAATTAGTACATGCATGTGTAAACGATACAATTAAATTAGCTTGGAGGACTGACTTTCACATTTATAACTTTTACATAGTTTTTCTAATATTACAATATTTGATGAGTTTAACTGTTGGTCAGCTTTAAAGATATAAGGGTTTGACTAACAGTAGTTCCTTAAACATTTCCTTCTTTTTCTATAGTTTATATGTTCTACAATTCATAATGTAATGGTACTCATCATCAATGTTGTTTGTGTCACAGAGACGACATATTCTGTCTTCTCTGTGTAAATCCTGAAACCTTCTGGACTCAATCGGCAACTACCACATCTATATCTGCGTAATATATGAATTTAGAAATGTAAAAAGGAGTTTTCTAATTGATAATTCTTTTTGAAAATATGACAGCATTATGTTTTATGCGATTCTGCATAAAAGCAAAGAATTCTTCTTGAAACTGGTCTTTGGGTTTCTGTTTAATACATTTTGACACCCATTTATCACAAACTGTGCAAGGACGGAAAACAAATATACGTCCTTGCTGTGCACTATAATTCGAAATAGTTGTAAATTGCAATTTTTTTTAATTTCTATTTTTTCCTCACTAGATAGGTGAAAGTATGTATAACATTTATTGTAAATTGCGAAAATGCATTACGAGCATAAATTTATAATTTTAAGTTAGAATTTAGAGTCTCAACTTTTTTCAAAATCTCTGTAATATTACTCATGTATTATTTATGTTTATGTCAAAGGCGTTTGATTAGATAATAGGTAAAGGTAGGCGTGGTTTTTGGTAACTTTCCTCCAATCAACTGCCCCATTCGAGAAACCTGTGTGCGCTGATGCGTGTAAACTGGGTATTGTAACGGTACGTGTCTTACATCAGAACCTATCGTGCGTGACCAATGTTTATTGTATAATTTCTTGTCACGTGGTCAAATTATCTGAAATACAAGTTCTGAAGGTGCACTACAGCAGAATTACAGTTTCAGTTGTTATAATTCAGACACAAATTAATATGGTTATTTTGAAATCTGCTGCATGGTTTATTCCATTGGCAATCATATTCACGAAAAGTTGTAAATCTTGAATATTCTGTAATATCTTTATGAAGCGTAATTGAGAAGTAGATTCACACAGATACTGCAATCATTGTCATCTTTAAAATTTACTTTGCATGCACTAAATTTCTAATCCATTTGTTTAGAACAATAAAATATGTTTAAACTACTAAATATCTAAACGAGATTACATAGGAATAACTTGTGGTGTATTCATGTATACTAGTATGTAATAATAATAAAAAGAAACCAACAGCACTATTTGACGAAGACGAAGACGAAATAAAGGATTTAATTTTAACGTTCAGTGGCATATATTACAATGATGTCGAAACAGAACTTGAACTTGACAATAGGTTTTCATAGAACCGTCGCTTTTCCAAAGTACTCTTAGTTGCGATTTCACAACTTCGGGTTCGCATTATAGTTATACATGTACAAAATAACTTACAATAAACAAATTCTGATGATTTCTTCAACTGTTCGAGGACTTTCTAGTTGTAATATAAATCTGTGATTTTTCTATATTCGTACTTTCGACGAAGCAAAGCAGTTCGATCTAGATCTGGACATGTATCATCATTAAACATTTACAATATTCAATAGTTGTACATTTTTTTTGGTACATGTAGAACATGTAGAAAATCCGTCTTTTCGAATAAAATCTTAATTTACGTACCATTGTAAAATTGAGAATTGAAAATGAGGAATGTGTCAAAGAGACAACAACCCGACCAAAGAAAAAAACCAACACTGAGCAGAAGGTCACCAACAGGTCTTCAATGTAGCGAGAAATTCCCGCACGCGGAGGCGTCCTTCAGTTGGCCCCTTAACAATATATATATATATATAGTCCAGTGATAATGAACGCCATACTAATTTCCAAATTGTACACAAGAAACCAAAATTAAAATAATACAAGACTAACAAAGGCCAGAGACTCCTGACTTGGAACAGGCGCAAACATGTTTATGATCTCAACCTCCCCCTATACCTCTAGCCAATGTAGAAAAGTAAACGCATAACAATACGCACATTAAGATTCAGTTCAAGAGAAGTCTTAGTCTGAAGTCAGAAGATGCATATACGGACCCTGGATTTAAATCAGATATGATCTGGCGGTTTTTGTCTTTTTTTCAAAATACATATTTTTAATTGTGACTATCTTTAGTTTCGAATCTTTCTTTCATTCTAATTAATTTAGTTTAAATGAAAATAAGGAAATTGGAATTAAAACACTGTTGAAGAGAAACTACATATTCGGGTTAAATTCACCTTAGTTTGTTAATTCAAGTTTGACATCTAACATCTTAATCCGTAATCCACATTTACCCGACAACCTTAAATTGTTTATTGAATTTTATCAATCAAATATCCTCACACAGGAAACTAGACAAAATAAGTTATTTGTAATGGTATTTATCAAAACTAAAATGATTGAAAATATCTTTGTAGAATATGAATTTGCCTAATAAGCGAATAATTATAATACATATATTTCAACATCTTCAATAGAGAGATTACTGATAAGATGCCCAAAATATATGTACATGTATACATATTGCGATTAGTGCTATATAGTATGTCAATGATATCGAATGCCCGCTGAGTGTTAAACATGTTTGACACTGCTGGTTTTAATTTTCTGACTCAAGTATAAATTTAAGAAAAGTTAATAGTTTCTGAATATTTTTAGATTCAATATTTTATCATTATTATTATTTTTTAAAGTCTCACCACATACAAACATAAAATGAGATCTAGAATCACAGAACTAAACAAAACATTTAAACATTTGCATTGTGTGCATCAATCTTTAAAAAGATAAATGAGACGCGTATAAGACACAATATATAAATATAAACAAATTTTTACTCATTTACATTCAAAATTTACAGTGTCCGTATATAACAAATGAAATGAAACATCTTTTTATTTAAGAACAAGTGAAATAAAATGCCGTTTCTTTTCAATAAAATATTGTTGATGTTTTTGGCATCTATTGCAGCAACATTGTAGTTATTGAATAAATATATAAATTTTTCGCTATTTGATATTTATAAATTGAAATGTTAAGCCTAATGTATTATTATATGTCTATAATGGGCATTTTAAAAGGACAGGAATATAAAAAAGAAGATGTGGTATGATTTCCAATTAGACAACAGTCCACAAGAGACCAAAATGACAGAGACATTAACAAATATAGATCACCGTACGGCCTTCAACAATGAGTAATGCCCATACCGCATGGTCAGCTATAAAAGGCCCTGATATGACAATGTAAAACAATTCAAACAAGAAAACGTACCGCCTTATTTATATAACAAAAAAAATGAATGAAAAATAAATATGTAAAACATAAACAAACGACAACTACTGAATTGCAGGCTCCTGACTTGGGACAGGCGCATACATAAATAATGTGGCGAGGTTAAAATTGTTAGCGGGCTCCCTATCCTCACCCTAGTCTCGATCAGTGGTATAACAGTACATGTACAACATAATAAAAAAAAGAGGGTTTGGATGGGGTTCAATGATTAGAGAATAATGCCCTTGAAAAATGAAGATTAGAGAATAATGGGCATAAAAAATAAAGATTAGAGAAATGCGTGGTCTAAAAATATAATGAACATTGAATGATCAATAAAAGAAAACGCTAAAAGATACCTGAATTTTATTGAATGATTAATAAAAGAAAATGCTAAACATTATCTGGTAACAGAATTTTCTCTTCTTAAAATTTAAAGAAAATTATCAAAGTTATCATTGTAAAAATATGATAAAAGTGAAAACAAACTTGGTAAACCTTTTTTGGTTTCGTGGTAACAGACTATAGGATTCAGTCAATATGAACTGGTTTCCGATACTTCTACTCGGGCTTTAAATTCAGTGGCGGATCCAGAGGGGGCGTAGAGGGCGTACACCTCCCCTTTTGCTTGAACTTTTTTTAAAATGATTAATCAGACTAGACTTCGTGAATTAATAGGGAGATGCAGCATCTAAAATGTCCAACCCTTACACCTTACCAGCAACTACAAAATATGCATGCCCCACGCCAGGAACCGTTTAAAAAGTGCATATTTCACTTATTTTATGTTTTAAGTCCTAAAAAGGGGCAAAAAAAAAATTTCGCCTCGCTCCCTCGTTACAAAACTACAGCCCCTCTTTCAAAAAGCCTGAATCCGCCCCTGTTTATATCTGACTATGCGGTTGGCTTTAGCTCATTGTTGCATGCCGTACAGTGACCTATAGTTGTTAATTTCTGTGTCATGTGGTCTCTTCGAAGAGTTGTCTCATTGGCATCTTCTTATGTGTAGTCAAAATCACTGGAAAGAACTGATGAAAACTTGGACTTGTTACTTCATAGAACTAGCACTTAAATCATGCAGAACAATACACACCAACACGTCATTGTTGAGTAACAAATGAAAGCCTTGCTGTTGTTTGGAAATCACCGTTCTCATTCATTTAAAAGAATGATTTTTACTTTTTTTTTTTAAAGATTAAAGAAAACTGGGGAAAAATTAGAGAATAATGCGTAAAAAATTACTTTTAAAGAATAGACGTATTTTTTGAAAATTAGAAAAAAAGGGGTGAAAATTAAATGTTTACAGAAAAACAGCCCCCCCCCCCAACTCAGACCCTCCTATAAGAATCATTTTAAATAGGATGGACAAAAAGATGGAGGGGTAGAGTGTAATATTTGTAACTGGGCGTTAAGCAATCATGAATCATTTAATCTATTCTTTATATTTTCATCTCTTTATTCTGTAATTTAAAGTGCTTATTCCACTATCATCTTTATTTCTGTAAACTTACTTTCATAGCCTCATATATGTACATGTACATGGTATTTGATACAGGAACAATATACCGTCGTATATTACAAAAATTGAGAATGAAAATGAGGAATGTGTAAAAGAGACAAAAACCCGACTATAGAGCAGACAAAAGAGGAAGGCCTAAATTACGGGTCTTTAATGTAGAGAGAACCTCATGCGTATACATACATGCATTATTGTATGCACATGCTTGTTCCAGAGACATATAATACAATTATATGTCTCTGGATAAACATAATTATTTAGAATTAAAAAGTGTATCGTTATCAATAAGTTCATTTTCAAAATCATTTATTTAAAGTGAAAAATCGCGAATTATCCCTTTAAGGCTTGTTGAAGATCTTCATCAAATAACGAATGAATATAAGAAGATGTGGTATGCTTGTCAATAATTTAATTCACCGTACATGTGGAATACCGTATGATAGTTTTTTTGGTCTAAAAAAAAATACATCTACTACATGTCTTTGATTTAACAAATGATAAAAGATCTGGCATAAAAACGTGATTCTGAATATAATCTAAAAATTGAAGAGAAAGCCAGACTAAGACGTTATACAATTCAAAGAATACAAATCTTAAAGTTTTATTACTTAGAGGTATACTGTCCCCTTCTTTTAACCTACAAGAAAACTTCACGAGAGCCGATGATTAAATATCCACCTTGTTTTTCCGTATATATACTGAGCCAAAAAGGTTTAGCAACACTTTTTTTTATAATTTTTTTTTGTTGTTTTTGGAAAAAAATATTTAAACATCATTGATATAATCCTTAGTTTTAACTGTAACAGTCGTACTTTTTTCCTACTGATTGATTTCGCGCCATTTCAGCTTTGCACGTGTCAATGATGTTTTACCTTCTGTACCTGTAATTTTAAAACGATATTAAAAAATTCTTTTTCACTAACGTTCAGAAACACACCATTGGTAAGAAAAACACAAACACCGTTGAAAAATTTGCTTGGGGCGTCAACCAGGCCACCCCGAAAATGACAGTCAGAAAGGTCTTGAAACGGTTGATGCCGGAATGAGGGTTGTTGACATCATGGCTCGATTTAATGTGCACTAGGCAACAGTTCAGAGACTAACAAACAGATATCGACAAATTACAACTGCATAGGATAGGTCGATATCTCGTAGACAAGAAAAAACTATCGTCAAGGGAGGAGCGCTTCCTTCGCTTTACGTCAACACGTGACAAGTTTTTTTCGGCTAAAAAAGTACTGCATTGACTAAGGGAAGTTGCTGGTGTTCCTGTTAATCCTTCATTGGTGCACTAAGGGCATGGCTGAGAAATTGATTTTGAGAAACACTATACTCATTTAAGCATTTTGACCCTCCCGCGCTCCATACAAAGAAAATCCTAATTAATGTGAGTGATAAACATTCATGTTGCTTCTGACATATCATAATTCCATGTTTGTGTTATTAAAATTATATGTTTAAATTTTATGATTTTGTAATAAAACAAAATTTCACTGTTGCTAAACTTTTTTGGCTCAGTATATATATTAAAATAACTTAAGAAGCAATTCAAAGGATATTCAATTTGTTTCAATATTGCCGAAAACTGAGGCTACTATAAATTTTATACATGTAGTCGTCTCAGCCGAAAACAATACATAATATTGATAATATAAGCAAGTGTGACAAACCAAATTGAATCACAAATTTGTTGTTTGGGATTATTCATGGTTCACTAGTATTCCTTTCACGAATTTGGCTATACTTTTGGACCTTTTGGATTATAGCTCTTCGTCTTTTATATTAAATTTGCTATTGATTTCATATATTTTGGCCTCGAGCATCACCGAAGAGACATGTATTTTCGAAATGAGCATCTAGTACAAGAAAATTGGTACCGTTAATTGTATTCTATATTAACCAGTGACACGTGTCCTAATTTTTAAGAAAAGGGATAGAAAAAGTATGAATCAAAAATATCCGGTTTTTCAAAACAATATTTTCAAAATGCATTGCATAATTTAAACCGATTTAAAGTGTTTCATTTTATTGTATGTTTGTGCGTATACGAAAAAATGATAGAAAGTTAAACTTCAATGTTCATGACTTACAAGTATTATAATATTTCTTGTAAAATTGATAAATGAGCGGTTTTCACAAATACTGAACATTAGAATATATCGTAAACGTCAATTAATGAACAAGCAACCCAACGAGAAAAATATAATTTCAGAGGCATCTACATGTACATGTATAACTAGTTTTGAGTTAGAGAAATCATTCAACATGTTCATTGCCATATGATTCTATTCAGATTTGTGAGTTTTTTCGATTTACGAATAAGTCTATAAGATACAAAAAATTAATTGAAGCAAAAAAAAAGAAAGAGACATGAAATAACGAATTAACATAAGTTTACAAATACATACCTAGGTGCATTTACCAAAACAACATTTGAACTTATTAATACATTTTTTCATATTATTGTAATTTTATGTTTATGTACCCGATATGGAGTTCTTCTGAAAATAAAAATCACTTGAATGGGTATTTCTGGTGTATATACATGTATCACACTTGCTATCTACATGTACAATATACGGAAATGACACGGCTGGGTATGTTAAAGTTACTGAAGGTAGATTACTGGCAGGTGTATATCCCCGGGCGAAGAATTTACTGATTTGTCAAAACGGTTAGGTGTAACTTGTCATATTGTAAAGTTTTGAATCGCGCTCATCTCTTTTTTTTATTATATGAATTGCGCCAATAAATGAAACTTGACACATTCCCCATTTCCATTCTCGATTTTATTAATTGTGTCATATTTATCTCGAAACTATTAACCTATTTACACGTACATGTAACATTAGAATACCTACTTCAACTGTTGAATAACTTTATAATTACTAAAATTCAAAATTATGTACTTCTCCTTCCGTATGCTATGTTTTTTTGTGTCAATTCTATCTTTCCATCAGGTCCATAGTGCACTTTTTTTGTCAGTCTAAGTGCACTAAGGAGGCCCTTTCAGTTTGCGATTTCTGTACCTACATGAAAATACCTAAAAGGACCTCCTCAGTGCACTAAGAAGAAACATTTGAAAAGAAGTCTATAATATTTGCGCAATTAAATGATTGTTTTATTGGCGCTAATGAATGTTGCAGTTTTTATGATAAAGTTATGCAAAACAAGAATTCGCGTAATTAACTTGTGGTGCAAATTAATTCTTTTTTAGCCAAACTGGATATCGGCCTACAAAACATTGTGTATACACAAACAAAGCAAGATTTATCTTTTGCGCAGTCTAGCCGGAGAATACAAGTTTTTGCAATTTGTGAAGGATTTTAATTTTAGAATGTAATGAACAAGTAAGAAGATCGTTAAATCGGAAAATGAGCTATGCACGATGAAAGTTTGGTGCGTCGATAAAAATTTCATGGATTCACTTGATAATTGTAAAGTTTCAAGTCTTTGAAAAAAACACCCATTTGTAGAACTGATTATTTCGATCCTTCAAATATGCATGTGTAGAATAATAATAAAAAAAATATATTATTAAGTCTCTTTCATATAGATACTGTAGATTTGTATTTGAACATCGATTGCAAACATAACGTTCAGTGAGAAATATTTCATGTATTCGTACAGAAAACAAATCAACTTCTTTCAGAATACAATTGATTGGTTATTGAAGTAAATGATTTGCGACAGAATCAGTGACACTTGGCCAGAAGCTTACCTCTAAAATAAAGAAATATAAAAAAAGGTAGAGTTATTTTTAATTCTGTATTTTACTCATAAAGGACTTAAGCACTTTTTACAGTCAATGCCGAAAATATGAAATACATCGATTTAAATTATGTACACAATAAATAATTTTTGTATACATAGTTTTCCGTGTCTACATTTGAATACGAGTACAATATAGAAAACCATCATGTTATATAATTTTATTTAACTATTTTTTTTTCAACAGATTCACAAGTTTTGCATTTTTAAACCGCGTGTGCATATATATTTTAATGTTTTTATTTTAATTCCTTACATATGAACATGATACGTGTATTATTCATTCGTTTCAACGTTTTAAATTGTGAAGCATGTGACTTTAATAAGACTATACGCATTTAAAGTTTGAAACAAAAAACGATAGACACATCGAGGTCGTTTTGCTTGGGTGATTTACCTGTAAAAAGCTCGGGTCTCATCCATGTTTAAACGAATTAATGCATGTTTGAAATAGTTTAACGGGGGCGTGGCCTATTAGTTTAACGCAACTAACCAGCAACTTGATTTCAATTGATTCACCGCAGAGAAATCTATTTGACTGGCGTTAAAATGAATTGATATGAATTGATATGAATTAAATATAATTTTTAATTTTTGTCAATCTTTATCAAATAACGATCAATCTCATTTAAATAGCGTTAACACGTTTTTGTCCGTTCAAGTTAAATTCGGGTTACTAGTGGAATGGACAAGAACTGTCATATTCCTGACTTGGTACAGGCATTTTCAAATGTAGAAAATGGTGGATTAAACCTGGTTCTATAGCGCTAATCCTCTCACTTTAATGTCAGTCTCATCAAATTCCGTTATATTTACATGGATGCGTTAAATAAACAGACACAATAAATAAAATAGTCAAAATATGGTTAGATCAGTCATCATCGTATAACAATTTAAAAGTTTATATAAATTTTGTATTTGAGTTCCTTGTATGTCAAGAAACATAACCATAAAATGGAACATAGGGGTAAAATGCATTTTGTTTGCCTTTGAAGACAGATACAACGAAAATTTAAATGGAATTTTTAAACTCATTGCTCATACAGTTTTCATTATGTTTCCGCTCGGATCTTACAGTGGCAATATTTTTTTTTTGCTCAATTTTAGGTTTTTAACTTAACTAATCTTGTTTAATTTACTTTGATATGACGTGAATCATTATAAACAAACACTTCATCTCTGACATCCCTAAATGCTTCTTTTAAATTAAATGTGCAATAAAACAGTCTTCTTCAGAAAGACCCATGTCATACCATTTTCTCAGTCTCTTGTGACAATCAGTTCGTGAGCATCATTTTGCTGACACGATTGTAGTTCGCATATGATTTGAAGGTCACTGAACTGAGGGTGATATTTGGGAACCTTTTCCGATTCTGTCGAAAACTTCCAAAACATTTCTTCAATTCTCTTCGTAGGATATTTGATCATTGTAATTTGTGTTAAGATATATTTCGCTTTAACTTTGAATAATAACTTGGCTGTCGCTGAATTACACCAAAAGGTATTCCTCCGATTCATCTGCCCTGTTCCAGACGTTTTTACATCATCTACAAAATAGGGTTATCTTGCTCTTGCAATTTGGTTGCAATTTAGTTCAATAAGGTATGTTTTGTCATTCAACTGACAAATGTACGGTACACACTGGGAAAGTTTCTGAAAAATCATCAGCATGGTTCATGCCATGCATTAAATTCTGGGCTTTTGATGTTGGTCATAAATTAGTGGCTGATAGTAAGACTACATTCTGGGTTTTTTAAAGGTGGACAGCCCGGCGTGGTACGTTGGCGGTTTTTTTAATGGACGGTAGGTTTAATTTGGCAGAGTAAAAATCGTTATTGCATTATATAGTCATTTAATATCACAATTGTGTTTAAAAGTTTTTGCATAGCACAAATTTTATAGTTATCTACATAAAAACGTGCATAGTCATCATAAGTCCGTTTTCGCTTAACATCTGAAGTTCAGGGAAGCTCTTGTAATCTGTTCTGATTGATATATCGCCCACATTTTAAATAAATATTCTAGTTTCTCTTTCTCTAATCTTGATTTTTTTGTTACTAACTGACTGTAATTCAATGATAAAAATCCATCGTGACATAAAAAAAATCTTTATGAACTTCTCTATATCTTTAAACTCTGTTAAATAAAGATTATGCCGATATGAACTAACTAACCACAAATATAATTTGATTAGAACATACTCACCCCCCCCCCCCCTTTTTTTCTCGTCCAATGAATAGTCAGTTTTTAACCTTCTTATTTCCATAGTACATGGGCATTTTAAAATGCTATACATAAATGACATTCATTTGTAGAAGAACTATTTAAGTGAACTATTAATAACTTAACTAACGAAGTGTACAATCCCCTGAAGCATTTTCCTTTAGAAAATAGCCTACTGATTAAAGATTGAAAAGAATTATAAAAAAAAGGTTTTGACATTGCAAATCTTTATATTAATAATACATTTATAAAACAAACAAGTTAAACGGGGCAAAGATGTAGTTAAAATTATCTTTCATATAATTTTTATATCGTACATTCGAGTCGTTAATAATTTTTCATTCTCAAGAATGCTGATGATATTAAACAATGGGGTTTTTTTTTTTGGCTTTTTTTTTAACACAATACATGTACATTCATCAATAACTTATATATCTCATTAAATGAAGATGCAAATATTACAATAAGAACAAAATGATGAAGCTAGTGCTTCGCCGCAAAATAAAGATATTGACTATATAGTTTTTATATCTCTACAAAAGTAGATTTAAAATACCTTTTTATGTAGTCTATGAATTTAGATGTTAAGACTTCATTTTAATGCAATTTGTTTGTATTGATAATTTTCATTGGACGTTTACAACTATTTTGAGGGGTTAGATTCTACGTTCTACCAGTCCGCAACTAAGAAAGCCTCTAAAGCGTACGAAAAGTATAAATACGTCTTATATTTATGTTTGACATCCAGAGTATACATCTGACGTCACATTGTTTAGATGCTAAAGACGGTGGATTTTTAATCCAAAATATTTATCAAATGGAATTTAGTTTAGTATGTCGCATTAGACTGGAGAAAACTGTATTGTCTGTTTAGCTTTGCCTTCGTTAAACTTGATTTTACTGTCGCAAATTTCCGTTTACCTATCTCCGTTCCGCGTTGCTAGGTAAACTCAATTTGCGAAAGTAAAATCTACGGTTTACGAAGGCCAAGCTTAAAATACAATACAGGTATTTCTTAATTCACAGTACATTCAATAAATAAAACTACTTATTTATGTAGTTCACAAACCAAAACAACAACAAAATGTAAAAAAAAACAGTTTGAACATTAAATAAATATATAAAATTATTCAAGAAGCGATCTTTTTCTGTACACTTTTTTAAAATGGTATACAATATAATTCTATGAAAATGTATACTTTGTTCAAAGCCATTATTAATAGGTTGAAATATTTTATTAAAGTTGCCCTAATTCTTGTTATAATATGTTCACGTCTAGATATAAAATATAAATGACGATCGTCAATTTACAATTATAGCTGTTATGATTTTAATAACTATGTTTGTGTGAAACAAAATATGTTATTGATGATAAAGTTGTTGCATACAAAACTTCAGCAATTGATTAAAACTGCTGTGAAATTGATCTTATATTTTGTTTGTGGACACAATTATTGAATGTGCGTAAATGATTTTTTTTTAATCTAGAATAACCTTCTTAGTTGCGTTAATCAAAATCAGTATGCTAAACGAAGGCAAAGTTATCAAATTTGAACCATTTACCTTCTAAACATCTAAACAAGCTAAGCACATTTTGTTTCCTGCTAAGCATTTTATGTAAAAGTTCCAGTCTTGGGCAATTGATTTGACGATAAGCTGACGTCCAGCAATGAGTTGACATTTGCTTGTATTAGCATTAAAATTGACTCCAAAACAAGCATCTTTTTTTGCACATTCCGAGAGACATCTTATTCTGGACGGCTGCATTACAATATTCAACAATGCCATATTGCCATATGTTCCAGGCTTGCCACAGTAGTATCCAGTAAACACAGCTATAATAATTAAAAAAAATATGTCATTGGGAATCTTCACAGGGGGTATGAGCACATATTTCCTGTCAGGGTTTGTATCTTTACATGTGATATTTAGACTAGTTGCCTATCAAAGTGAAAAATCTTCAATACTTCCTTCACCACAAAAAAAAATACCACTATGAAATAGCTATTTTAAATTGGTGTTAAAAATCAATCATAAAACACGGTAACATATAGTTGCTTACTGTTAAATGTGTCACGTCATTTGCTCTCTAATGGATAGTTGTATCATATACAATTATGTCACATGTCTCTTAAAAATAATTTCTTAACTAATTTAATTATGTGTGTGATGTTTTGAACGAATTATATATTTTTTTCATTCCTGAAAGTTTATAATATGATTGCAAAGATACGATTGCTTGTAGAATCGTCGGTGTAACACCAGTAGTAAATACAAATTGTAAATATTAAAACAATGTTCATATACAAAACTTCTACACTACATGTATAAGTATATTTATGTTGTTTAAAACAAAATGATGTCATTGTTATTTTTGACGAAATGAAATTCATTTATATATTTCGTTTTTCGAGGAGGAAGTAATGAACACACGTTTTGCACTGCCTAAATACATGTAAGATACTTAACTTTTATACCATTCAAGAGGATAACGAAGAGATGAAAATAAAAGATAATTCAACGTCTCTCTAGATTGTTTTAGTATGATAATTCATTTTTATATTCTGGTAGGATTTTTTATTTTCTAGAGTTATTAGAAGAATATATCTTAAATAAATTGACTTAATCAAATAACTGGTTTAATATTTTTTTAATCATATAAATTCAGTAATGTACCTCAAAAACGGCTGTCAACGCCCGTGTAGTTTTATTTCGTCTAGATAACATTGAAACTCTTATTGTATCTAATTACAAGCACTTGGGGATTACTTTTACCGTTAAATATGTCGGTAAATAAAGGCGACAGTAGTATACCACTATTCGAAATTCATACATCAATTGAGAAAAAAACAAATCCGGGTTACAAACTAAACCTGAGGGAAACACATCAAATATAAGAGAAGAACTACACGGACGACACAACAGAAACACAACACTAAAATGTAACACACACAGAAACGAAATATAATATAACAATGGCCATTTTCCTGACTTGGGACAGGTCATTTTAATTTAAAAAAATGGTGGGTTGAACCATGTTCGGTAAATACGCAAGCTGAATATTATTTATTAAGGAAACTGTTATTATTCTGAATTTCCGTACACATTCAATTATTAAATGTCTTTAATTCTATATATATAAATTACAACTCATATTTAGGAGAGGACTATCTAAGTTGTGATAACTTGTGTGTGATCTATTTTGTTATACTTTGCTAATGAAATATATATATATATATATATATATATCTGAAATGAATTATGAGCTCTTACTCACTCCTGATAAAACAAATTTCTGTAAGCATGAATTTTAAAAGCAATGAAAATGAAAAACTGTTACGCATGTCCACATGAAGCCCGATAACAAATTTTAGGAAGCTACTATTCATTTTCCCTAGAAATGTTTTAGGATTATTTCATACGTGGTCATTATGTAATCGAAAATTATAAGTATTTGGTAAGCAAGAAGTTCACAAGAAATGAATCTGCAAATGCCTCACACAGACTAGACTGTTGACATTGGATCTGATCTCAAATGTTAGGAAGCTCTGATTTGTAGTCTATGAGAAAGATGAGACAGACACTTCATAGAACTGATATTACGGACATACAGGGGTGCAAATAACGTATCTCCTCCGTTGGAGTGAGGGTAAATAAAATATACTTAAAAGCAAACAGAAACAATATACAAGCAGATCATTTAAGATATCAAATTACATTAATTGCTGGCCTTGCATACAGTATTACAATGACGAAGAATGACATAGTGACAGGTTTTATATAGCAACAGCTGCAGTATTTCTTACATAATGATAACTTTGAAAACCTAAGATGCGTCCATTGGCAGTTACTGTAACTATTCATCGACCATCAATGATATATTGTATACTTTTAATACAAAGCAAAAAACTACCAAGAACAATCTACAAAAGAGGGGCGAAAGATACCAGAGGGACAGTCAAACTCATAAATCGAAAATAAACTGACATCGCCTGGCTAAAAATGAAAAAAGACAAACATACAAACAACAGAACACATGACACAACATAGAAAACTAAAGAATAAGCAACACGAACCAACAAAATACAAATATTTATCTTTCTGGTCTTAATCAGAACATGTCTGCATGTGTTCATACTTAATCAAATTTCTACTTACGAATGTGTTCCAGAATCCATATTCCTTCAGCTCCCCATGCCGTCATTATACCCACTCCTTGTATTGGTAAGGGTGTAGCATCAGTCCAATCTATCACAACTTCAGTTCCATTGTTCGTAGCTTTAGTAAGGGTGATTCTTCCGGCTATTGTCCAACTTAGTATAAAGGTCACGTGCTCTTCACAATTTATTATTCCTGGAGTATATGGCCCTAGAGTTTCACCAGTATTGTACTTCCGACGAAAAAATGTGTTACCGTTTTCGAATCCACCACCCAGACATATTTCGTAGAAGTCGGGAGAAGTCAAGTCAACTGCAGCAGAAAGGAGAATAAAGGCGGCATAACATGCTTTTACGCTAAACTTAATGGATTTGTTTTGAGCAGGAAATATATGGTAGCTTGACAGACTGGTATAATAATCATAAACATTCTGTGTTCTAATTGCATCAACATCTCCACTATTCGTGGTTTTGATCCATATTTCTTCCAAGGTTTGACATGCCACTAAAAAAATTGAATAATTAGAATTTTTAGATAAAGTATTGGTATCCAATCGTTTGTGTTTTTGATTTTGCCATTTGATTATGTACTTTCCGGGGGTTTTTTCCCCGGTGTTCGGTAGCATTGCCATATCCAAAAATCAACGCCACTTTGCTTAGGTAGCAATAAACAGTAGGAAAAAATATTAAAATTTGCCCTTATAAATTTTACCATCCCCTTTGCATTGCTTTCTTGCAATAACAAGCTTACTGTTTGTGTCATATATGGGCATATGTATGTAATCAGAATCTTCCATAGCTTTCATATCCAGTATATAAAATGGTAAAATATAATTTCTTTTGGGTGTATCCATGGCAACAATCTGCATTTATTTGTTATAAAATATTGCAAAAAGGGGGGAAAGATGTCACATATTTCCCCAAAATTTGGCTAAAAGTAGAATTTCAATCGCTTGATGTAATACCTTTTCTGAAACTGTGTACATATATCATTCAGCAAATCCAATGAAAATCATATGTCTTTCATCTCATTTTTTTGTAAAATTGCGTCAAAAACTTCGTGTAGGAAAAAAGTGTTTGTAAACATTACATTAATTTCTGGATCGATGGGCGGTCTAGCTATGAAAATACGGATTGTCAAACAGAAAACAACCCATAAAACCTCTTTAAAATAATCTTGATGCTCTTAAAAACCATCTTTGAAGGCTAAATTAGCACTCAGCTGTCTAAAAATGAATTGTATTACACAATAACTTTCCTTTTTGAAAAATCCACAGGGGCCAAAATGCGAAACTAAACTCCTAACTGTGTATTGCTACCTTATTTAAATATTATACTAAAGAAATCGGATACGGGTCATGGAAATTATATTGAAATGATAGGGAATTTTGATAAAAATGTCTGTTTTAACTTTAATTTAAGTGATAGACAGGTTGTTGGGACAGAAAATAAATATACACAAACATATACACCATTTAAACGAAACATAATGACTGCCGTTGCAAAAATCAAGGTTCCTGAGCTAATTCTAAAATCGAAGTGAGAGGCTTTAAACATTGCAGTATAAAATACAGGCTAAAATGGCTGAAACGTCAAATTTAGAAACTTCGTGTTGAAAATTGGCTAACAAGGTCATTACAAAAACAGGTTGTGGATGTCCAAACCTTGTATGTGTAGTCGTTGAACTCTAGGTTCCCACATAAAATTGAAATGCCCCTATATTAAGAAGAATAAACTCACGAAAACACAAAAAAATCACTAAATTCGCGTTCATTGTTTTGATTTTGACCGCCTGACAACTTTACGGAAATATCAGAGTGATTATAAACAAGGACTCTGTGACGGGCAACTTATAATATCCGTGCTTTTTAAGATTATAATGATATCAAGCCAGTCCAGATCAAACTATTATCACGTGGTACAATTCTCATTTACATATTATGAATACTAGTATTAATTTTGCAACAATACTACTAATTTCTGGCTATGGTGATTTTACTTCTGACATACTCAATATTGAAAGCCGGTGAATACAATGCGGTAAGACTGGCAATGGGGCAACTTGTCACCAGAGACCAAAGAGTGTGGTTCGGAAAGCAATTATTAATGACTATAAGATATATCTGCATAAGTAAGCTAAATCCTCACCTAACAGTAAAAGAAAACATTTTTGCAAATCAACAGTTTGGATTTAGAGTCAATCATAGAACCACAGATAGTTTGTTTATACTAAAATCTTTAATTTCAAAATATGTAAATATAAAGAAAGAAAAGATATTTGCCTGCTTTGTTGATTTACGCAGAGCATTTGACACTTTGTGGCATAATGGGTTACGATACAAACTCATAAAAAAAAGGGCTAGGGAAAAATTTTTATGAGGTAATAAGTGATATGTATAACTTAACAGAATCTTCTATTAAAATTGATAATAAAATTTCTAAATCTTTCATATTGGAAAGAGGTGTTAAGCAAGAGGATAGTTTAAGCCCTACTATTTTTAATTATTTTATTAATGATATACATCAGATTTTTGACAATACTTGTAAACCTTTAGTCCTTCAAAAATCTGAATTGTCCAGCTTAAGTTTTCCAGACGATTTGGTAATAATGTCAAGTTCATATATAGGACTACAGAATGCTATAAATAAACTAGAGAAGTACTGCTATGACTGGCAATTACCAGTTAATACTAAAAAAACTAAAGTTATGACGTTTCAGAATAAATTTTCTCCAACCCCTGTGGTATGCTATAACACATCCAATTAAATGAGACTAAAGAATACAATTTTTTAGGAAACATTATTAACTATAAAGGTAATTTTAAAAATGCTATCCAAGAACTATCAAAAAAGGGATTGAAGGTCCTATTTGCTTTAAAAAGTAGATTTTCTAACTTTCAATCCATCCCTGTTAATTTATCATGCAAACTTTTTGATGTCTTGATAAGACCTGTTTTATTATATATAGTGAGGTATGGTTTATTGAAGATTATTTATCCATGTTTAAATCTTTGAAACGCTCAGAACAACATGGTTCGGTTTGTGATACTTTGTCGTTAGAAGATAAATTTTGCTATGAAATGATTCATAATAAATACTGTAAATCTGTCCTAGTAGGACTTAGAAAAACTGCATGTAATATTTCAGCCAAAACAGAACTGGGCAGATTTTCTATGGCTTCATTTATTAAACCACCAGTTATGCTATATTTCTGTAGATTTCATACCCATGATATTAATCCTCTGTTAAAAGAAGCCTATGAATTAAATAAGTCCCTGCATAATGATGGTTTTCATAGTTGGTATACATTTGCTCTAAATATTTTTAAAGAGACTGCATTAATTGCTGAAGATTTTGAAACTTATGATAAACCATACAATAAAATTAAATATTCCTTAAAGATGAAGTTTAAACAGATATCACATGAATTTTATACAAAAAAAGTCTTGAATAAACTTTCTTCTATAACAGACAGTTCGAAATTATTTCTATATGCAATGATATAGGCAAATAAAAACTGAGATAAAAATTGAAAATTATTTATTAAAAGAATCAAATTTTAAAACCAGACAATTAATTTCTAAATTAAGGGTTAGTGACCATAACCTAGAAGTTGAAATGGGAAGATATAAAAATGTACCCAGAGATCAAAGGTTATGTAAACTTTGTAATAAAATTGATGATGAATACCATTTTTTTTCTATATTGCAAACTAAACTCAACTTTAAGAGATTGCTTATTTTTAAAGATTAATAATATAAATCCTGATTTTACAAATTATCAACCATTTTTAAAGCTAAACAACTTTTAAATCTGAGCTTTTGACAGAAATTGGTGACTTTATAAAGCAATCTTTAGAATTGCGGAAATGAGGTCCATGTCCATCAAAGGTTACATTAATTACCATTTATAACTATGGGTTTTTTTTATGTTTATATTTGTAAT
Source organism: Mytilus edulis (assembly GCA_019925275.1). Lineage (NCBI taxonomy): Eukaryota > Metazoa > Mollusca > Bivalvia > Mytilida > Mytilidae > Mytilus > Mytilus edulis. The sequence continues at coordinate 62,437,328 of CM034360.1, read as the reverse complement.
TCTTCACTGTCTGTATTAAATGTTGTATTTGTGTTTGCTTGACCCATATGGGTGTATTTTGCAAATAAAAATTATAGTAAACAATGTAAGACCACGACATGTCAAATGTCGAAACAATTAAAGCAAAATATAACAGACCACCGACTTACAGACTGCTAACTTAAGATAGAAACATTTAAATGGAATGGGTAAAACATATTTAAGTCTGCTAAAACTAACCTTAACTTAACCCGGGGTTGTGATTTTACAGCACCACATAAACAAAAACCTTGAAAAAGGCTTAACTTGTCAGATTGGTAAGAAACACAAAATAAAGTATTAACAAAAAGACAATGAATCTAGAAGGCCAGAAAGATCAAATATTTTTTCAGAACACATTCATCATGCGTATATTTAGTTCACTAAACCCGAAGAATTGTACATGTTGTACTGTTATCCTTAGATTTGTACTGTTGAAGTCGACTTCTCACGAAAAATTGTAAATAGAACTTTGATCAAATGACAGAAATTCTAAAGGTTCCTTTCTGTTAAGCAAGAACTGTATAACGGCGGCCTTTTGGCTGAACAATTATGTATGCATACCATTTCAACCAGCGTTATGCTAATCAAAGGTGAAAAATTAGGAATTTTACGGACTATTACATTTTGTAGTGGTTTCCACTGGTTACCATTAAAATATTAGCGGGTGTTAAATCTCTAAAGTGTGCGTCATATCGCAGACTTCTAATAATCAAGTGACCTCAAATGGAGTGAGATTAGAAATGTATCATTTATTAATTAATCAGAGATTTTTCCCAGCTTTTTTTTACAAAATTGAACCAAACTAGCTGCTACAACGATTTATAGTATTTCACTTTTATTAAAAGTTAAAAAAAAACATGTTTTGTATATATCGTAGCAAACGCCAGTTGAAATAAATATATTGTGTTTTCTTAACACGTGTTAAATTAAACATATCACTTATTTTCTAAATGTAAAGAATCTTACCTAAAACAAAAGTGAAAGCCACCAAAAAACTTGTTGCCATTTTCATTTTACACGTCCGTATTCAATTTGTTTACTATGGCCAACCGGATGATAATTTGGAAACAATACAAAAGTTTGTGCCAACCAAAGTTTTTACTAAGTCTTGAAATGATAAAGTTATCCAGTTATAGAATATTTGAATAAGACCAATTGAAGTCTCCGATACATTCGTAAATGATCTATATACAATACTCACTAATTAAAAATATAGATCGAATCATCTGAATTCAAAATAAATACTTTAACAATCAAAAGAAGCTTTTTAAAAAACCAAATGTGTTGCTTTCGTTGTTTGAACAGCTTTTAAATTGCATATTCAAATCGTAATTATAACGTTTAAATCGAAAATGTTGCTTAGGCTTTCTGCTAACATCCTATATAATCAATTTAAACTATCCGTATAAGATTATGACAAAACGTAAAATATATAATATCATTATCACTGAACTAGTATATATTTGTTTAGGGGCCAGTTGAAGGACGCCTCCGGGTGCGGGAATTTCTCGCTACATTGAAGACCTGTTGGTGACCTTCTGCTGTTGTTTTTTTCTATGGTCGGGTTGTTGTCTCTTTGGCACATTCCCCATTTCCATTCTCAATTTTAATATAAATTAATAAAGTAACCAAAAACCATTTACTATTCTTTCGCTGTGTTCACTGTATAGATAATTTGATCTAAATAAATCAGTAAAAAAAAGAGGGGATATTAGCTATAAAACAAAGTTTAGTCCACCGTTTTCTACATAAAGAAATGCCTGTACCAAGCTAGGAATATAAGTTATTTTCCGTTCGATTGATGTGTTTAAGCGTTTGATTTTGCCAATTTATAAAGGAATTTCCCTTGGAGTTCGGTATCTTTGCTATTCTACCTTTTGTTTTAATTTTTTGAATTTTATTACAATGACTTTTAGTGGATATTGAATCCGACTGTCTCCTCTCAAATAGTTATGGACTAACCCCGAGAATCTTTTCTATCTACATGTATTACATGTACCTACTGAGCAAGGTAGCAAAGACCTCAAGTCAAATGGGAAAATGAATTCACAGACCCTTTTTCAATACTACAGGCAGTAAGGCAAGGTGATATTATCAGCACAGACCTCTATAAGGTGTATTTCAATTCCTTGTTGAATCAGATAGAAAAATATGGTACAGGTGTACATATTGAACCATCCTTTGCGCCTACAAGTGCAGATGATGTGTCTCTCCTAGCCAATACAGGAGATCTGCAGATACTTCAAGATACCACTGAAAATTATAGCAAATAACAAAATTACAAGCTCCAGCCAACGAAATGCGCTTGTTTTTGAACATTGGTATACTTCTGTTGCCTTTATTCATCTCAATGAACTGCAAAGATGAAGATTGTCAACAATTTATATTGGGAAATAATACATGACTACAACCAGAAACATGTGTACATCTGCATAACACATAACAAGAACAGAAATAAAACACTGTCAACTCACATACAGTTTAACAAAGAAAAGGCTAGGCGTACGCTCTATAGTCTGACATGGGCAAGGGCAAGGCTGAATGGAAAAAATGGTTTAAACCCAATTGCTTGTCTGCACCTACTACAAGTATATCATATGTACTCCCGATCCTGTTGTATGAGTTAGAAATCAATACACAATAGCACAATGACGGGATGTAAAAGTACAGAGCCACGTCAGATATGTATAAAAGGAACTAAAAAAGGCCTTTAGACACAGTACATTAGCACCCGAGATCACCCCCAGTTTTTGGTGGGGTTAGTGTTGCTTATTTTTAAGTTTTCTATGTTGTGTTTTCTGTACTATTATTTGTCTGTTTGTCTTTTAATTTTAAGCCTTGACGTTGTCAGTTTATTTTCGATCTATGAGTTTGACTGTCCCTCTGGTATCTTTTGAAATAGTATTGAAAACAATACTTTACAATTTCATACGTCTGATGCGCTTTTCTAGATTTTCCTTCATCAGGAACGTTCGAAGTCGAATATTTGAAAGCCAAGGATGTATAAGAATCGAAACAGTTGAAGAGCTGGGTTGTTCTCAGGTGCTCAGGAAGGGAATACATTACTGCTCTTCATTTGGAACCCCGTGTTGCTCGTTTTAGTACAAACTTGGTTATTATTCTACGTTGTAAATGTTAGATTCTAGAACAATATGAAGGGGATTGTGGTTACGACAATTGGATCGTATACGCTGTCATATGTGAAACACAAATTCCTTAACGGTCAACTAATTCGTTATGACGTTCTAAATATTTCCGAATGGATTACTTCAACTGCACAACTTGGTACTCTTGTTTTTTCAACACGATATGAAATACAAGCTTTAGAATTGTGTGTTACCTTGAAGATATATATATACAGGTGCTGCGGAAATGTTGTTTCATAGAACTTGAAAAGTTCTCAAGAAAGCTTAAATCATCCCTTTTTTGTACTAGTGTGGATCTAGCCGGCGTTAATATTCATGAGGCTAGCCGTCAATAATATTCATGAGATCAAAACCGCGTTCGATGAAATGTTTTGGGTAGTTATTAGATTGTGACAATAAAATAACTTTTTCTGTTAATATCCATTATGGTTATGCTATTTATAGCAATATAAAGTAATTAGGAAATAGTAAGCCAATAGGTGTCTTCTGCAAGGTCCGCGTCATTTAAAATGAAAGTAAATGAAAAGTTTAATTGCATTGCCTCACACAACACAAAACAATCATGAACATTAAAATGTTGTTTAATCAATGTAAACTATAGTAATTAAAACAAGATGATTAAATATAGGGTAATTAAATGAAATTAATTGTCATATGGGCATTCCATAATCTGTTCGTTGTCTACAAATATAGTCCAATTCTAAAACTAAAATATACAATACTTACGATAGTATCACACAAATAAAAAGATCAGAAAAACAAGAAACATAGTTAATTGAAGGAATATAATAAACAGAAAAATAGAAACTGTCAATTACTATTTCAATCTCATAATTCTTCAAAATTACGGAGATCAATAAGAGTCTTTAAACTCAACATTACCAGTCCATTTTATTGCCTCTAAAATGGCCCATAGCACTTATGCCCTAGACCCGTACGAGTTAGTCAGAAAAGGATAAGGGGGGTACCCTGGTATATCACAAATTCGAAAATGAACTATTGACGGCTGGCCAAACGAAGAGATTCTCCAAGTGGGCAATGATACCAGAGGAAGAGGTACTTATTACCTTTAAAATGGCCCATAGCACTTATACCCTAGACCCGTACGAGTTTGTCAGTAGAGGGTTCAAAGGGGGGATATGGTATCTCGGATACAACGAATTCGAACTGAACTATTGCCGGCTGGCCAAACTAAGAGATTCTCCACATCGACCATTATACCAGAGGTAGAGGTTGGTATTGCCTCTAAAATGGCCCAGAGCACTTATGCCCTAGACCCGTACGAGTTAGTCAGAAAAGGATAAGGGGGGTACCCTGGTATATCACAAATTCGAAAATGAACTATTGACGGCTGGCCAAACGAAGAGATTCTCCACGTGGGCAATGATACCAGAGGAAGAGGTACTTATTGCCTTTAAAATGGCCCATAGCACTTATACCCTAGACCCGTACGAGTTTGTCAGTAGAGGTTTCAAAGGGGGCATATGGTATCTTGGATACAACGAATTCGAACTGAACTATTGCCGGCTGGCCAAACTAAGAGATTATCCACATCGACCATTATATCAGAGGTAGAGGTTGGTATTACCTCTAAAATGGCCCATAGCACTTATGCCCTAGACCCGTACGAGTTAGTCAGAAAAGGATAAGGGGGGTACCCTGGTATATCACAAATTCGAAAATGAACTATTGCCGACTGGCCAAACGCAGAGATTCTCCACGTGGGCAATGATACCAGAGGAAGAAGTACTTATTGCCTTTAAAATGGCTCATAGCACTTATACCCTAAACCCGTACGAGTTTGTCAGTAGAGGGTTCAAAGGGGGGATATGGTATCTCGGATACAACGAATTCGAACTGAACTATTACCTGCTGGCCAAACTAAGATATTCTCCACATCGACCATTATACCAGAGGTAGAGGTTGGTATTACCTCTAAAATGGCCCACAGCACTTATGCCCTAGACCCGTACTAGTTAGTCAGAAAAGGATAAGGGGGTACCCTGGTATATCACAAATTCGAAAATGAACTATTGTCGGCTGGCCAAACGAAGAGATTCTCCACGTGGGCAATAGTACCAGAGGAAGAGGTACTTATTGCCTTTAAAATGGCCCATAGCACTTATACCCTAGACCCGTACAGATTGTCAGTAGAGGGTTCAAAGGGGGGATATGGTATCCCGGATACAACGAATTCGAACTGAACTATTGCCGGCTGGCCAAACTAAGAGATTCTCCACATCGACCATTATACCAGAGGTAGAGGTTGGTATTACCTCTAAAATGGCCCATAGCACTTATACCCTAGACCCGTACGAGTTAGTCAGAAAAGGATAAGGGGGGTACCCTGGTATATCACAAGTTCGAAAATGAACTATTGCCGGCTGGCCAAACGGAGAGATTCTCCACGTGGGCAATGATACCAGAGGAAGAGGTACTTATTGCCTTTAAAATGGCCCATAGCACTTATACCCTAGACCCGTACGAGTTTGTCAGTAGAGGGTTCAAAGGGGGGATATGGTATCCCGGATACAACGAATTCGAACTGAACTATTGCCGGCTGGCCAAGCTAAGAGATTCTCCACATCGAAAATTATACCAGAGGTAGAAGTTGATATTGACTCTAAAATGACCCATAACACTTATGCCCTAGACCCGTACGAGTCAGTCAGCAAAGGGAAAGGGGTTTATTGAACTGTTGCCGACTAGCAAAACTAAACGATTCTCCACTAAGGCCACGATAACAGGGACAAAGGTAGTAATTACCTTTGAAATGGATAGTAGCACTGATGCCTTAGACCCGTAAGATTTTTCAGAAGAGGGTTAAAAATGGAAATTAACTATTGTTGACTGGCCATACTAAGAGATTCTCCACGTTAGCCATTATTGGTGAACCTATCGCGGGAGCATAGCGTCTTAATTATTGTACTTGTCCATTGTCGACGTCGTACTGTCAGTGACTTCGCCTTGGGCGGAAATACGAACATGTATATTTAATGTACTGGCTGAACAGTTGTTGTAGTACACATTGCCTTAACTATCATCTATATTTATGATACCGTGACCCGGATCTCGAAAAAATGAAATCAGTCAGATCGGAGAACAGAAGACAGAAGCGCTGTTACCAGACTATTCCGAAATAGAATTACCGGAAAAATAATATCCGAAATACGTTGTGTGTCGCTTTCTCAAAGTCGCTCGCTACAGTAATCCTTAAAGTTTTCCGAAACGTGTGTATCCCAATTCAATCAACTTTTCCATAGATCCTGTATGAGCTTCTTTGTTCGTATTGTGACCGGGCTAAGTATTCTAAGTGGATCGTATTTTTCGAAGAATTTTCAAAATCTCACTTTTTGTTACAATGTCTAGTATTGGAATATCACATTTAGTCCGGCGGCCAGAAGTATATTTCAGACGAGTTGTGCACATCCCGATATAAGCATGAACATTGGCATAGACCTTCCTGAAATATTACTCTTTTATTTCAGATAAGATTTTTTTTTTGAAAAAAAGTCTCACTACCGGTTAATTAAAAAATGGCGGACAACAAACGTTAATCGGCCCAATATAGAAGGCTAGTACTGTGGATTCATTTATTTTCGTGGGTACCAATTTTCGTGGATTCAGGGAAACTTACATATTCGTGGATATTTAATTTCGAAGTTTTACCGAAGTCTGCATACAAGCCTTTGTAAAATTTGTCATTCGTTGAACATCAAATTTCGTGGTTTGCCTGTACCAACCAAATCCACGAAAAATTGGTATCCCACGAATAATAATGAATCCACAGTATGTGAAAAGGATCTATCAGCATGCTGGTATAATAAAATTTGGTACAAACCTTTGTTATGTAATAATTTTGGATATATTATATAGATGAAATGTCTTTAAAACCCCTACTTTCTGTAGAATCCAATATGGCGGACATTGACTAAAATAAGCTTATTTTTTAGGGAGGGGGATTGAAATGTGTTTTAACTATTGTAACTATCATTTAATTATACAGGAACCTTTCTTTGATGCTTCCAATTGCAAGGGATACAATGTACAAGATATCATCAGTATCATCAGTAACGACTGTTCGAATAATGACTTGTTTAATTTCGTGTTTCACTGCATCAGACACATGCACCATGATTCTAGTGTCAGCCTTTTAATACATATGTATTAATATGGTGTTTAACTTGAAACGCATCACGTGGCGGTAAAGATAGAATTTCCTGAACATGTGTAGCTTCAACTGTCATATGCATCCAAAACTTTATCATAATAGTTTCATGCTTTTTAAGATAAGGGCACAATACCCTATCAGCATACTCGTTATGAAACAACAGTGGATGAATGCGTATATAGACAATACCGGTAGTAGCTGACTGCCACAAGAAAAAAGAAATACACTTAGGGGTAAGAGAATACAACGACGAATGCAAAGTCGAAACAAATCTCAAAATTGGTAAAATTTTCTGAGAGATGACGACATTAAGAAAGAACTTTTTAGTTTTATTCACAGGCGCTTGCTCAATAGATTTTGAGGAAGAGTTAGTTGTAGCAACATATGTTTAGGATGTTTTGTGTTATTCACCACATGATGGTGTTTCAAATTTAGCCCCATGTTAAAATCAATAGGCTGATACTATAGAATCAATATAAAAAAAAACATGTGTCTGATGCAGTGATTCACAGACTTAACTGACTCATGACTTGAACAGTCGATACTGATGCTGCTGTCATTGATGTGTTGTTATTCCGTGACATGGGGGCAGACGAACTTTCAAATTGGCTTGTATTTGGAAGTGGAAAAAGCCTTAGATATAATCTATCCATGACCTTTCAAGTGCACGTTTACTTGAAAGGGAACTTCGTTGTTGACATGGATGGCGTTTGAAGATGTGACTTAAAGATTTAGAATGATAATTGATCAGCCAACATCATCAGATATGGATTTGATAATGCCATTGATAAAACGATTCGTGGTCTTGTAGTAAGATCGAACAAACTTATCAGATGGGGTTTACGAAGCAAGAAAACATGTTTTTGGAAGTGGAAAGACTTATTGATGATATTTGAACGACTCGGTCTAATGTTTTTCATCATGTAAAACGTGCAATATACCATGGCGGGTGTGGATAAGTAACAAGCTTGAGATTTGGTTTCTATGTTTACTATTCCAGACGCTTATGAATGGCGGGGAAAATATGAAACATTGGAACCCCTTTGGACAACTCTTTGTGAGGCCTCTTCACCTTATCATGATCAGGAGCTTGTACATTATTGATGTAAAAAACAATACCGCCGCTGTCTTAGTAAATGAGGTAAATCAGCTTTCCGATTGTGAATATTTGCGGCCATAAATGATCTGTACTTTTAAAGATGTTTTAGTACTACAGTGATTTTATCTTATTTTCATCAATCTATCCAAATAAAAGCTCTATATCGAAGATATGGACTGAGGACTCATCTTTGAAATTTACTCCAAATTGGTTTTATATACCGGAAGTGTTAGCTTTGTATTTAATCATTATCTATAGAATACAATAGGTGGTTTAGAAGATAACTTAAAGCCAAAACCAAATGGTAACTGACCAGCACAAAAAAAAACAGTTTCTTTACATTTTGAAATAAAGTTGAATATTAAAGTAAAATAATGATATTTCATGTCCGCCAGTATGAATATAACCGGAAGTTATGCTTTTAAAGACAAATGTCTTATGTATTGTATCCATTAGCAACATCAAAGAAAGGTTCCTGAACAATTTAATGATAGTAGCAATACCCTCTTTTAAAAATAAGCTTATTTTAGTACAATGTCCGCCATGTCGGATTTAACCGAAAGTAGGGTTTTAAAAGACATCTAATCTATATAAAATATCCAAAAGTATTTCATAACAAAGGTTTGTACCAAATATTATTATATCAGCATGATAACAACCGCTTTTCACACACTTACACTAGCCTCTGATATTTGGATGATTTAAGTATGATGTCGGCCATTTAAGATTTTTACCGGATGTGAGACATTTTTTTCGATTGCCTCCTTATCTTGAATAAAAGAGTAACAGCTGAGCTGAGTCTATGCCACATTTTATTCCTGTAGCATGATTTGCACAATTTTCACAAAGCGGCCGTATTAATTTCTGGTACATCAGATCATCGAATCAGCTATTCCATAACATACCAAGTACTTTTGTGTTTTGTCCGCATATAGTAGTACTTTTTCCGTTTTAGCTAGCTTACGTATATCCACACGGTTTGACGTCCAGGATCGTAGATAGAATCCAGTTTCCTCCATCATTGATCTCCCTTCCTTATAGTCAGCCTACCCTCGTTCTGTAAACTTAACAGAATGTTGTCCACATACAAATCAGTCATTCAAACTTTGCAAATTATGCGATGTCGACAAATGCAGTCGTAAACAATTTTGATAGGCATAGTGCTTGATTCCTTTTGTACAGGATGATAAGGAATGTAGTGATACTTTTCTTAAGTTCATCTGTTTCATCTACCTTCTCTATGAATCCTCTTCGTTCCTGTTCTTGTATAATGTTTCCGTACTTCTTTAACATGTCTGAGTTTTGAGTAAGTCTTTGAAGGACGTTTTCTGTCCTTCTGTTCGTGACTGCTTAATTTTTAGGCAATTCATCACGTTTCCAAGGTAACATAGCGGAATATTTGTTTTCTCAAAACTCAATTGATCTGGCCTGATAGACTTAAATATATGCATTGTCGTCTTCGTCTACCTCCCTACTATTTATTCCTATTGAATCTAAATTCCAAAATCTCTCCAGTTTGAATTCTTTAACTTTGTGTGATACTAGAACATTACACATACTAGTCTTCGACGTGTTTGTTTTCTTACCGTATGTAAGTACCGAAGCGTGATAATTTTTGGATTTAAAGTGTGCGTTCTAGTACTTTAGTATTTGATTCAATGTGACGGGACTGCAGGATTTTGGACATTTGTATGAACTTACGTACGTGTCAAATCTTCGTTATCATATTACCCGAAAATTCATCTGAATGAAATAATCTTATTTACCACATCTTCCGGTTCCGTTAACTTTAGAATTTGTTCATTCAAGTCCTTAAACAATGTTTGTGTTTGCACACAAAATTTCCTAGTGTTGCAATGACTTCTACTTGATCGAATTTTGTATTCTCCTTTGCTTCATCTAATCTTCGGTATACCTTGAACTACACGTAGTTTGCGACTGACTATCTGAACAACGGAACCGAAATTACGTTAGTGATTGCGAAAAGCAGATTAACGCAAGTGAAAAACCTTACATAACCGCAACTAGAACTTATGGCCGCAGTTATTGGAACTAGACAAGCTTTTCATGTAAAATCGACCTTCGAATGTAAAAACGTGGCTTTCTGGTCGGATAGCTGTATAGAATTGCACTGGTTAAATCATCGAAACTGTTTAAAAGATGTATTGTGAATGGAGCGCGAGGAATAACAAAATCTACAAAATCAACATTAATGAAGATATTGCCCAAAAGAATGCAAGCCAACCGATCTCTTAACACGAGGAATTGACGTCGATCAATACATCGATAGTGTCCTTTAAAAAAAGACAGAATTAGTTTACGGTATTGACAATTACAGAAAAATACAAAGACGAGGAATTTCTTAACAATGAAGTTCATACTGATCACTATGGTATCAGTAACGTTATAGACAATTGGAAATATGGAACTTTTAGGAAAGTGATTTGAGTGACTGCTTACGTTCAGCGGTTCATATCCAACTACCAATATACCGATATACCAAACATCTGAGATAAAAAACACAAGGAAATATCCTAGCACTAGACAATTGGGACTCTTCATAGATGACGGTAGCTTTTTGAGATGCAATGGAAGGATTCACAGCGGAATCATTTTAGAGAATACCAAATTTCCGTATTTATAACCTGCGAATCATTTACTTACCAAACTGATAGTGACAGACGCACAAGAGCGTTCACTTAATTCGGACTCAATGCTACGCTTACTTACGTACTACAATCGTATTGGGTACCGATACTAATTAGACAATATGTTAGGAGTAATTGATCAAGTTTTCGCTGTTGTTAATCATTTTAATGTTACGTTAGTGTCACGTGCTGACATTAGAGTCCAAATAGAGATACACACATTCTATTCGCTTTTGTTATTGTTAGCTATAAAGTTGTCCGATGTAACCTCTTAACGATATTTGTGTCAAGTGACCAGGATGAATTTACAGCTGAAATCGATACTAACAGGACATAGTAGTGCCGTCTCCGGAATATTCCAGAAATTCGACGAAAAATGGGGAGAGCGGCACAGAACTTGTTGATTCCAATAACCTTCGAAACAGAAATCGTTAACTCTGATGATTATTTATTTAATTTAGAAAAAAAATACAGCCAATAGCAAAATTTATCTAAGTACAAACATCAACGCTAAACACAAATGCCACAAGTTCGCAACATCACGGAAACGTACATGAATGCATAATTTTACATACCTTCATACAAGAGCTTATGTTATTTTTTACGACAAAATTGAAACATATGTACGTGGTTTAGAATCCCTTGGTCAGACAGAGAATACATATGACCCATTATTGGTCCCTATCATATTGAAAAAGTTACCGGGGACGTACGCATAAATCTAACAAGACACCATGAATCAAATAGTTGGCAATTAAATGAACTACTACATATACTATCTCACGAAATCAACATTATGGAGAGAGGCAATTCCTCTGATCATACGGAAACTCAAACCACTACAGCAGCATTTCACACCAATGCAAAGGTACATACAAAATAAATCAACACAAATAAACGTAAAATCATGTGTACTTTTGTAACGAATCACATGTTCTCGTTAACTGCACTAAGTTAACTGATCAAACAGCAAATATTTCTGTTGTTAAACAGCATCTTTCATGTTTTAACTGTCTTTGACCTCCCAATATAGCTGATTGCAAATCACACAAGAGTTGCAGGAAATGTAAAATAAAGCAGCATACTAGTTTATGCATAGACGAGGTTAAAAAGATGAAAAACAGAGTAACACTAATGAATATATTAACACAATTCAGTAAACACAACACAACGCGAAGAAAACGGGTACAGTTCTTCACTCACAGACACAGACTAAAAACTGTCGTAGCGCAAGTAAGTTCGGGCATTCAATGTACTTACACAAACACATTATTTGACAAGGGCACATCGATGTCCTCATCACAGAAAAATAAGCTACAGAGCTTGATTAGACAATTACCAGACAGGAGACCATAAACTTGTCAGGATTTTGTGACACAAGTGATGGCACAGACAACGGAAAATTACCTATCAACGTTTTGATTGTACCAGAAAATGCTGTACCAATGAAGACTTATGTACGTAATATAACAAATTTAAAGTATTTTTTTGGCATGAAATTAGACCATCCGGTCTCACATGACCCAATGGTTAAAGATTCTCTATTGAGTTATATCTAATTCGACTATTACAGGTCAATTGTCGATGATAGAATAGTATAAGGAGCAGGACCTACTACCGTCAAGTAGGAAATCCGTAACCTTCTGTCCGGCACAATCAATTGAATACCTGCAAATCCAGATCACACACTTACGTCAATGATGAACATATTAGTAGGTCACAAAGTTGAAGAGTATAACTTTTATAATGGAGAAATTTATGGAAGTTGAAGCTGCTAGTATAAAAAATAGTGACAACAAATCTGAAAACAGGCAATTCCAAGAAGTATATAAATCAAATGGTAGAGGTTACCACATGGAAACAGAAAGATATGTTGATAAGTTACCTTAAGCTTGTAAGGAGGAACACCACACCTTACTAGACAACAGAAGTATTGAATAACGGAGAACAGAAAATGTCATTAAGCGTCTTAATCGTGAACTTACACTTTTACAGAAAAACGGAAAAATTATTAATGAACAAGAAAAACGTAGATTTATCGAGAGAGTTGATGAACGATCAGCCAAAACAATTGTTCATTCAATACCGCACCATCATTTCCGTAAAAAGTCGTCAACCACGCCAATCAGAATTGTATTTGACTGTAGCTGCAAACCTTCACCTATTAATCGAAGCTTAAATGATTGGATCTTTGGATCTTCGGCCAAACTTTAATGATTTAAAAGGAATTTTTCTCCGATTTAAAATGCACAAATACGCCGTCTCGACAGGTATAGAAAAAAGCCTTACTTATTATGGACTGGATGAAGAGGATCGTGATCTTATGCGTAGTAACCCGGATGACCCAAATAGTCAACTAACCGCAAACAGATTCAAGTCAGTATAATTTGGAGCAACTTTCTCTCCGTTTATCCTAAATGCTGTTATACGTAAACATTTGACTGCAATTCAACAGACTGGACAGCAATGTTAAAGAAATTCTTTTATGTTGACAATATTATATCGAGCTTTAATTAACAAACGAGCACGAATGGACAATAAAACACTCAACACGATAATGACTGAAGTAGAACGTTTACTCAGTGATCGCCCACTAACATACGTTTCATCGGATCAAACACGGACGACGAACCCCTTACTCCGTAACATTTATTATATTGAAAACGGACCAAGACGCTACCGTATAACGGCCTTGAAGACTGTAGTTTACAACTAGGAACCAAAGACACTACGCATGAACCAGTAACTGGCTAGACAATCGAAGTTTCTTTCATTTAAAATTCTTAAAAACTACATAAAAAGATGGAAGCAGGAATACACAAATTCGCTTAGGAAATATTACCGATACACAGATCGAAACACATAGAACATTAACGTCGGAAATATGTAGTTCAGATTCAAGACTTTGTATCTAGAGTAAATTGGACTTTGGCGATCATTGACAAATTATTTTACGGCAAAGATGGACTAATACGATCAGCCATAATTCGAACAAAAACTGGTTTGATATCTAAACCAATCATCAAACTTGAATTCTTTGGAACTTGAAAATATAGCAGCTCAGAGTGAGGAAAAGACGAAAATAAAAACATAGACTAACATGTGTCAAATGTAAATCGTGAAAAGTAAAATGATAACGTGTGATTAGCATATGGACATTCAAATGAATTTAAACCGTGGGCTGTTTTTACAAATAAACTTTAAAGTTTTAATTTATTTTATTAGAACTTTAATAATTAATTACTTAATCACTTTCATTTATTGTAAAGTAATTCATGTGCGGCCCAAGTATGTTAAGAGCAAAAGCACAAACGCAACGTTCTCGCTGCCCATATTCATTGTAACATGTTTGACACGTTGACATTAGAGCTTGAATAGAAAAAATTGTTATTGTTAGCCATATACTTGCCCGATTTATCCACTAAACGATAGCCTAGAACCGTACGAGTTTGTCAGCAGTGGGTTAAAAGGGTAGTGACTCAATAAACTATTTCTGGTTGGCCAAATAAATTTTTTCAACACGAGTCATTATATCAGAGGGAGAGGTGTCCATTGCCTCAAAAATGACCCAAATCTTTAATGCCCTAGACTCGTACGACTTAGCCAGGAAAGGATAAGGTTGGTACCTTTATATATCTCAAAGTCGAAATGAACTATTGCCAGCTGGCCAAACCAAGACATTTTCCACATGGGTCATGACACCAGAGGTATATGTAGTAGTTGTATAATGGCCCATAGTACTAGTACTTATGTCCTAGACCCGTACGAGTTTGTCAGGAGGGGATAACAAGGGTTGTGGTACTCCGATTCATCACGAAGTCGAAAAAAACTATTGCCGGATGGCCAAAATTAAGAAATTTTCTACGTGGGTCATTATATCAGAGGAAGAAATAGGAATTGCCTCTAAAATGACCCATACTACTATGCCCTAGACCGTACGACCTAGTCAGCAAAGAGAAAGATGGGTACCTTTATATATCTCGAAGTCGAATTGAACTCTTGACGACTTGTCAAACTAAAAGATTCTCCTCATGGACCATGATACAGAGGTTAAGGTACTAATTACCTTTAAAATGACCAGCAAGTAAAAGTATGTTTGAATATTTTGATATACAAGAGTACTTCCCTTACCCTTTTCCTACCAATACGTACGGATCTATGATATACGATACATGGGCCTTTTTAGAGAAAACGCCTACGCTAATCTTTTTGTTAGGCCACAAGGAGAAACTCTTAGTTTTGTCTTTGTGATATACAAGAGTACTTCCCTTTGCTGTTCAACAGGTACGGGTCTAGAACATAAGAACCATGGGTAATTTTCGAGGCAATATTATTCCATACATCTGATATGTTTGACAACGCAATCAGGGTTAGTGCTATGGCCCATCTTAAAGGCAATGGCTACCTCTACCTCTGCTAAAATGGTCCACGTTTAGATTATCTTAGTCGGTCAGCTGGCAATATTTCATTTCGACTTTGTTGTACACCGGGATACTATATCCCCCTTTAAGCCGTCTGCTGACAAATTTGCACGGGTCTAGGGCATGATTGTTATGGGCCATTTTAGAGGAAATGCCTACCTCTACCACTGGTATAATGGCCCACGTGGAGAATCTCTTAGTTTGGCAAGCCGGCAATAATTCAGGTCGAATTCGTTGTATACCGGGACACCATATCCCCCTTTTAAGCCTTTACTGACAAACTCGAACGGGTCTAGGTTATAAGTGCTATGAACCATTTTAAAGGCAATAAGTACCTCTTCCTCTGGGAGCATTGCCCACGTGGAGAATTTCTTCGTTTGGCCAGCCGGCAATAGTTCATTTTCGAATTTGTGATATACCAGGGTACCCCCTTATCCTTTCCTGACTAACTCGTACGGGTCTAGGGCATAAGTGCTATGGGCCATTTTATAGGCAATACCAACCTCTACCTCTGGTAGGATGGTCGATGTGGAGAATCTCTTAGTTTGGCCAGCCGGCAATAGTTCAGTTCGAATTCGTTGTAAACCGGAATACCATATCCCCCCTTTTAACCCTCTACTGACAAACTCGTACGAGTCTATGCTACAAGTGCTAAGGGCCATTTTAAAGGCAATAAGTACCTCTTCCTCTGGTATCATTGCCCACGTGGAGAATCTCTTCGTTTGGCCAGCCGGCAATAGTTCATTTTCGAATTTGTGATATACCAGGGTACCCCCCTTATCCTTTCCTGACTAACTCGTACGGGTCTAGGGCATAAGTGCTATGGGCCATTTTATAGGCAATACCAACTTCTACCTCTGGTATGATGGTCGATGTGGAGAATCTCTTAGTTTGGCCAGCCGGCAATATTTCAGTTGGAATTCGTTGTAAACCGGAATACCATATCCCCCTTTTAACCCTCTACTGACAAACTCGTACGGGTCTAGGGTACAAGTGCTCAGGGCCATTTTAAAGGCAATAAGTACCTCTTCCTCTGGTATCATTGCCATCGTGGAGAATCTCTTCGTTTGGCCAGCCGGCAATAGTTCATTTTCGAATTTGTGATATACCAGGGTACCCCCCTTATCCTTTCCTGACTAACTCGTACGGTTCTAGGGCATAAGTGCTATGGGCCATTTTATAGGCAATACCAACTTCTACCTCTGGTATGATGGTCGATGTGGAGAATCACTTAGTTTGGCCAGCCGGCAATAGTTCAGTTCGAATTCGTTGTAAACCGGAATACCATATCCCCCCTTTTAACCCTCTACTGACAAACTCGTACGGGTCTAGGGTACAAGTATTAAGGGCCATTTTAAAGGCAATAGGTACCTCTTCCTCTGGTATCATTGCCCACGTGGAGAATCTCTTCGTTTGGCCAGCCGGCAATAGTTCATTTTCGAATTTGTGATATACCAGGGTACCCCCCTTATCCTTTCCTGACTAACTCGTACGGGTCTAGGGCATAAGTGCTATGGGCCATTTTATAGGCAATACCAACTTCTACCTCTGGTATGATGGTCGATGTGGAGAATCTCTTAGTTTGGCCAGCCGGCAAAAGTTCAGTTCGAATTCGTTGTCAACCGGAATACCATATCCCCCCTTTTAACCCTCTACTGACAAACTCGTACGGGTCTAGGGTACAAGTGTTAAGGGCCATTTTAAAGGCAATAAGTACCTCATCCTCTGGTATAATTGCCCACGTGGAGAATCTCTTCGTTTGGCCAGCCGGCAATAGTTCATTTTCGAATTTGTGATAAACCAGGGTACCCCCTTATCCTTTCCTGACTAACTCGTACGGGTGTAGGGCATAAGTGCTATGGGCCATTTTATAGGCAATACCAACCTCTACCTCTGGTATGATGGTCGATGTGGAGAATCTCTTAGTTTGGCCAGCCGGCAATAGTTCAGTTCGAATTCGTTGTAAACCGGAATACCATATCCCCCTTTTAAACCCTCTACTGACAAACTCGTACGGGTCTAGGGTACAAGTGCTAAGGGCCATTTTAAAGGCAATAAATACCTCTTCCTCTGGCATCATTGCCCACGTGGAGAATCTCTTCGTTTGGCCAGCCGGCAATAGTTCATTTTCGAATTTGTGATATACCAGGGTACCCCCCTTATCCTTTCCTGACTAACTCGTACGGGTCTAGGGCATAAGTGCTATGGGTCATTTTATAGGCAATACCAACTTCTACCTCTGGTATGATGGTCGATGTGGAGAATCTCTTAGTTTGGCCAGCCGGCAATAGTTCAGTTCGAATTCGTTGTAAACCGGAATACCATATCCCCCCTTTTAACCCTCTACTGACAAACTCGTACGGGTCTAGGGTACAAGTGTTCAGGGCCATTTTAAAGGCAATAAGTACCTCTTCCTCTGGTATCATTGCCCACGTGGAGAATCTCTTCGTTTGGCCAGCCGGCAATATTTGTGATATACCAGGGTACCCCCCTTATCCTTTTCTGACTTACTCGTACGGGTCTAGGGCATAAGTGCTATGGGCCATTTTAGAGGCAATACCAACCTCTACCTCTGGTATAATGGTCGATGTGGAGAATCTCTTAGTTTGGCCAGCCGGCAATAGTTCAGTTCGAATTCGTTGTATCCGTGATACCATATCCCCCCTTTGAACCCTCTACTGACAAACTCGTACGGGTCTAGGGTATAAGTGCTATGGGCCATTTTAAAGGCAATAAGTACCTCTTCCTCTGGTATCATTGCCCACGTGGAGAATCTCTTCGTTTGGCCAGCCGGCAATAGTTCATTTTCGAATTTGTGATATACCAGGGTACCCCCCTTATCCTTTTCTGACTTACTCGTACGGGTTTAGGGCATAAGTGCTATGGGCCATTTTAGAGGCAATAAAATGGACTGGTAATGTTGAGATTAAAGACTCTTATTGATCTCCGTAATTTTGAAGAATTATGTCATTGAAATAGTAATTGACAGTTTCTATTTTTCTGTTTATTATATTCCTTCAATTAACTATGTTTCTTGTTTTTCTGACCTTTTGAATTGTGTGATACTATCGTATGTATTGTATATCTTAGTTTTAGAATTGGACTATATTTGTAGACAACGAACATATTATGGAATGCCCATATGACAATTAATTCCATTTAATTACCCTATAGTTAATCATCTTGTTTTAATTACTATAGTTTAAATTGATTCAATAATAACAACATTTTAATGTTCATAATTGTTTTGTGTTGTGTGAGGCAATGTAATTAAACTTTTCATTTACTTTCATTTTAAATGACGCGGACCTTGCAGAAGACACCTATTGGCTTAATATTTCCTAATTACTTTATATTGCTATAAATAGCATAACCATAATGGATATTAACAGCAAAAGTTATTTTATTGTCACAATCTAATAACTACCAAAACATTTCATCGAACGCGGTTTTGATCTCATGAATATTATTGACGGCTAGCCTCATGAATATTAACGCCGGCTAGATCCACACTAGTTAATTTAAGTATTAAAAAAACTGACAAAAAGAAATAATTTTCAGTTTCATTTTAATAAATGGGTTGTTATTTGGTTTGGGTTTGGGTTTTTTTTGCCAATTTCTGCCATGTAGTCCAATGCATAACCAATTATCCCGTTTTCAATCATAAAGAAATAACTCATAAATATCATGACATATTTTTTTTCCAAGAATTCAGCTTGACCTCATTTATTTCTTGGTATTTCTGGGCAACCCTTTTGTTATTCTATTATGAAATAAACAACACAAGTAAGCATTGGTTTAAATAATTTTAAGCTAACAGATTATTGATATTTACTCATTTTCATAATAAAATCTGTTTTATCAAGTCGTACGATGTTTTTCAAGGTTAATTGATATATGCTCAGCAACATAAATAAAGCACAACTGTTTCCTTTATAATAGTGGTTAGTTATATTCATAAAAATTTGAAAATAGTAGTTAATTTTAAGCATAACATTAATTTGTCTCATTGGTTAACTAATATCATGTTCGTGTTATTTGCAACGATGTAGATGTGTACTTTAAAAAATTAAAACCTTATTAACAGAAATGTTGACCCTTTAGAAGTTATGGTAGTTGGTGCGCTTCTTCAGCTGTTGAGTATTATGTTACATTTAAGCTGATATTTTTTTTAATCGTATTCAGCATACATTTAGTTTATCCGTTTGACACTAACGATATATATTTTTGACTACATGTAAAATGTGGTTTAAATTGAAAAAAATTTGAAGGGAAATTTAGATATAGAAAGGTTTAAATATTTGAAGAATTTAACGGATTTAATTTCAATCTCTATTAAATGAAATGCACCTTTGTATTTCTCTAAAGGCGATCTACCGCAGACATTTACTATTCATACTTTATAGAATTCTGCAAATATCTTCGGAGCAGTGTAAATCCGAGACTTTCACGATTTATCCAGATAAAAGGGATGCAAAATTACAGGGATTCACCTATAGTTCTTTTGATCGAACATCACCAAGAGCATGCTTCATAAAATGTATCCGACGACCACGATGCCATTCTTACAACTATAACATGGTCCATCTTACATGCGAAATTAATCTGGAACCAGAGTATCTTTCTGAAGTGTACTTTCAACACGACAACGGTTATAAATACGTTGTGATTCAACATTACAGAGGGGTAAGTTCAAATCAAATTAATTCATCTAACACATTACAAAAAACAAACTTTCAAAATTTCAGAGAAATCATTTGGTCACGTATTAAATTGCATGTACTGATTCGAAACCAAATTCTGTTGCGTTTTAGCATATAAAGTACATGCTTCATACTATGTACTGTTTTTCCGAGGACTGTTTTAATCACATGCTATAAATGAATAGAGATGAAGGGTGTATGCCAGCAGCAACCAAGGTTTTCGTCCTATAATTTTTTTTTAAATTTACTGAGTGTATTGAAAAAACTCATCATAGATACCAGTTTTGTAACATAGTTAATTGATAATAATAACTATGTTAATGATAGTTCATGTCATCACAGCATTTCCGACTACTTGAAAGGTGATACTCTCGGGAGAAAAAGCCCACCAGCAGTATAGCATCGACCCATTGGTTGTAAATAAACTAATCGTAGATACTAGCATTGAAATTTCGTACACGAGACGTGATTGAAATGTGTTGGATATTGTGCACTTCAAGAAATCTGCTTTTTATCATAGACTTTCAAGTATATCCATGGTCAAATGTATTGCGTCTAGGAGGGGTCCGATTCGTCAGACTCCTAGCAACGACCCTAGCTTCGGTCCAAATGTACACACATAGACGTTTGCTACAATAAGTAAATTAGCACTCTCTATACTTCCGACAAAATTTTGATTTTGGTCGGATTTTTAACGTGCAAGATGATGAATTTAACGTATCTAAAAATTATGTCAGAGATTTGAACACCGATTTTAAGGAAGTTTTCAATTTTGAACTTTGAATGCTGAGTTGTGTAATACCAATAATTAAATAAACTTTATGTCATGATAATTAATTCAATTATTCTTTACTTTGATGACAACAGGTTTGTAATAAAATCGCTAAATATAATCTATAGAACTAAATTGTTCCAAGAGCAGATCGTTATTCAAATCAAAACATTATTAACCGAGTCGAAGCATGACTCTCTAATAGTTAATTATTTAGAATTAAACTTGTTAAACAAGTTAAAGTATTGGCTATTAAATTAGTGATATCTTTGCACGAAATGATAACATTCAACACTGAGCCACAAGGTTGAACAAATATATGTTGACAAGCCTTGCGTGAAAGAAGAATAGCATCCTCGTATTAACGAATAAGATTACTTGCATTTTAGCAATACTTATAGTTAATAGAGGTCGGTCATTTATAGACATACCAACCGTATGATTTACGTTGACGTATACGCATCTGCAGATTTACCAAAAAACAGTATGTGGTCTAGAGCTTTAATATTGTATATACTTTCAATAATGCAGATTGGCAACTGATTAATTTATAATGCTAGTATTTAATTGTGTATCTGACTTAATTTTTGAAAACAGGGCAAATATCATGGCTTATCTGGTTTTCTCCCGTTTCGGTGTACAAATATTTGTTTTGTTTATGGTGGTGTTTTTTACATACATTTATAATTGAACTCTAATGTTCTATTATTCTATATATTGTATTGTATTATATTGTATTTCATTGTATTGCATTGTATTACATTGTATTTCATTGTATTGCATTGTATTGTATACAATTATTGTTTGATTGTATTGCTTGACCCTCATGGGTGTAATTTTGCAATAAAGATTATTTAAATTATATTCCTTTTGGGTAAAATAAGCTTATAAAAACGTAAAGTTCACATGAACTGATTTCATATAATTTTCACGAGAAGTTCACTTGAAAATAATTAGGAAATATCGATTTTTGTTGAACATGTTATCCGACTTTTTATATGCAAAAGTTAATACAGTTTACAGGTATGATAGGAGTGAATACGATAAAATCGTTTGTTTATGTGGTAACTTATGCGCTCGTAGAACAAAATTGTTGTTTGACGAATAGAGCGATGCTCAGGATGTTGTTGGGGTTTTTTTTCAAAATTAATGTATTTATATAACAAATGAAATCAATTTATGTATCTTTTACTTATTTTTGATGAGATCGCAGATGAACAATGTGCATAGCTCGTTATACATCTATATATGTAGTCCATTTTATTTTTTTTGTGTTTATTCAGCTACGTTCTTGCAATATATTTACGTGTTCAAAAAAGATTTTGTACGAACTTCGTGCCACTGCCCTATATTCATTCTTCTTTTCGAGATCATGCGAGAGTCGTTGATAGACGCCCTCTTTTGCAAAACACCATCATCGCAAATATTTAAAGTTTATGTTTCATTGTTTTGAATAATATCCAATTCGATAAAAAAAAAAAAAAAAAAAAAAAACAATTAACACAACGTATAATAGTCTAAAGTTCGGGATCACATACTATGTCTTGGTACATATGCAGATGCGTATACGTCAACGTGCATGATACGCGTGATACGTTTTTAAATGACCGACCTCTAATAATTAGAAGTTAGTCATTCACTAAACCTTAGACCCATGCCTCCTTATACCACTATATGTCTGTATATCACATAATAACGACTAAATATTAAAACTATGTTTGTTAACGCAATGTAAACAAATATGTCCGTTTATTAGCAGTTGCAACATTTGTTTTTATTTCAGTATATAATATACTGAGAAATTAGCATTTCTTTATACTGTTGAGATCTGATAAATTGGCCCAGTGACCTGCTATCACAGTTCGTGCCTAGACCTTGTTTCGTTCGTTATTGTTTTTCAAAGATTGTACGACTGTTCTTAGAATATTTCGGCAGATTCGTGTATTTTCGATTTTACCATCGATGCTTATTTGTAATCCTTCTTGTTCTTTTATTATATAGTATTGATACAACAGTGGCACTATTTATCTACCATGTCTCAATAAAATATGATTGTTGGGTTAAAACTCAGAAGGCAGTTGCATTAATCATTAATTTACAGGTTGTTCTTCTTTTGCAAATATCATAGATCGAAACAAGACTCTTTATCTGTATTTGCTTGTGTCATCTTTTAATGTAATGTTCATGATGTTTCTATAAGAAATCTACTCATAGGTACATCAACAGATATAAGAGTGGAAAAAAATACACCTACTTTAATCAGACAGCCTTTGTGGCCGAATGGTCTTTTAGTAGTCGAACTACTGTATACGTATGAAATGTTTATCAGTAGCACGCGGTAGTATAGGCGCGCTAGATTCCAATCTCAATTGACTATGATTTTCAATTCTCCTAGCTCTCTCTGGGAACTAGGGCTTCCTCCACTACTAAAAACTGACCGTAACGAAATATCCAATAGGGCTGAAAGTGACGTTAGATATTAATCAATCAACGCATAACCACCATTTCATCAGTGTATTTGGTTACTTTATTAACCCAAATTTCGGTTGGACTCGTGTTGCTCAGTTTTTTATTTTCGATGTAGGGTTTGTCTTGTCGTCGACTTTCGTTTTTTGCAATAACTTTTTTTAATTTCTCTTAACTTGTGAATGATCTATTGGTACCTTCCTTCTCTCTTTTATACTATGGTCCTCAAAATGAACTTTAGTTATATTGTCTCGACATGTCTTTGCTGTTTCCTTTTACCTTGTTATACCGAATATTAAAATGAAAAAGAAATTATAGAGAAAATGCAAAATTTCTTAAACCTTTCTGCCTATCAGCCTTGGCTGTGTTAATTTGGTTCAATTTAACATTAATGTTTTTAATATGAATTTTAATTACTTGTTAGAATTAATTCGATATATTTCTAGTTTTACATTGATGAATATCCATCACACAAATTTGATTCAATATCAACCTGAACATAATAATTATCTAGTTTCATATTATTTGTATGGAATATGTGCATATAAAAGAAGTATTTGTTTCATTTTTCATTCAATTAATAATAAGTCCAATAGGTTAAACATATCAGAGGTGCAATTTCAATTTAATATTAACATTTGGCACAAAACTGGATGCATATTATAAATTATAATGTCTAATGTCTAAAGAAACATATGTTAATAAGAAATAAGTTGACAATTGTCTTACTTTAATTAAAGTAATATAATTATTTAAATTTCAGAATACCCTTTTTGATCCATGTGTAGGAAATCCTTGCAGCACAGATGAAATTTGTGAAAGCCTGAAGAATAACAAGAGTATTTGTATAAAGGATGGTACGTATGAAACCTTTTAATAGATAGCAGTATAAATAATTCATTGTCAAATTGTTTCTTGTCCCCATTGTGCTAAAATGAAAATAACATTTTAAAATTGAATGCGTCCTTACATGGTTTTTACCTTGATTAGGAAAGTATAAACCCATATATCTGTTAAACTCCCTGTCTGTTGTTTATTAAAATTAGTAAAACTACATAAACATGTTGGGAGCTTAAAATAAGTGGATGACTTAACTGCAGTATCTGTTTTTTAATAACATAAGGTTAATAATTCACATTTAAAATAATAAATTTATGTGTTATTTCAAAAGTCTAAAAAACTAATATAATGTTTTGTGACTTACATAGGTTCAACGGGACTGTCATAACGCAAGCGACCGTCATTGACATCAATTCCGTGCCTTTCCAAAACGACAAATAAAATCATATATTAGATGGACACATCGAAAAAAACGAAGAAACGCAACTTCCGGTTTAAATTAATTCCCAATATACCAATGTTCAGTAGGTTTAACAAAACAACAATAAAAAACAAAGCAATCAATCGATTGATCAATATAAATCAATGTTTTTTTTTATTCATTTAATTTATTTTTATTAATTGTATATACAGCTGTTATTAGCGTATGACATAATTAACATAATAATAAAAAAAAAAACATGCATGGAACGATGTATATGTGTCTAAACTCACTAGCAACATGTTTTTGCGACTTACATCCTTCGATACCAGAATAGTCGTCCTCTCTGTAAGTTAAGCAATAATGTCTAATTCCTGATTGTTAGGTAACGATTGAATTGCAGGACGTAGGATGCAGGCATAGCATGAAACTCTTACCAAGTCAGCGAACCTGTTCCCGCACCTTTCGAAGTCTCAGTATTAGTTACTTTCCTTGATTTGTCTTCTCAATGAATTGATATCATTTGAACGTTTGTAAAAGTTCTTGCTTTTGCGATTGTAAAATGTCATAATGTTTGATAAGGTCAAACCAATTAAAAATTATAAGGAAATGATAAGGTCACTAAATAATCCAATCATTTAACTGTACATGTATTATACAGTTTAGTACTATTTTTTACAATGAATACTAGACTATGAGAAATGTATTCTCCTTATCTCTGTGCATTTCTATTTAGAACTGATAATTTACGTTTGATTCAAATGAATTTTTCAACAGGAACAATAATGGCACTAACTATCCAAGATCGTATCTGACTATTCTTACTACTTAATCTTTTTATTTAAATGGCTTACAGGATAAACATCACATGACGTCTCGCGAAACTTACATGTTCGAACTCATGACTAGGGGGTCATTTAGATCTGTGCTTATGTCACTTCTATCTTAGAATAAACATTCTGACAATTTATACAGTTCTACTTTTTATCTTTTCTCGACAGTGTTTGAAAGTTATACGTGTACTCTGGAACTTATTTTGAAAGTTCTATATTTGAGCCTTTCAAGGGCATACAATTGCATATTTTACGTGTTACTGTTGTGTTAAAAATGTCAAACACGAGACAGGAAAGATTGTTTTACACAATAAAAATATGAAATAAAACCCATTAACTGTCTTGATTTACTTGCGTATGCAGGCGATGGACACCAATTAATCAAAATGAGTATCAAATTATATACATGTATATTATGACATACTTTTGTCCATTATTAGGTTCATTACAATTTCATTACTTTTAATCGTAGCATTTATCCCCAAGGGTGACTGGGTAATATACACATGTGACTCTTGGATCTTCTTCAGACTGACAATGTAACCCTTGTCAAAGTTGGGCGTCTGTTTGGTTGTTCGGGGTGTTCAGTGAACGCAGATCGTCCGGTCAGAATGGGGACGTTAAACCCGGTGGTCGTATATAAAGCGTGCCATGCTCTCCGCCCGTTAAGAACCATTGCAACAACCTTTTGAAGGGTACCGTAGATGACCTGTTGCAAGGCAAAATGTCTTCTATTATCCAATCTATCCTCATTTTTTAGGATGTTCGATTTACCCTGCATAAACACCATTTAAGCTACAATATGAAATATAATCTACGATTCATATTAGACAAGTGGAATCCTTGCCAGAGTAAATACATTTACACATATAGTCACTTGTAAAAACAGAGGTCAATCTAATCTTTTGAGGATCCTTCAGTCTTTTCGCCTTCTTATTGTGAGCGTTTATAATTTAGTTAAGAAAAAAAACATGCCTGTTTACAGTATTGAATTAAATTTCAAAGGAAGAAAATAAAGGCAACAGTCGTATACCGCTGTTCAAAACTCATAAATCCATGGACAAAAAACAAAATCGGGGTAACAAACTAAAACTGAGGGAAACGCATTAAATATAAGAGGAGAACAACGACACAACATTAAAATGTAACACACACAGAAAAGGACTAAGCATTAGACAAAATGCTATGAGAATAACAAATATAACATCAAAACCAAATACATGAATTTGGGATAGATAAGTACCGTGAACCGTCATCTTAGAATGTTAACTGAAAATGTTTCCCTATAACACATTTTTTTCGATCTTTACTTAAAATGTTTATCATAATAAATAATAATAATAACATACTTGTTGGTAAATTTATATTTTCAGATTTTAATTTACCGAACGAAATTCCTGAAAATGTGGCGCTTAGAAAGCCCACTCAACAAAGCTCAACGGCACAGTCTGACTATCCTTCATTTAAAGCAGTTGATGGCTTAACACATACAATTTCACATACGGACTATGATATATCACCCTATTTGTGGGTTGATCTGGAAATCATTTACAACATTATTCGGATTGAAATTATAAACAGAGCAGCTTATGGTATGTTTATTATGTTAACTAAATAACATTTTGAGTAATACATCTCAACGCTAAGTGCTACATGTGAAAACTTGATAAGGTCAACTGGTAATATTTGAACTTACTTCTTGCATCAATAAAGTGTTATTGTTCATGAACACTTTCCAGCAACAAATCTGTTTATATTAAATTGTCGATTTGATATATATCTATATGATACGATACAAAGTAAACAGTGTGCGCTTGTGCCATCATAGATACAAAATAATATATGATTTTATATACTGTTGTTGATAGCCGCAAATGTAAGACAGAATGAAGAGAAAAGTGGTTCGGACGCATGAAATGTATGACGTGTTGTTTTCATTTTAGATTTAGTAGTCGCACTTTTAAATATCTTTTGATTCTTTTTCCTCTGTTTGAATTATAACTAATACTTTGTCAATAATAATAATAATAAGATAGATTACTTCACGATTTCTCTGTGTTTGATTTAATTTAATAATTGCCTGACTATTTCCAGAAAAATGTATAACATTGCTGATTTGATTCTAAAGGCCATCTCATCTGTCTCAATGTTTTAAATATTCGCACAATAAAATGCTTGTCAGTCGAAAATTTCAACTTTTACTAATATTATTTTTATTTGAAAACTAGTTCATATATGCATTATACTGCAATAATGGATAGAAATTATTCCTTATACTGTAATTTCATACTATTTTATGCTTATTAATTTTCAACTACAATCGAAATCATCAACGTGACTGCATACGTCTAATCGATAGTAGTATTGGTGCATCATTAATGAGAATTACATTTAATGGTTCACATTTAATGAGTTGAATCGTCACAACATTAGGTTAAATACGAGACACAACGGATGAGCGTAGTTCGTTAAAATAACAACATTCATCCTCTGACCTCGGACTAATTTTGTCTTTTAACAGGTAACGATAAGCCATACTTTCCCAAACACAGACACCGTTAAGCAGAGTAAATCAGATGTCTATTTTATAGAATTCCACATGTGTGCCACATGTGGAGCAGGATCTGCTTGCTCTCCCAGAGCACCTGAGATAACCCCCATTTTTTGGTGGGGTTTGTGTTGATCAGTCTAGTTTTCTATGTTGTTTTCAGTGTACCGATGTTTGTCTGTTGGTCTTTTCTGTGTTAGCCATGGCGTTGTGAGTTTATTTTATACCTGTGCGTTTGAATGTCTCTTTGGCATATTTTGCCTCTCTTTTCCAAAGATCCGATAGATTTAAAAAAAAAAAACATACGATCAAATCACTCCGCCATGACAGTGAACTTCACCCTTTTGACGCATTTCCAACATACTTTATTTTTAGTAAACGCCGTTTATTTTTTTGCGTCTTAATTATTTTCCAGAATTTATAAGTCCAACCTTGTGTAAGGCGTTAATATGATCTCTTCGTTTATATGATAAGTCTAATCGTGTAGTTATTAGGGACGACATCAAAAGTTCAATGTAGGATAAAAAACTTAATTCACATAGTTCTTTCACTGACCCCTCCCCCCCTTTTTCTTAACTTAATTTGCCTATAGGGATATTTGTAAAATCGATTTTAAATTTAACCAAACTTGTAGCATTGTTAACACCCCCCCCCAAAAAAAAAAACTAGTTGATTTAAGTTTTATCCTACATCGATCTTTTTATGTCGTCCCTTGTATGCATAATATTCATTGGACCCGGTAATGATGGAGAGCATCTGGTATTTCAGTGCAAAGGGTGGTATAAAGACGGCCGTTTTGTCAAAATGACTATCATCAAAGGCCAAGCATATTTACAGTTAGCAGAGGTTAAGGTTTTCGGTTATCCGACATTCGAATAAATCGCCTAACATCAAATTGTCAAGTGTACTATAATTATTTTTTTATATTCATCTTTATTTATTTATGTTGATAAGATTAGAAAAAAAACTATTTGTAAATATGCCAATTTGATTATTTTTCTATATTTGAATTCTTTTATAAGCTATTCTTGTTATAACATTGACAATGTGCTTTTAATGCTAATAAATTAAAAAGCGCACGGAACTCCATCTTTTTCTACGTCTTCAGAACTTGCGTTATCAACAACGCCTTAAAAAACACTTTTTGTTGTATATGACTACAGTGAAGTGATATGATCGAGTTTATTTCACATGTGAAATTATCGGTTTTTAATTCACTGGTAAATCAATATAACTCATTACAACCAAATGTAATAAAATGCTATTATAATAATAAAAGATTTTAATAATTCTTTGTTTGTTTTGTTATTTTACTGCTATCAATTATTAATTGATTAATGACTACACCTCACATAATTTAAACAAAAATTAACTGAGTATCTCAAATGCCCTTTTATTTGAGAGCGGATCACAAAATGGAACGAAACGGATTAGAGCAGCTTAAAATATCTCGACTTTTTCATCATTATAATCTTGAAAATATGTAAATGCAACCTTATCTGCGGGAAATATGCTTGCTGAAATGTAGTTGAGGCTTTCGAACTATTAATAGTTATCAAAGGTACCAGGATTATAATTTAGTACGCCAGACGCGCGTTTCTTCTACATAAGACTCATCAGTGACGCTCAAACAAGTACAAAGTTAAAGAGCATTGATGATCCAAAATTCCAAAATGTTGTGCCAAATACTGCTAAGGTAATCTATGCCTGGAATAAGAACATCCTTAGTTTTTTCGAAAATTTCAAAGTTTGGAAACAAGAATTGTATAAAAATTACCACATGATTGATATTCATGTCAACACGGGAGTTTTGATAACTGGGCTGGTGATACCCTCGGGGACGAAACGTCCACCAGCAGTGGCATCGACCAGTGGTGTAAATAGTTATCAAAGGTACCAGGATTATAATTTAGTACGCCAGATGCGCGTTTCGTCTACATAAAACTCATCAGTGACGCTCAAATCAAATTATTTATAAAGCCAAACAAGTACAAAATTCCAAAAAGTTGTGCCAAATATGGCTAAGGTAATCTATGCCTGGAAACCTGTCAAATCCTGATTTGCAAAGCTTCCACCATTTGAATTTTCCTTCCGTTCATAATTGCGTCTGAATCTCCTATGAATTTTTGGTTGTAGACTACAAGCAGAATAGTTAAGACATAATTTATGCCAGCCGTATATTTGGTTTCATTTAACCATGGGTTGGGCATTTATATTCGACTATTTTACCCTGAGCGTTAGCGGCGAGGGGTAACATACGAATATAAATGCCCAACCTTTATGTTAAATTAAAACAAATCTACGGCTGCCATGAATTCTTTCGATTCTAACAGAACAAATTCGGTAATTGTGTTAACCGTGAAAGCCCTGTACATATGATATTGTTTTGACTGTTCCGTTTTACCCAATTTTGATAATATTAGTAATATATAATTCAATGATAATTTTTTTTAATCGCATTTTTAGCTCAACTGACCTGAAAGGTCAAGTGAGCTTTTCTCGTCACTTGTCGTCCGTCGTCGTCTGTTAACTTTTAGAAAAATCTTCTCTGAATTTTCTGGACCAAATTTAACCAAACTTGGCCACAATCATCACTAGGGCAACTAGTTAAAAAAAATGGCCGATGACCCCGCCTGCCAACCAACATGGCCGACATGGCTAACAATAGAACATAGGGGTAAAATGCAGTTTTTGGCATATATAATTCGGAAACTAAAGCATTTAGAGCAAATCTGACATTGGGTCAATATGTTCATCAGGTTTAGATCTAACCGCCTACAAATGGGTTGCTGCCCCTGAATTGGTAATTTTAAGGAACTTTTGCAGTTTTTGGTTATTATCTTTATTATTATTATTATAGATAGAGATAAACTGTAAATAGAAATAATGTTCAGTAAAGTAAGATCTTCAAATAAGTCAACATGACCAAAATCGTCAGTCGACCTCTCAAGGAGTTATTGTCCTTTACAATAAATTTTTAACAATCGTTTGTAAATTTTTGTAATTTTCTACAAAATTCTTCTTCTCTGAAACAATTGAGACAAATTTAAACAACCTTGGCCAGAATCATCATTATGGTATCTTTTTTTTTAAATGCCTCCCAACCAACATGACCGACATGGCTAAAAACAGAAAATAGGGGTAAAATGTAGTTTTTGGTTTATATCTCTGAAACTAGAGCATTTAGAGCAAATCCGACGGGTTGCAAAAATGTTTATAAGATTTAGATTTATCTGCCTTGAAATTTTCAGACGAATCCGACAACCTGTGGTTGGGTAACTGTCCATGAGTTGGTAATTTTACGAACATTTTGCAGTTTTTTGTTATAATCTTAGATATCATTATAGTATCTAATAATATCTAATACCTAATACTATTAATTATGTTTTAACCTTATTTTACAGGCTATTGAGAGCCTCTAGTTCACTTATATATTTTTTTCCACTGTATTTTATTCGTTCTGAGGCGTACAACAAGCTTTAAAACGCTCGGTATTTACATTTGAGTATTTGTTTATGGAAACATACTTGTGACGTCACCTTGTTTCGTTGCCATGCGAAGACAATAACATCATTAAGCGGAATTTTCGTTTTTATGGAATTTTTGTTTTTATAAAATTTTACCAGGAAAAATAAATTGAAATGGATGGATTTGGATTTTGATGTAGAATAGAGATAAATGTGTTGTATCTGAATCTTGGCCTACGTAAACTGGATGTTTTGATGTCGAAAATTGAGAATATCTGGTAGTATAAATAAGTTGGTCGTAACGCGGAATAGCCGTGTTTGTGTATTACTGCGTTTGCGCTAAGGGTAGATAATGTATTGTGATTATACTGGTTGACGATAATGGGTCTTCATATTAGAATACCATACAACAACTGTCTCTTTGACCACAGCTTGTTGACTGCTTTACTCGAAAACGGAACTAGGACACATTTTTTTTGTATAGGACCAGATTGGTTGTTTTTTGCTCTTTGGTCTCTTTAATACATTTTCATTCCCTATACTAATTAAGGATACTTAGTACTATTACGTGCCACGTATGGACTGTAAAGTGTTGTCCTGTTCTGCTTTGTATCGATCTGATGAGTTAAGTCATCTGCAACTAATTTTATAGTTGATGCAACACCACTGTCTCAGGTTATGGGAGGATGTGGATAGTTGTCTCGTTATCAAATCTCCTTTATTTTTATATTGGAACCGAGACAAAAACAGAGACTAGTATGCTTATCACAGCGCCCACATGGAGTTGATTATTTACAATGAGTTATGAATAATAATAGTATAGATAACTTCTCACCCCTAAGAATACACAACTGTTCACCAGAGTAAACAAATAAGACGTTAAAGTAAGCAATTGTAGTGGATTCTAAACAAATATTGTACGCAATATAAACATTTAAAATATAATACTGATCAATACTATTTAGACGTGATTTTTTTGTTCACATTCCGTTGTCAATATAACGGAATTTGATGCGACTGTCAAACCAGTGAGAGTATAAGCTAGCTACAAAACCTGTTTTACTAAATACGAAAATGCCTGTACCAAGTTAGGGATATGACAGTTGGTATTACCTCTACTCCATGACTAAATATAACTAAAACACAAATATAAATTTGCCGACAGCCCGTCGAACGTGATAGACGCCTTATTTAATTTGTATCTCAAATAATTTCCAGCAGTACACATTTTAACAAATATTAAAACATATATACAATATTTCAAATATCAATGTATCCACAGTGTATTCGCTTAAATTTCTGAATGTTACCCTTCATAGATAGTCAAGGCCGTCCAGGAAAAACCAACAATCGTTCACATGATATATGAATATGAATGGAAACCTGTATCCGTGCCAATGCTCGAGCCTATCTCCGGATAAAAGTGGCGGACCACACCTTTAATTAGCAAATACATATACAAATAGAAAATCAGAAAAAACAACTTTAATTGCAATCAGCAATTAAAAATAAAGGAGCTTACTATGTTGAACGACGGCTAGAAAGTGAAGCGCTTGAAAAACACCAATATATCGAAAGACAAAATTCAACTTCTGATTGGTCAATTTTGTCATGCCTTATGAATATTTATGAAAACGTAACGACAATACAATATTTTCCCGCTTTACTATACGAACCGCGGGAAAATACAAGTATTACCTCTACTCCATGACTAAATATAACTAAAACACAAATATAAATTTGCCGACAGCCCGTCGAACGTGATAGAAATATACAAAGAAAGGGTACACGATCCCAAATATGAAACTATAAACCTAAAACTTGAGAAATTTTCAAACGTTTTTCTATGGAGTCTACGATATAACCATCTTTACTCGAGTCAGATTTCCATCTGCCGTGTTTTTTCAAACACCTGTCGCTAACGTCTGCGTTAGCAGCCACTGTGGCACCACCTGATCTGAACGAGTGCAGACCTATGTTACAACCAGGACGAATAATTCTAATTCTCTTAAGAAGACACTCCCTAGCCGCCGTGTAACTGAGTTTCTTATCCTTATTTATCAATTTACACAACTCTCCTGACCTGTAGATAGGACGAAATAAAAATTTATTCTCATGACTACTAAAACCAGCCAAACGTGTGTATTTAACTAACATATTATAGGGACATGCGATTGTAGAACCTTTTGCTATTATAACCTCATTGCTTTGCCTGTATTGGTCAGTTTTGCTCTTAGTTATATGTAAAATCAGAAAAGAATCTTGTATATCAATGTCAAGGAAACGCAAAGAACTAAGTTCATCGTATCTAAGGAAACCTGCAAAACAAAGAAGCATCATAGTCAAATCTCTTAACACAAGTAGATCAGAACAATCTTTAAAATTATCACAAAGTTCTATCAAAACGTCTGTAGTTACTGGATCTTTCTTGTTAGTCTTCTTTGGCGCAACTCTTTTAGACGCTTCTAGTATTGAAGTAACAAAAGTGTTTGTGGTAGGATCTTTTAAACTGTTGATTTCGTGTGCCCATTTTATACCATATATTGCATTATACACCGGATGATAAGTGGAACCGTTGTTAACTAAGTCTGTAAGGTAAAGTGCGACGTGCACTGGTTGAGCTGGTAAAGCAACATGTCCATGGAGAGATATGAAACGTTCCCATCTTTTAAAAGCATTAAAATAAGATTTGACTGTGTTGTCACTTCTGCTGTTTATTAAAAGTTCGCACATTTTTGGATAAAGCCCATAAAGATAACTGTCACCATCGATGCCGCTATTTCTAATGGCCTCCTTTACTGTACGATCTAATTTTGTCCCTGTTAAAAAAAGAATAATCATAAATATTTTGATCTAAAATTGTAGTCTTAAACCAATCAATCTAAATTTCAGAAATTGTTGTCCAAATATTCCGCTTTGACCGCGGCCTTCCTTGGTCAAGTTTTCTCCCTGAAAGAAAATGTGTGCAACTATGAAAACTTTCATGTTCCCTTTCTCATCTATTAACATAGGCCAGTACGGTGCAGAGGTCCACTCTGGTATAACTAAAGTAGCATTGCATTTTTCTTGTTTTAATTTGTTTAACACTTTAGGAATCAAATTTGGTGGTGGTACAAGCCAATTATTTTTACCTTTCCAATCAACTGTGAAAGCGTCAATACCTGATGTTCCTGGACACCAATATTTTGAATTGAAATGCTTACACTTGGTGTTGTAGTCATGTGCAAACCTATCGGCGTTGTGCGGACCCCACAAGTGATCTAGATATGTAAATATTTCGTCCTGTACCTCCCAATCATCACAATCTGACCGTCTACTTAACATGTCAGCGTGTGTGTTTTGTTCACGTGGAATCCAAACAGAACTTAATTTAATTGATTGATTCTTACAAATTTCATGTATTTGCATCACATTTTCATGTAGTGATGCTTTTCGACTTCCGACTCTGAGTATGTGCGTTACGTTTTTGTTATCTGTGTATACCCTAATGATTTTATCCTTTATTAAATTTGTAAAATTGTGTAATACTCTCTTTACTGCTACTAGCTCTCGCCAAGTTGAGCTTTTGTTTTGTTCATTTACTGACCAACTTCCAAACATTTCCAACGGTTCGTCCTTTGAACCTGCGGTCAAATGACCGCCAAAACCCTTGCCAGATGCATCACAGAACAAGTGATAATCTTGATCTTCATTAAATGTCAACTGACACAATTGAGATCCTGTCTCGTTTAAACTACATATATTGTGTAGCCAAAATGTGCACTCTTTAAGTGCTTCTGTACTAACTAGTACTTTAGCATTCCAACTTGCTCTATACAATATAGATTCATATAAATATCTAGTTCTTAATCGTGCCTGATCACCTAATACTGCCTGCATAGATATGATTTGACCTACAATACTGGCCACAAATTTTACTCTGAATAGCCTAATACCACTTCTAAACTGGTAAATGAAAATAACCAAAGTGCCTTTCAATTTAGTTATGCGTTTCTCTGTGAGTCTTAAAACCCCTTCCGACATGTCCCATAAAAAACCTAACCATTCTAACGTTTGAACTGGCAACCAGTTGCATTTCTCATGTGCCAAAACAAATCCAAACCTTTCTAAATCGGATTTGATTGTTTTACTTGATTCTAAAGCACTATCAAAACTGTTACCTCCACCTAGGCCATCGTCCAAATACATAACGATTTTTATGCCTCTACCTCTCCAATGTTTAACGATCTCTCTCATTACTTTGCTAAATATATACCCACTAGAGGATAACCCGAATGGCAAAACATTATACTCATAGTATTCATTTGCCCATTTGAAACCTAAAAAAGTTGTATCTGCTTGACATATTTTTATGTGGTGATATGCACTTTTTAAATCGTAGGAAAATACATAGTTTCCCTTCTCAAACAACTGTCTGGCAGTTGTTGCGTCTTCATACTTGTGTTTGAATTTTACAATATGTGGGTTTAAATGCCTCGCATCTAAAACCAATCTTAATTTTGAGCCTTTATTATTTGCTACAGTTAATGGATTGACAACGTGAGGTTTACTTTTTACTCGACGTATGCAACCTTTTTCTAAAAGTTTCTCTATCTCATCGGCGACAAAATAAGAGTTGTCGCGTGCAGTTTTATTGTTTTCTAATTCTGTTTCTCGAGGTACTGTGCTAAATGGTATTTTATACCCGTTTTCTATTATATCAACAACGAAAATTGTAGCACCTATCTCTTTCCACGAGTCTACCTTTTCTTTTAAATACCCTACACCTGTACCGTTACCTTGACATACATTAGTGTGTGTACTTTTCATTGATTTAAAATCAGCTGATATTTGTTTACATAACAGAGGTGCGCTCGATTCTATGCGACTAAAATTGTAAGTACTATTTATACTTATCTTATTCTTTTGTTCTGTTGTGGCTTTTGGACACTGCCTTATCCAATGCCCACTCTCGTGACAATAAAAGCATCTCCCAGGTCTTCCAAATCCACTGCTGACATTAACAGGTATCGACTGACTTCCCGTAGAATTTGATGTCGTTGGTTTGTTATATGGAGTTGTCCTTTGGTCTGTACGTTTTTTCAGTTTTTCTTTTTTCATCTTGGTATCTGCCCGTGACTGTGCTTTGTACATTTTTCTTTCGTCCTCGGAATTCTCAGCCAAAGGATTAGCAATATACTCAGCTACTACCCGCCACCCTGCGTCTGACGAATCAGCTAATTTTATTAGCTTTTGTCTGTTCTTGATTATGTCCATACCTTCAGTTATCTTCCGTTTCGCGTTGTTAACATTTGTCTGACTGATGTTGTCTGCTTCCATCTCGGTTGTGGCCTCCCTCATCTTCACGAATACTTTGTGGTTGTGTTTGTACTGCTCTTCATTACCTCTTTTGCGGAACTTATATGTGTCGGACATATTTTCATCTATCTTGGCTATCTGTGTGTCTGACAAGGATTTCTGGTTTTCCTGAATTCTTCTTTGGAAACCGTCTAAACGAGACTCTAGTAAAGTTGTCATATTGTCCAATAACTTTTCTTGGGTGTTTTGTACAGCATTATGCACTTCGGCACGTATAGTTTGTTGAATATCGGCGTCCATGCAGCTTACTATGTTGAACGACGGCTAGAAAGTGAAGCGCTTGAAAAACACCAATATATCGAAAGACAAAATTCAACTTCTGATTGGTCAATTTTGTCATGCCTTATGAATATTTATGAAAACGTAACGACAATACAATATTTTCCCGCTTTACTATACGAACCGCGGGAAAATACAATTATCCATTCGTTTGATATGTTAGACATTTAGATTTTTGCCATTTGATTAGGAACTTTTCGTTTAGAATTTTCCACGAAGTTCAATATTGTTGTGAATTTACTTTTTGCCCTTGTAAATATATTTAAGTAGACGTGGACGGATATCACTGGTCATTATGCTGACGATCAGTGTGGGAATCTCCACAGGTATCATCAGTTAAATCAACCAATAATAAATATTGGTTATTATATGGGTGCATGCAGATTAAAATCAAAAGATAAATTTTATCTTTTTGTTGTCAAATTATATATCAATTGTACATAACGGTGGCATTACAGACGTCATTTTTATCGATATATCACTGTGTATTCATAATTGGATTGAGTCTGGTATCATTCATTTTCAAAAATCTTGACCAATTTCTAAAAATACATGACCATTGTTTAATTATACATGGCATCCAGCCCGTATCTCCATATAATGATAAATTTGGGGTATACATTGTATTTTCCAACACCCATAAAAAAATCTCATGGCTCTATTTTTAATTGCATTAATACATGTAAATTCCCTAGCTCCCCATATTGAGGCACCATATTCAATAACTGACATAGCCAGTGTATCAAAAAGTTTTGTAAAAATTGAAAACTCAAAACCACCATTAGCTTTACTTTTGGCAATTAACAAACCTAATGCCCTACTGGCAGACTTAGCAACAGCTTTTGCCATATCTATATAATTCAAATATTCATTTAACACTAGTCCCAGATATGTATATTTTTCTACAATATCTATGTTATTATCATTAAACATAAATTGAAACTTTGTTCTTTGTACTGACTGGGGTCTAAAATGAACAATGTTTGACTTGCTTAAATTTACAACAAGATCATTAGTGTTACACCATTGACTTAAAATGTCTAATATTTTGTGTAAATCTTTTTCATTATCACACATCTGCATATACAAGTACAGAAACAATATCATCATCAAGTTTTATGCCAACATTTAACCTCTTGACCTCATCAATAAGATCATTAATAAAAATATTGAACAAAAGAGGTGATAAAATGCACCCTTGCTTTAATCCTGACTTTACATTGAACCATTCTGTCATATGGCCATTTATTTTAACACATGACTGTACATTATTATAAATAGCATGTAATCCTTTTAACATTTTCGAACTTATACCCAATGACTCAAGTTTGGTGAACAATAAGCCTCTATTAACCCAGTCATAGGCTTTTTTAAAGTCTATAAATGCACAAAAAGTTGAAAGCTTTTTTAATTTTCTGCTTTCAATGATAGTTGTTAATGTATACAAATGGTCAATAGTGCTACGGTCTTTTCTAAAACCATTCTGTACATCATTTAAACAATCTAAATCATCAAGCTTACTTGTAAGTCTAGCATTAAGTACTCCACAATAAAGTTTATATGATGACGTGGCTAAAGTTATTACCCTATATGACATAGGATCATGTGGGTCAGAAGTGGACGACTTTGGAATTGGCGTTATCATACCCTTACTCCACAAAGATGGAATTTTACCAGAATCATAACAAATATTAAAAATACGTGTCAATGCATTCAAAGCAGTATCATTTTTAAACAATTCAACTTGAATATCATCTATCCCAGGTGATTTGCCATTTTTAGACAAATTTTAAACTTTATAAACCTTATCTATTGAAATTACATTATCTAAAAATTCATCAAAAATAACCTGGTTTGAATTTAAGCTAATACTACTATGATTTTGGTTTAACATACCACAGAAACTATTCTTCCATGTATCTATTACTACATTTTGATTGTTACATAAGGAACCATCACTTAATTTTACTTCCATTGGTATATTGTTTTGACGTTCATTTCCCACACCGATTTTGCCGATCTTTCGCCAGAATTCTTTTGGGTTGCTGGCAGTGTTCATCAATTCTTCCTGCGACGAAAACCAATATTGACGTTTGGCTTTCTGGACACTTTTGTCAAACAGTTTTCTTTTTTCCACATAAATATGGCGTAAATTTTTACTGGTATTTCCTTTACATTTAGTCCAGACTTTTTCTGCTTTACAAACATCGTTCCATAAAGTGCCTAAGTTGTCAGTCCACCATGGCTTCTGACATCGCCTAGGCTTATTGTTATTACTATTATATAAAACAGTTTTACATGGTAATTTCTGTGACATCTCAGACTTCATCACTGTTACAAAGCTATCATACATGTCATCAATGGCAAATTGTGGCGTTTCACTATGTTCTAAGTAAGAAATAATATTATCAATACTAGTTATGACAGTGGGGTCACAAAGCCAGTCCTGTGGAATATTATCAGCGCTATATTTAACTTTCCTCACAGGCTCATGATCATTTAAACTAATACTATCAACAAAGTTAAAATTCAAGCTCATAGACCAAGTTAAAATTGAGTGATCTGGAACAATCCTACGCAGGTCAAATTTATCCACCATACCAATGTTCTTAATTAGCTCAGTAGTTCTACGTACTGTAAAGTCACTGAAAGATTTTAATTGTTCATATGGTAGCACGCAGTAGTCAACCACACTTGAGCCTCTGGTTGATATAAAAGTATAGTCATTATTAAGTGAGTTACGACCATTCAATATACAACAGTTCACATCAATAAGGAAGTCGCAAAAGACACTGCCATACGAATTGTGCTGAAAGTCAACGATGTTCCGCTCCGGTAATTGATCTACTCCCTCTATGAAGTCAGGGAAGTCAGAACAGCGGCTATTCCAATCTCCACAAATATAAAATGCATGCCCATTTGGTATCGTATAAATCTGTGTCATAAGTGTCTCCATAAAATCACGGACGTTAACAGCTCGTGTTGAATTCTCAGGTGGCAAATACACTGCACAAACATAGAATATATTCGACAAGCATAGTTTATCCTGTAGTTTTACCCATAAAATTCCATCCGTGACATCATTCACCATTTGAATATTAAAGACATCTACAATTTCTTGGCGTATCAGAAATCCAACACCACCTGATCCACACTTCGCACGTATATGAATATTCTTACGGTTATGGCCGTACCATTTATATCCTTTTATATTTATAATATTAGAATTTATTAAATGTGTTTCACCAATGCCCAATATATCCACATCAAGAGAATTAATACAAGCCACTAAAAGATTATATTTATCACTTTTAAAATCATCATTCCAACCGTTTACATTCCAAAATCCGCATAAAACCTGAAAATATGAGAATCTTGAATTGAAGAATGTTTGGTGACTTGTTAGGTAAATTTACTTGCCATAAGCCAGTCGGATCTAGTGTAGTTGATTATGTAGTAGTATCAGAAGGTTTAATGTCAAATATACTTAGTTTTGAGGTTTCAGAGTTTTTACCAACTTTTTCTGTTTGTCATTGTAAGCTTTCTTTCAATATTATGGCAACTTATATTAAGAATTCGTCAAAATGTAATATAAATATGACTGATTTAACAGGAGGATACATTTGGAGTAACTCCTCATCAATAAAAGTGATGCTATATGTCACCCACTTTGCAAGGCTAAAATAGATGATTTTCTAAAGCACGATTTTGATTCAGAAAAAGCAGCTACCCAGTTTGCTGATATACTAAAATTAGCTGCTTCAAAAGCTTGTATTTTAAAAAAAAAAAGTAAGAAAAATAAATAAAAGACAAAAAAATGTAAATATTTTGATTCAGACTTAAAGAGGAAAAGAACATTTTTGATGGAGCATTACTTTCTAAATATCCTTTTAATCCAATTATAAGAGGATCATATTTCAAATGTTACAGAAAATACAATACTATATAGTTTTTGTAACAATGGAATTAAAACTGATGAATCTGCCTTTAACTTTTCTGCAGGAATACCATCTAAACCTGATGCTTTTCCATTTTAAAGTTTTCTCACAGAGTTTGCAATTTCTGTATTTGAGATTCTAAAATCTAATTTACAAAATTGTTTTACTTCGAAACAAAATTGCGAAGGTATAAAAAAAGACATTTTAAGCAACAAGTTTTAGATCAGCTTGATCAGTTAAGGGATCATGATCCCAAGAAATATTAGAAACTCATAAATTCACTTAAAGAACGCAAAAATGATAACACTCTAGATTCAGCCAAGCCAGAGGATTGGCATGAATATTTTTCAGAGCTCAATAAGCCATCAAATTTACATAGTAATAATAGAATACATAAAATAAAGTCTGAGGTAGAAAAATTGGAGAAAGTAAAACAATTTTGTAAATTAGATTTTAGAATCTCAAATACAGAAATTGCAAACTCTGTGAGAAAACTTTAAAATGGAAAAGCATCAGGTTTAGATGGTATTCCTGCAGAAAAGTTAAAGGCAGACTCATCAGTTTTAATTCCATTGTTACAAAAACTATATAATATTGTATTTTCAACAGGATTTTATCCTTTACAATGGTCATAAGCATATATATAACCCCGGTTTTTAAGTCTGGTGATCCATGCAAACCAGA
Source organism: Mytilus edulis (assembly GCA_019925275.1). NCBI lineage: Eukaryota > Metazoa > Mollusca > Bivalvia > Mytilida > Mytilidae > Mytilus > Mytilus edulis. The sequence goes on along the minus strand of CM034360.1, from coordinate 62,395,513 downwards.
AAATTATAGAGGTATTGCTACTAACACCTGCATAGGTAAATTAAATATTTAATTGTGTTTTAAATAATAGACAAGACCACTTTCTTGAAGAACATGATATCATAAGTAAATTCCAAATTGGATTTACAAAAAAAAATCTAGAACATCCGATCATATATTTGTTCTTAAGACTTTAATTGACAGGTGTATTAATAGCAAAAATGGTAAACTTTTTGCATGCTTTGTAGATCTCAGAAAAGCATTCGACTCTGTTATTCATACAGGTATACAACTTAAACTACTCCAACACAACATAGCAGGACAGTTTTATGCTGTAGTTAAATATATGTATAATAAAAGTAAGCTATGTGTCAAAATTGACAACCAATCAACTCCTGTTAATGATCTCTCCTGAATGATGTGTTTGTAGATAGATGTTTTTGTGTTCTGTTAAATAATTCCTTTTAAAATTGTTACACGATGATGACTGCATTACCCATATTTTGACTATTTTATTTATTGTGTCTGTTTAGTTAACGCATCATTGTAAATATAACGGAATTTGATGAGACTGTCATCAAAGTGAGAGGGTTAGCGCTATAAAACCAGGTTTAATCCACCATTTTCTACATTTGAAAATAGCCTGTACCAAGTGAGGAATATGACAGTTCTTGTCCATTCGTTTTTGATGCGTTTTGTTATTTGATTTTGCCATGTGATTATGGACTTTCCGAATTGATTTTCCTCCAAATTCAGTATTTTTGTGATTTTATTTTTACAAAAATATGAGTTAAGCAAATCTGCTATTTCTTTTTCATCAACAGAAATTTCAATAATATTTGGATTTGATAATGGAGGAATCGACGTGGAACGACAATTACCCATAACTTTTTTTTACGATAGACCTGATTGTTTCGGGTTTTCGTCTGGCTTTTCATCTTATAGACCACTAGCGTTAAAAAAAGGTCTGTTCCTTTGCATAAAAATATCATGTTATTTGCTTTGTTACGTTGAACTTTTTAGTATTTTACACGGATCTCAATTTTCACATTTTTTTCTGAAGTCTATCACGTAGTCTAATCTTTTTTCGAATTTCCAAGTTACATCACGGTTAATCTGATGATCTAATAATGACGGTTTTAGAAGGTAGAGAACTTTTAGCCATTTCTTTATGTATTACTAGAACACACCCGTGATATCGCGGGTCCGTGACTGAGTTAAAGTATATAACTATGTGTAAGCCTTATGATTTTAGTATTGGTATTGTCATCTGATAAAGTCATGCCGATTATAAGATGCACAGTTTTATCTGCTTTCAAAATCTTTCTGTTTGAACCCGTCGACCTGGAACTTATTAATTATTGGTAATATCAATTATTTGGAAAACAAAAGGTCCTGGAATGGAGTATTTTTTAATCAACAGCATTGTCTATGGTCTATATTAGTTATAAATAAAGTTGAATTCTTTTATTCGCTGTTTTACGTCATGCCCGCTAACAAATTGAAAGCTGTACCTATACGCCTTATTTTAAGTCCAGATTTTTAGTATTCGTATTGTTATCTTAGAAAGTCTTAATGATTAAAATACTACAATAGGGAACAATTTGACAATGATTGAATTTAGTAGTGTAAACCTTGTGATTGTGACCCGTGTATATAGCAAAATCCTAAATACACCGTTTGGTGGTGCGCCTGTCAGATGCGGAACGTACAGATAAGGTAATAGGTAACAGTTGAATACACTATTGGTATCGGTATCGGGTTCGACCCGGAACTTGTTAATTTTGACAATATTAATTATGTGGAAAACAAAAGGGTCTAGAGTGGTGTAATTTTAATCTACACCATTGTCCTATATTAGCTATATATAAAGTTGAATTCTTTGATAATTTTGTCGTTTTTACCCGATGACGGGTGACAAATTGGACCTCGTTATTTTAGTATTATAGATTCTGTGCATGAAAAAAAAACTGCCATTGCGTCTATGTCGTCAATTTGACATTACTTAAAAGCTTTTAAATGGCTTGTCAAGTAGCATGACAACAATCTCGTAAATCTATCACTGTTATTTTTTTTCTAAATTTTTGAAAGTATAGCTACTGTAAAGCTATCTCCTAGAAGTATTAATGAATAGTTATTTTATGCTTGAATAATATTTTCTCTCTTTCTCTCACTTTCTTTAAAAAAACAAACGATTGTTGAACAACCTTTATCCTGAAATGTAAACCATATGACACCATTCGTTTATATTTTTTTTTTCAAAAATAGGGTGGTATACACAGCGTTTCGGACCATCACAAAAGAACTGTCAAAATTTGTGTATACATCCTAATAACTTCAACTATTCATTAAGAAGATCCAAAGAGAAATTCAAATTACAAAATAGATTGCCTTAGCTGAGTGACCTGTTTTTCTGCCACCTAAATCATTCTTTCTTGTAGCCTTGGATTGTGTGTATGCCTATCTTTTGTCGTGAAAACTTTGGATGACTTGATGCCGTCTTTCTGCTATTGGACGTCTATAAAAGGCCTCGTCTGATGAATTTATTTTCATTCTGTTTACAGGTTATAATCTTGATTTTAAACCTATCTGCTAGTTCTGCAACAAACCCAGCTTTTCTTTTACCCCTCAACTCAATTATAGCTTTTTAATGTCTTTCTTCTGTCTTTAATTCGTTTTTCCTTTTGTCTTTCTAATTTTTTCTGATAGTTTAGCGCCAGAAAGCGGTGGTATTCTTGTTCTTGCTCTTGATCATTAATGTTCTTCTAGTTTATATCTGTACTGCTGGCCTGGAAATAGTTGACGTTGGTGTTTCTGTTGTGTTGGAAACCTGAATACACACGGAAGACAGATCTACACGAGGTCTTACAAAAATACTTAAACACCTGGCTGATTTAATCAAATAGTCCTTAATCAATATGCAGGAGTATTGATTTCACTTTGCACAAGATATAAATTATTCTGAGTTGCATATGCAAGATCGTATTCTGCATTTCTAAGATCAGGAAAAGGAATGTTTTGAAAATCTATAAACTCTTGAGACGTCATGGTAGTTGCGATTCTGCTTGGAAGCTCTTTTTGATGGAGCGTTTCCATCAACTTGGTAACCTAGTCCCATCCGTTTTAGCCGACCAATGTCTTATCGATTGACTCGGGTTGTGTTTTGGGTGGATAGAAATGTAATTTTTAGCTAGACAGTGTCGGTTTGTCGTCCCTTTGCTTTCCGCTTTCTCCCCCAACTGCAGCTGTCTTTCTGGCATCATTGAATGTCGTTGCCAAGTAAGCAGCAACGAACATATTTGTTCGTGACACATTGTCTTGTTTTTGTGTCTCTACGCAAGATTGTACCGACTACTAGCTGATGATACCCTCGGGGACTGATAGTCCACCAGCAGAGGTATCGACCCAGTGATGTGAAAAATTGAAAACAACACATTTAATAATTTTATGCGTCCGAAGCGCTTTTCCAGATTTACCTTCATTAGGAACGCTCAAATCCAAACATTTGAAATCCGAAGATGTATAAGTACCGAAACCGTTGAAGAGCTATATGTCAAAAATACCTAAAATAAATAGCCAAGATGATAGAGCATCAGAACGGGAAGAATTTCAGCTTCTGTTTTATTCTAAAGTTCATCACTTGGAGGGTCGAGGACTTATTATACAAGGAAGTATGTGCCTTCAAACCATTTATACCTTTTGCAATTTCATGATGTTCAATAGTACTGGTTGGTTATAATTCTTTGTCACAGGTATTCTTTTCAGTTAATTGGAAGTGTCTCTCCTGATATCTAATTCTTCAACTTCCATTGGCCCTGACTCCACCAACTGCAATTCTTTTATTGCGTAAATATAGAAAAACACATCATTGATTTTTACAAATCTTCATCTGATAATATCCATTGAGGCTTTGGCTTTTCACACCTGTTCTTAATCCAGGGACAATACTATCTATCTATCTATCTTCCCGTCAAGGAGTGCACTCATTTTTGAGTGTGTATACTCCAGCGTGAGTGAACAGCTAAATACATTCAAGTATGTACAGTTAAAAAGAGATCTGTATGTACAGTTAAAATCAGTGCTGTAGTTTATATGTGGAGTAGTGTCGACACGCTGACGTCTTGGATAGCGTGTCGAAAATGTTCCACAGACGGGGAAGCTCGGATGTCTGGAGGTATGTTGTTCCAGGATATGATGGTGGCAGGAATGAATGAGTACTTGAAGCAATGCAGTTTGGCCAATATCTGTCTGGTGTTATTAGACTCGGAACCACGGGTTCTGGTGTTATGGTGGTTGAGCAAGTGGTGAACAGGTACTTCTTCGACATGATTTATAATTTTGTAGAACATGATAACTCTGTTCCTGGCTCTTCTGTGTTCCAGTGGTTCCCAACCTAGTTGCCGAATCATTTTGGTTACGCGACCAGGTTCCTTCCCTTGAGAAGAAATCCCCCATTGCACATCTGGCAGCCTGGCGTTGTACATTTTCGAGTTGTTGGATTTGCTGTTGATGGTAGGGATCCCATACAGCACTGGCATACTCGAGAACAGGCCTTACTAAAGTTGTGTAGGCTTGACTTTTAACTTCCTGAGGACAACTCCTGAGGTTCCTACGTAGGAATCCAACAGATATGTAGGCTTTTGCTGTGGTCTGGTTTATATGTTTGCGCCAAGACAGGTCTTTGCTAATGTAAAACCCAAGGTATTTCCCTCCTGGGACGCTTTCAAGGGTGTGGCCGTGCAGATGGTAATCGCATATGATGGGTTTGCGTTTCTTACTTATGTGGATGGTGGTACATTTCTGTGGATGGAATGCCATTTGCCAGTCGTTTTCCCATTTTTCTAGTTTATCTAGGTCGTCTTGCAGCTTGGTGGAATCGCTGGTGGATCTAATAGGACGATACAACAGGCAGTCATCAGCAAAAAGTTTCACACTAGAGTACAACAACAAGGATACAACGAAGCACATATGCAGACACGCAGCATTGTTGGGAGAATCTTTGGTTTGCTGAAATCGCGTTTCCGGTGCATAGACACAAGTAATGACACACTATTGTATACCCCTAAGAGATGTTGTGACACTGTCATTGCTGTTATTGTATTGCACAACATGTGTATAATACATAGACTTCCATTACCTGCAGACAATTTTGAAGACCATGGACTCTACAATGGTAAATCAAACGACGGAGCTGCTGTGCGTCAGAGACTGATTGATGGCAGATTTTGATGCAAAATAAAAATAAAATATTGTAAAAACTAGTTTATATTTCTCATTGTAAAAAAGGGGAAGGTTGTTAGCATTCCCATATTCATGTGCATGTTCTAAGTCAGAAAACTTGTAATTTAGTGCATATACCTTTGGTCGTTCCAATTCAGTATTTTGTAGATATTTTCTGCAAACACATTTGATGTACAACAGAGCATGAATATAACATTTATTCATATATCTGTATTTGTGTTTATTTAATTACTAAATAAATATGTGAAATTGAAACGTTGATTTTCAACAGGGATTTACCAGAAGCTAAAATAAAATAAATAACTAGGTACATAAGTATGACATTAGCATGATGTATTTATATGCAAAACATTTTTACAACACAGAGTTTTAGCTTGACGGATTGTCTTTTTCTACACTGGTTGATGGTGTATCTACTACATGTACACCCATTTGTGTCATGCTAATGTTGAGCTTTGTCATATATAGTTGATGCTTTTGTTGTTCAGTTAATAGTCTTTGTTGGTCGATTTCTAGTCTGAGCTGTTCTATGTGTAATCGCTGTTTTTCAACATTGAGACGTTCCTTTTCTACCTTCAACCTTTCACTTTCTATTTCTATCAACTTACAATCCTCTGGTGATGGTTAACTATATTTCCCCTTCGATGATTTGGAAGAAGAAAACAATTGCCACAAAAGTTTTCTCTTGTACACCTTGCTTCACTAAATGAACAGTAGGACATATCTGAAAATAATTAACAAAACGTCAAAATAATGAATAATACATGAATATAGTTCCTGTATTTGTAAGGTCGACATGCAGCTGGTCACTGTTCAAAAAGTGGGGTTGGCAAGATCAATCGGTGTGTTTGATTAACTGAAATACTGAATAAAAAACAAACATTTGTCATATACAACAATCAAAATTAAATTGTAAAAGAGGGTGGTAAAGGGTTATTTTCGTGCAACGTGATCGCCGTTTTTTATTTCACGATCAACGTGTTTTTACTTTTTTATTTCACGTTCAGCCGTGCAAGACGGGTGCCTCGTTCAACGTGTTCTGCTTATTTAATTTTACGTGCATCGTGATTTTCAAAGTCTTATTTTGCGTGCTCGGTATTTTTCAAATAAAATTCAAACACTTGGCAGGGATCGTCAATAAATACTTTTTTAAAAGCCGTAAACCAATTATATCATAAATGTGTATACTAAATCGGGAATATCAAGTAAAACAAAGAGTTAATTATACAAGAAGACAGTGACTCGGTCACAAAAGGTTCAAATAAAAGTATTTATTTTTCGTGCAACGTTCATTACAGAAATTATTTCACGTTCAACGTGAAATTATGTCTTATTTCACGTTTTTTTCGTGCAAGCACACCCCCCCCCCCCCCCTTTACCACCCTCGTAAAAGTATATATGAACTTGCAGTCTCTATAAGACATGTAATCAGAACTAATCAAAACAAACACATACATAAGATTGGTAGATTGACGAATGTTTTAACACCTCGTAAACGCCAAATAGATCAACACATTATAAGATACTAATTTTCATACTCGCTTCTGTATAAGAGTTTAATAACAATTATTTCACTATTCTTTTTACCAATCATCCTAATCGTTCATGAAATATTTGCCACTGGACGTAAAAAACAAACAGATCTATAATTAAACCACCGTGCGTTATTTGTGTATCTTTTTTTTTAAGAATTTCCGGTTTACCTGATGATCTAATAGTGACGGTTTCAATAGGTAGAGATTTTTTGGCCATTTCTATATATTATTCTGTGCATGAAATAAAACAAATCATTCCGTCTACGTTCTCCTCAAAAGCAGTCAAAGAAGTTTGCCAATCAAAATTCTGTCAATTTGACATTACTCAAAAGCTTTTAAATGGTTTGTCAAGTAGCATGACAACAAAGCTCGTAGATTTATCACTAATTTTCTTCTAAATTTTTGAAAGTATAGTTACTGTATAGCTATCTCCTAAAAGTATTAATGAATAGTTTTTTTTATGCTTGAATACTCTTTTCTGTCTTTTTCTCTCATTCTTTCTTTATAAAACAAGCGATTGTTGAACTACCTTTAGCCTGAGAATATAAACCCTAGGACACCATTCGTTTATTATGATTTGTTATAATAGAGTGGTATATGCAACATTTTGGCCTATCACAAAATAACTGTCAAATTCTGTTTATACCCCCGAATAACTTCAACTGTTCAATTCTTTCATGTAGTCTTCAGGTCTTGGATTGTATGTACGCCTATCTTTGTCGTGAAAACTTTGGATGTCTTGATGCCGTCTTTCTGCTATTGGACGTCTGTAAAAGGTCCCGTCCCGTCTGTATGGTATCACGGAAAGATAAAACTAGAATAGCTTAACAACATCGTACAAGTCAGAAACAAAACGAAAGTAACAAAGGAAACGGTTCGGTTACAACATGTACAACCAGCCGAATAGTTTTTTCTGCACTTCTTGTCACTTTCACCTATAACATGTATAAAAAGCTACGATATATTCTGCATCCAAAAAATGTTCAACTATTACAAAACGGTCAATGGAACCGAGGACATGAACCAGCTTGATAGATTTTAGAAAAGTAGGAACTGTGTATCCTTCCGTAGCATTCGAGTTTACCCAGTGTTTTTGTTGGGTTTGTGTTGCTCAATCGTAAATTTTCTTACATTGTTTTATAGAAAGTTTGGGTTGTTTTTCGGTTTTGTTTTTACCAACTTGAAGGTGATGTTGGTTTTTTTCTCTCGATTTGTGAGTTTTGAACATGTTGAATGTCTATTTTTTTACATAAATAAGGCCGTTAGATGTCTCGTTTGAATTGTTTTACATTGTCTTATCGGGGCCTATTATAGCTGACTATGCGGTATGGGCTTTGCTCATTGTTGAAGGCCGTACGGTGACCTATAGTTGTTAATGTCATTGTCATTTTAGTCTTTTGTGGATAGTTGTCTCATTGGCAATCATACCACATCTTTTTTATATATTCTTTATATTTTCCGCCTTTATTTATGAACTTACTTTTATAATATATATATCATGTATATGTTTTATGTAATTTGTCACATTTATATATAGCTATATAATACTTGTGTTATAACAATTGTTTTATTAAATTAATAAGCATGGAGATACTATCAGACAACTCGTTTACTTTATATCTATTTATATTAAGGCTTATGAAGCTTTCAATTTAGCATTATCCCTCATTATACAGAATATATTTTTAGCAATGACATCATCCTGATCAATTCGAAGGTTGTTACTAAAGATAGACGTTAGAGGATTCTTGTTATTGTTTACATTCGCTCAAAGGTAATGTTATATACATGGTAAAGAAGGTCTATCTTTTAAAAAATTGAACGTATGATTAAGATTTAATATTCTATTAAAGCTTTACGTTTATTTCACTGTAGAAGATACACAATTATAACGTATCGATTAATCTTCTACATAAGATATATTTTAACATGTTTAAGGAGTTGTGTGTAAACTGATTTGCATGTTGCAATATATTTTGATTGAATGTAAGAGCTTGACGCTATTTTCACACCACAATTTTTAAAATATTTTTTTAACTATTCGATTAATAAATATGATCTTCCACACAGTACTTACAAAAATCTATATCCCATGATTATATTATGAAAATAAATGTCTGAAACGATGTGTGTTGGTAAATACGTACAAATGTATGTGCATGTTGTACTACTACCACTTGGAAATACACCTATATTTTCATAAGAAAACACATTTTCTAAACACATCGAAACTTTATTTAAGGTCTGCATGATTAACATGACATTTTCGTTGTTACTTTTTCGCAGTCATGGCAGTTGAACCCACATTTGTGTACAGATAATTATTACATATTTTTAGAACTTGACATTACTAAGAAATAATTATTTATGCATGTATATAGATACTGAAAGGGGACAAAGGGACATTTAATACTGTCTCTGACTATAAATTTCAGCTGTTTTATGGAAGGACCCCCAGCATCACCCCCCCCCCCACACACACACACACACACACACACCAACACACACACACACACACACACACACACACACACGCACTTTATTCTTGTGTGATATCTCATAAAAGAAACCAATTTTGCGGAAAACAAAGTGACAAATAATAACATTGTTTCCCTTTGATATATAAATGTTAACGTTGTTTATGAAGAACCTTAAAAGTTTCCTTATGAGTTAATTCAATTAAGAATTGAATGCTCTTTTTTGTAAATTTATTGGGGTGTAAAAGCGTTGACCGAAGTACATTTTGTATGAAGCGCGGAAGCGCTTCATACTTAAAATGTGCGCACGGTCAACGCTTTTACAACCCTATAAAGTTACAAAAAAAAGCATTCAATACTTATAATTACATTTTTACCTATAGGATCATGAAAACACGCCTTTTATCAAGTTTTTATTTTATTTACCTGTGCACTTTATTGTGGGACCTCGTGTCATCATGAATGAGAAGTTTTATTGAGTGATACAACTGCTTAAGGAATAACACATGATGTGCAGTTAGCCAATCAGAATAACGTATTGTAATGAAACATACATCTAATGTAATTATATGAAATTCAAAGTTTATATAATAATTTGATTGACCGATATGATCTATACGTATAAGTTCTTAGTATCGTAGTCATAAGATCGTCCTCACACTCGATTCGTCATGAACATGCATGAAATATTTGCCACTGGACGTTAAGCAACCAACAATCATCAATCTTTTCCTCGACTGGAAAATAAAAAGTGAGTAATCGCATTTGATCATGATATTAACTATATGTGGGGCATGATCTAGCTGCTTTTTCTTCTGGTGCATCTGAGATTTCCGAAATAATGGCGTGATTCCCGTCATAAAGTATTTAGTTTTGACTTCAGATAGTTCTAATTGTTTTATAAAAAAATGTTAAATTTTATTTTCAAACTTTTGATTTGGATTTTTTTTTCTCTAAAATCATGTTTTTAACGCAGGAAAATCATAAAATATATATACTTTTTCAGATATGGTCCGCTCAACTACATTATGTCATCGTTTACTGAACTGGGTAAGCAAGTCATGCTGCTGTAGGCGCTTATGCAGTAGAAAAGATAGGGAGGCCTCTTCATCAAAGGAACCTGCTGTGACAGGGGAGATTGACGATTTACCGGTTTGTACTCCTTTATTAAAACCCTTCAAAGATTGATTGATTGATTGTTGGTTTTAACATATAGCTCTTCAACGATTTTCGGTACTTATACATCTTCGGATTTCAAATGTTTGGCTTTGAGCGTTCCTGATGAAGGTAAATCCAGAAAAGCGCTTCGGACGCAATAAATTATTAAACGTGTTGTTTTATATTTTTACATCACTGGGTCGATACCTCTGCGGGTGGACTATCAGTCCCCGAGGGTATCATCAGCTCAGTAGTCAGTGCTTCGGTACTGACATGATTAAACAAACTTTATTAAAATAATCCGTTTATAAATTTTGAAATTTTTATGAAACTAAGGTTTCAACTCCCTCAGGCAAAGTTGGCTTTAGATGAATTTGGCTATTTATTTTAGGTATTTTTAACATATAGCTCTTCAACGATTTTCGGTACTTATACATCTTCGGATTTCAAATGTTTGGCTTTGAGTGTTCCTGATGAAGGTAAATCCAGAAAAGCGCTTCGGACGCAATAAATTATTAAACGTGTTGTTTTATATTTTTATATGATACATATTTCATTTTTACAGGTGTTTTCCTCTTACGACTATCCATTAAATGTATATGAGGATGTTTTCCATATAGGAGTTGCAGAATGCCATCAAAAACTTGACAAACTCGGTGAAGACAAGAACTGGGACGAGCTCGTTTCTTTGGTTAACACTGGAAATGTAGATTTCTCTAGACTCCCCATTAAAGATGATTCAAATTCTTTACCCTCCTTGTATACACCACTTCATCATGCTGCTGCTGGGAATGCTCCAAAGTATGTATTTGAAGATCTTTTGAAAAAGGGGGCAACTAAATGCTTTAAAACAACAAATGGAGAAACAGCATATGACTTAGCAGTGAAAAATTCCTTAGAGGATGAAATATTAAAACTTCTTGAGCTACCAGAAAATGTAAAGAATAAATCAGAATCTATAGCTATAATGGAGAAATCTCTGCATGCAGTTATATTGGAAAGAGTGGAGAAACTGATCCAAGAACATGGAGTTCAACTCCCACAACTTGCCTTTTTATATGAAAAGGGTCCGTTTCATTATTCAGTTCCAATGATGTATGGTGGATTTAACGTAAAGAAATATAATGATGGCATAAAAGTTCACAGTTTTTGTCGTGTATGGGGTGGAAGTGAGCAAGACCATATAATTGAAAGAAATGGCAAAACTACTCTAAAAGCTACAGGATATGACTGTTCTTACTAAAAAGAGGTCAATTATAAATCTTTAAATACTGGTTTATTTTGTCAATTTGTTTATTATAAAGCAGAGACCGACGTTACCTATGGGATATCCTGGTTTTTAAATTGGGGTCCACAATTAAACTTTGTTTGATTGCAACAAAAAATAAATATATGTTTTTTTATATATGCCGAATCTAAAAGAGGGACGAAAGATACCAAAGGGACAGTCAAACTCATAAATCAGAAATAAACTGACGACGCCATGGCTAAAATGAAAAAGACAAACAATAGTACAATAGTAACCTAGTACTAGGATTCTAGATTTTTAGTTCAAAGGGTTCAAAATTAATATATTAAGTTTGATTTTATCAAAAATTGAACTCTAGACTAGATCTTTGAAATGCTGAATGTTTATTGTATTTTGAATATTGTTTGTTTATGTCTTTGCGTTGCTTTCTTATTGACATCTTCCTTAATTAGATATCCTCTCATTAGGACCCCTATGGTAAATGTGGTCTTATTAACTATAAAAATCCTGAATATGGCGATTAAATCCTGAAGAATTAAGTGTCTGTTTGACTGTGCAGGATTTATAAATTCAAAATCGATTTCTTTTCGTATTCATTTTGAGAATTAATGACTTCACGTTTATATACGACCGGATTTTATTTTATGCCTTACCTACGATAGTAGAGGGGCATTATGTTTTCTGGTCTGTCCGTCTGTCTGTTCGTCCCGCTTCAGGTAAGTTTTTAATGAAGCTAAAGTCCAATCAACTTGAAACTTAGTACACATGTTCCTTATGATATAATCTTTCTATTTTAAGCCAAATTAGACTTTAACCCCAATTTCACGGTCCACTGAACATAGAAAATGATAGTGCGAGTTTCAGGTTAAAGTTTTTGGTCAAGGTAGTTTTTAATGAAGCTGATGTCCAATCAACTTGAAACTTGGTACACATGTTCCTTATGATATGATCTTTCTAATTTTAAAGCCAAACTAGACTTTTGACCAAATTTCACGGTTCACTGAACAAAGAAAATGAAAGTGCGAGTTTCAGGTTAAAGTTTTTGGTCAAGGTAGTTTTTGATGAAGCTGAAGTCCAATCCACTTGAAACTTAGTACATATGTTCCTTATGATATGATTTTTCTGATTTTACAGCCAAATAAGATTTTTTATCCAATTTCACGGTCCATTGAACATGGAAAATGATTATGCGAGTGGGGCATCCGCGTAATTTTGACACATTCTTGTTTTGGGTTCGTATAATACTATGATGTCGTCGTTGTTTAGTTTGAGTGAATGGATCTCTATGAAGGTTCAAAACACAAAAGGAAGGTGGGAATGGTGGTTCCCACCACTTCGGATTAGGGGCCCAAAACAAGCATTTTTCTAGTTTCAGGATAATAACTTGTGTATATTTGTATGTATTTCGATTGCTCTAAAATTGTACCACAATCTTTAATATCACAAGTAGAAGGTTGAGATTCATTTTGGAAGTAGTGGTGCTAACAGTTAAGGAATTAAGGGCCAAAAAGGGATCAAAACAAGAATGTTATGTTGTTTCCGGAAAATTACGAATGTGTAAGCGTATAGACCTCTCTGACATTATACCACAAGCTTCCATATCACAAAGGGGAGACTGTGATTGAGTTTGGGGTTAATTGCCCTAAACGTGCAGGAATTTGGGCAACAACAAAAAAAACCAAGCATTTCTCTAGTTGTCAGACAATATCTTGTGTTTAAGTGTATGGGTCTATCTTAAATTGTACTACAAGGTTCCATACTAGAAGGGAAAGACTGGGATTAAGTTTGGAGGTATTTGGATTCTTTTCCATTTCTTAAAGGGGTACATCTTTTTTTTCAAATTTCAAAATGTTCACAGTATTGCGTAATATATTTGTAAAATCTTTGACCACATTTTTTGTGTGTCAGAAACCTATACCACTTGTTTTTGTGTCTATCTGATGAGTTAAGCATTTTTCAACTGATTTTTATACGACCGCAAAATTTGAAAAAATGTTCGTCGTATATTGCTATCACGTTGGCGTCGTCGTCTGCGTCGTCGTCGTCGTCGTCGTCGTCCGAATACTTTTAGTTTTCGCACTCTAACTTTAGTAAAAGTGAATAGAAATCTATGAAATTTTAACGCTAGGTTTATGACCACTAAAGGAAGGTTGGGATTGATTTTGGGAGTTTTTATCCCAATATTTTAGGAATTAAGGGCCAAAAAGGCCCAAATAAGCATTTTTTTGTTTTCGCACAATAACTTTAGTTTAAGTAAAAAGAAATCTATGAAATTTTGACACAAGGTTTATGACCACAAAAGGAAGGTTGGGAATGATTTTGGGAGTTTTGTTTCCAATAGTTTAGGAATTAGGGGCCAAAAAAGGGCCCAGATAAGCATTATTCTTGGTTTTGCACAATAACTTTAGTTTAAGTAAATAGAAATCAATGAAATTTAAACACAAGGTTTATGACTTTAAAAGGAAGTTTTGTATTGATTTTGGGAGTTGAGGTCCCAACAGTTTAGGAATGAGGGATCAAAAAGGGGTCCAAATAAGCATTTTTCTTGGTTTTTGCACCATAACTTTAGTATTAGTTAATAGAAATCTATGAAATTTAAACACAAGGTTTATGACCATAAAAGGAAGGTTTGCAATAATTTTGGGAGTTTTGGTCCCAACAGTTTAGGAATAAGGGGCCCATAGGATCCAAAATTAAACTTTGTTTGATTTCAGCAAAAATTGAACAATTGGGGTTATTTGATATTCCGAATTTAACTGTGTATGTAGATTCTTAATTTTTGGTCCTGTTTTCAAATTGGTCTACATTAAGGTCCAAAGGGTCCAAAATTAAACTTAGTTTGATTTTGACAAAAATTGAATCCTTGTGGTTCTTTGATATGTTTAATCTAAAAATGTACTTAAATTTTTTATTATTGGCCCAGTTTTCAAGTTGGTCCAAATCGGGGTCCAAAATTAAACTTTGTTTGATTTCATCAAAAATTGAAAAATAGGGTTCTTTGATATGCCAAATCTAATTGTGTATGTAGATTCTTAATTGTTGGTCCTGTTTTCATTGTTTTTCATGTGGTCTACATTAAAGTCCAAAGGGTCCAAAATTAAACTTAGTTTGATTTTTACAAAAATTGAATTCTTGGGGTTCTTTGATTTGCTGAATCCAAACATGCACTTAGATTTTTGATTATGGGCCCAGTTTTCAAGTTGGTCCAAATCAGGATCCAAAATTATTATATTTTAAAGTATTGTGAAATAGCAAGAAATTTTCAATTGCACAGTACTCAGCAATAACAAGAAATCTTCAATTGCACAGAAGTGTGCAATAGCAAGAAATTTTCAATTGCACAGTATTGCACAATAGCAAGAAATCTTCAATTGCACAATATTGTGCAGTAGCAAGTATTTTCCATTGCACAGTATTGCACAATAGCAAGAAATATCTAATTGCACAATATTGTGCAATAGCAAGAAATCAATTGGAGTTATCTTTCTTTGTCCAGAATAGTAGTTGAATCAACTTAAATCATTGTTTTATACAATATACAATGTATGTTCATTTTTACTGCCAACTGATAAATTAAAAAAATCTTTACCATTCAGTGATAACAAGCACTTTTTTTACATTTTAATATTTTATGATGTATCTAAATGAGTAATTAGTGTTGCATACTCCATTTGAAATTTGAATTGAGATCAGTTTTGGAATAAAGGAAAGGGGGATGTGAAAAGAAATTGAGGGGGGGGTTAAATTTTTCTTATTTGAAATTTCATAAATAAAAAGATAGAAAATTTCTTCAAACATTTTTTGAGAGGATTAATATTCAAATGCAAAGTGAATTGATCAAAGGCAAAACAAAAATTTTAAGTTCATTAGACCACATTCATTCTGTGTCAGAAACCTATGCTGTGTCAACTATTTAATCACAATTCAAATTTAGAGCTTAATCCAGCTTGAATGTTGTGTCCATACTTGCCCCAACCGTTCAGGGTTCAACCTCTGCGGTCGTATAAAGCTGCGCCCTACGGAGCATCTGGTTATAGTTCGTTCTTATGTAGCACTGTTATACCACTGTCCCATGTTAGGGGGAGGGTTGGGATCCCGCTAACATGTTTAACCCCGCCACATTATTTATGTATGTGCCTGTCCCAAGTCAGGAGCCTGTATATTCAGTGGTTGTCATTTGTTTATGTGTTAATTACATATTTGTTTTCCGTTCATTTTTTTACATAAATAACTTAAAGGCTGTTAGTTTTCTCGTTTGAATTGTTTAACATTGTCTTATCGGGGCCTTTTGTAGCTGACTATGCGGTATGGGCTTTGCTCATTGTTGAAGGCCGTACGGTGACCTATAGTTGTTTATGTCTGTGTCATTTTGGTCTTTTGTGGATAGTTGTCTCATTTGCAATCATACCACATCTTCTTTTTTATATATTATATCAAAAATTTGATCACAACCAAATTCAGACAGTATCAAGCTTGCATAATGTGTCCAAATTCGCCCCAACTGTTCAGGGTTTGACCTCTGCAGACTTATTAGGCTGTGCTCAGCTAAGCATTTATTTATATTAAATTTGCAGACAGAAATAAATTTGAGAATGGAAATGGGGACTCTGTCAAAGAGACAACAAACCGACCAAAAACAGATAAAGTATTTGTGAACAATTATACTTTTACATCGCACAACACTGAAACTAGTAAGACAATAAGAAAACACATACTATCCAAAAACAAAATTACAATGGAACTTTCTACATGTAGCTGCAATAAATATACTTCACTTGATGGCTTCCAAGACCGATTCCAATATCTGTTCACATGCAGCTAACTGCTTCATATCTGCATTAAACATACACTGTAGTCAGTTTCAACCAAAATGTACCGTGCAAAACAGAAGAAAAAAAGAAATTTACTTTTGAACTTTTATTTGTACATATCAAATTTAAATAGAAATTAGATTCCACGCATGCGACACGGCACATTATCATCAGTATGTTGAAGCCAATTACATATAAGGTGGTGAACTAAAGCTGAAGTTAGCATGTCTAATCTTCTTTGTAATAATTACACTCTTACGATAATTTAATACAGGTTATCTCAGCCTTTTTGTGTTTTTCTATCATTATTTCCCCCAATCCATAAAACTTCGTTTTTATCAATACAAAGGCTTAAAGGATTCTCTATTCCCAAGCTTCTAACATCCCTGCATACAATAATCTCCCCTGCATGATTTAATACATGTATAGCATGATTCATAAAATCAGAAACTAAAATCATATCGGAAGAAGTTATTGACAAATCTCTCGGACTAAACTCATCCTGATCAGAACTGGTATTATTACAACCATTGTAGATCCAATGGATATGTCCACAATAATCCAACATGACGACTTGACCGCCCCCTTCATTGTTTAAAAGTTCCACAACTACTATCTTATCATTTAAAGTTTTGATTCTATAAGGACAGGATAACAATCTCTGGTTATCTTTGTCATATTCAATAGTATGCTGTATGTCACTATTCATGTTCATGACCACAAGTCTTCTGATACTATTTTCTCTAGCAATCATCTCTTAGGAATCTGACAAACCTACAATTATCTTATTATTTTTTGTTACATGTATACCTAAAGTTTTTAAGGGAGTAAATGTCATAAAAGTTTTAAATGTTCCATCTTTGGTATAAAGTTTTAGATCACTTTCTCCAGACGACACTAGTAGTTCACCATCTTGTGTCTTTTCCATATCATTTACTATCATCTTGATGTCTGTCTCTACTTTGATGCTGTCATCTTCAAATTTGACTTTTTGTAGTTTAAGGCTAGCAATACTGCCTATGAATGCAGTATCATCTTCACAAAATGTAATATTTGTCACGCTTTTATTTTTACTTTGGTAGTGTTTTATAACTTCAAAGTCTGGAACTGAATAAAGGTCACCAAGAATGTTACTTCCCATTTTCACTTGCCTACTGTTAGGAATGAACTTTGTTCCACACTGTTTGAATTGTTTAACTAAATATATTGGTACTGACTTATCTAAAGTTTGAGTTGCGGAGAAAAGTTCTGTCACCTGGTGAGTTTGCAGCGCTTGGCATAAATTGTTCTTCCTGATTTCCAACTCATCTACATTCTGTTTTAAGGCAGACAGTTCAAATTTGATCATATTTTCAGACAGTTTCCATTTCGCATCTAGATCTTGCAAGAGGTTACTAGCATGGTTTGAAATAGCCTCTTTCATATCCTTCTCAGTTTGTAGAATTATATTCCTGGTTTCTTGGAAATTTTTATCCCCATCTGCAAGCTTGTTTTCCAGTTGATCCCTTTCATTAGTGATGAACTTAAGATTTGTTTCAAATTTTTCTATAAGTTCCTCCATTTCACAGATAATATTACTACACACTTCATCAAGGTCTTTATAGTCATGCATTTTGTGAGTCTCAGTCAAACATTTGCAACAAACCGGTTCATTGCAGTCTTTGCAATAAATAATACACTTTTGGTTACTATGAAGTGTACATTGCAAATTTTTGAGGTCAACTTTACGCATTGTTTTAGCAAAGTTCTCTGTATCCATATCTTTCAGATTTATAACTTCATGTTCCATGGATGCTTTACTTTTACTGTGTATCTTTGAACAGCATAGGTTACATGGGGCCGAAACTATATTGTATTTTTGCAAAACCAGTAGGCGAAATTTGTAGGCGCCACGGAATGTCATACCATTCGTACGCAGACGATACTCAGGTGTATCAAATTATAAGACCAAAAGGAGACTGGAGCGATCTATCCAAACGCCTAGAAAAATGTTTGTCTGATATTGGTGATTGGATGAGTGCCAATATGCTTAAACTTAATGAAGACAAGACAGAATTAATTATCTTTGCACCAAAACATCAATTGAAGCATCTTTCAGATTTTCGTCTGACATTTGATGGAACAGTGTTGAGCGACGTTTCTTGTGTGAAAAATCTGGGAATGTACTTTGATAAAACCATCAGTATGGAACATCAAGCCAGTGCGATCACTAAGGCCTGTTTTTACCAAATTCGGAATATTGGTAGAATTCGATCTCTTATTTCAGTTGAAGCCTGTAAGACACTAGTATGCTCCCTAGTAACATCAAGGCTGGACTATGGCAATGCATTGTTGTACGGTACTAACACCAACATTATCAGTAAATTGCAGCGGGTACAAAACACAGCAGCACGTTTGATAACACGAAAAAGGAAATTTGACTCAATTACGCCTGTTTTAATTTCGTTACACTGGCTACCAATACATTACCGTTGCCAATACAAACTTATTTTATATGTGTACAAAGCACAGCATGGCAAGGCTCCTAGTTACCGTCAAAATTTAATTACGCCATACAAGCCAAGTAGATCCCTCAGGTCGGAAAATAGTATGCTCCTACATCCTCCAAATGACGTTCGAACGAAAAGCTACGGTGAGAGGCGTTTTGACAAGGCTGCGCCTACACTCTGGAACAATTTGCCACCGTCTTTACGGAGTGTAAATTCCTTAGATGTTTTTAAAAAGCATCTCAAGACTCATTTATTTCAGACTGCTTTTAAGGATTTCTTGTTGTTTTTATATACTTTTAATTGACTGCATTAGTTTTAGACAGTTTTATATATTTTAGAGTACATGCATTTTTCATTTCTTTTATAAGTATCTTATAAATTTTTATTTGCTTGTTTGATTCTTTTAAGATAGTGCTTTGTAATCTATGACTTATGTATTTTTGTATTTTATATATGTTTTAATGTGAAGCGCTTAGAGTATTTTTTGTTATTATATAATGCGCTCTATAAATATTGTATTTATTATTATTTATTACATAGAAATAGTTCGCAGTTTATACACTTCCGCTTAATCTCTGGTGATTCTTTACAGAACTGACAAATTGCTGGAGTTTGTGCTTTCTCCGTGGACTGAGAACACGCCATTTTGGGTATAGTTTCTAGTCACTATCGGTGATCTAAAAATAGGTTTTACTTCCTCATTGAAAGAGAACTATTAAAATGACAAGAAGGTCATATCTTACATTTAGGAAAGTTATATAATAGTGTTTTGATCATTGATATATTTTAAGATCTGATAAAAAAAAAAGAAGAGATTATATATATATAGAGAGAGAGAGAGAGACATTTAAATGTTTAGTCCATACGTACGGGTCTAGATGGCGGCCCTTTATTTATGTATTCGTAAATATTGCCGGTATATTTAACGACCATTCTGTTAAAGAACAAATTCCTGGATATTTTGACAATACTGAGCTACCTCTTATTTGTTATATTTACAAGAAATCTACCCGGAAATCTGTGTTTAATAATAGTCAATTGTGTAAAGATGTTAATATCAGTGAAAATACACCTACTTCATGTAATTGCAGTAATTCCGAATATATTTATGGACCCATTTCCCATGTTATAACAGGAGATCTTAACATCGTTCAAGACCGAAAGTTAAAATCATTCCTCAGTAAAGAACCTAAATATCGTCCCCCGTCAATTATTAATTGGAATGAGTGTCGTAATATCATCCACGACTCACTCCATACTTACTGTATGAAATGGATAAAACGGGAAAAAGCTGACAAAAAATCTCTGGACTCTTTTTTTAATTCAGTAATGAAGATAGTTGATATACGTATTCATCATTTTAAAGAAAATTTTACTATTAACAATAACCACAATAAACCTATTTCTCGTATCAAACATAAACTAAAAGAACTAGCCAAGGAATTTGTTTTTGTCCCGGCCGATAAAGCTGCTAATAATATTATTATTGTTTGACGTAAATTTTACATTGAGGTTCTAAAAAAGGAAATCACCAATTCACCAACATTCCAACTGACTCCATTTTCAGAAAACGAAATCTGTAATAAACATAAACTTTTAGCCACCGCTTTACAAGCAGAGCCAAATACAATGAAAGTCCCAACTATGTATTGGCTTCCGAATACACAAAACCCCTTACAAATATAGATTTATTTCGTCTTCAAGCCATTGTTCAACTATACTAAATTGTCTATTCTTCTTACCAGCACACTTGGTACAATTAAAAACCTTATAATAAATTGTTCAAATAAGGCCTTCGAAAATAGTGGAATAAATTACTTTTGGAGTGTCAAGAACTCGTTGGAAGTACTTAGATAAATTGCATGCTTATATTGGTGATTTTGAATATGTTCAAAGTTTTGATTTTTCTACCCTGTATACCACATTGCCTCACATTCTCATTAAGAAAAAATTCACACACCTAATTAAATGGGCATTCAAAAAATCAGAATGTGAATATATATGTTCAAACTGTTTTAGGTCATTTTTTAGTAGCAATAAACAAAAAAACTATGTTAATTGGACATGCTTTGATACTATATATGCCCTTGAATTTTTACTTGATAACATTTTTGTTCGCTTTTGGGATTCCGTATATCGTCAGATTATCGGAATTCCAATGGGGACTTACTGTGCACCACTTATTGTCATGTGGACCTCTTTTTGTATTGTTATGAGTTACAATTTATGACAAATATAAGCAAAGACCCATCAAAACAACATCTGATAAACAAATTTGATAATACTTTTAGATATTTTGATGATATTTTGGCTCTCAATAATGACGACTTCAGTATGTATATTAATGAAATTTATCCTGCTGAACTTACTTTAAATAAAGCTAATGCTAACAATGACCACTGCCCTTTCCTCGATCTTGATATCTATATCACTAACGGAAAGCTGAATACTAAAATTTATGATAAAAGGGATGATTTTTCATTTCCTATCGTTAATTATCCGTTTTTAGATGGTGACGTTCCCTTGTCACCATCTTACGGTGTTTATATATCTCAACTTGTTCGATTCGCTCGTGTATGTAACAATGTTTTAGATTTTAACGAGAGAAATTTATGTATTACTGAAAAATTATTACACCAGGGTTTTCGATATCACAAACTAGTCAAAACATTTACCAAATTTTATCATCGGTATAAAGACATCATTCGTAAATATAGCTCAACCTGCAGACTTCTTATACGTTCAGGTATTTTACATCCAATTTTTTATGGAAATATTCTTTATAAAGCACAAAGGTGTCAGTATTCACCTCAGAAACTTACAAAACCTTTGAATAGACTTGTAAGTTATTAAGAAGGGATATAATTACGATACTGTTGTCAAGTCATTAAAGATTGCATATTTTGGCGTTTACATTGAGTCACTGATAAGGTCTTTGCGTCGGAACTAAACACATTTATTCTAAAAACAGTTGTTGGCATGACACGGGTTATGTTCTTCTCATATATGTTATGATGGTATGATACTAAACCCCTAACAGTAAGGATTGTGCCTGATGTTCATATGATGAAATCATAATCTTTCAGTCAGTTTAATTGAAGTCTGGAGCTGGCATGTCAGTTAACTGCTAGTAGTCTGTTGTTATTTATGTATTATTGTCATTTTGTTTATTTTCTTTGGTTACATCTTCTGACATCAGACTCGGACTTCTCTTGAACTGAATTTTAATGTGCGTATTGTTATGCGTTTACTTTTCTACATTGGTTAGAGGTATAGGGGGGGGGGGGGGGGTTGAGATCTCACAAACATGTTTAACCCCGCCGCATTTTTGCGCCTGTCCCAAGTCAGGAGCCTCTGGCCTTTGTTAGTCTTGTATTATTTTAATTTTAGTTTCTTTTGGAAATTAGTATGGCGTTCATTATCACTGAACTAGTATATATTTGTTTAGGGACCAGCTGAAGGACGCCTTTGGGTCGGGTTGTTGTCTCTTTGACACATTCCCCATCTCCATTCTCAATTTTATTTAATTTCTTAAAACATTTTGTTTGTATTTTTTTATTACTTTTTGTCCCTTATTCTCTATTGTTTATATATAGAGATCAGGTGGACATAATACTACTGGATTTTGCCAAGGTTTTCGACAAAGTGCCACACCAACGCCTTTTGTACAAGCTAGGTTTTTATGGGATTAGAGGTAACACCCTTAAATGGATTTCATCATTTTTGTCATCTCGAACTCAAAGAGTGAT
The DNA here is from genome assembly GCA_019925275.1 of Mytilus edulis. Taxonomy (NCBI): domain Eukaryota; kingdom Metazoa; phylum Mollusca; class Bivalvia; order Mytilida; family Mytilidae; genus Mytilus; species Mytilus edulis. Next base: position 62,372,825 of record CM034360.1, on the reverse strand, counting down.
AGTAGAAGACTCTACCTCAGAGAAGCTAGATGTTCTGTCTGGAGTCCCTCAAGGCACTGTCCTAGGTCCCCATTTGTTCCTGGTATACATTAACGACCTGCCTGACACAGTATCATCTTCTGCAGTTCGCCTTTTTGCCGATGACAGCTTGTTATATAAGCACACCAGGAATCAAGCAGATGCAACTAATCTTCAACAAGACCTGACTGCCCTAGAGCAATGGGAACATGTATGGCAGATGAGCTTTCACCCTGCTAAATGCACAGTTATCAGAATAGGCACCAACCGAAAAAACATCTTGGAGACACAGTACCACCTACATGGACACCAACTCGAAGTTGTGGACAGCACCAAATATCTTGGTGTTACTCTTAGCGAAGACTTAACTTGGAAAAAGCACGCAGAGATAACAGCAGCCAAAGCATCAAGAACTCTAGGATTCTTGCGGCGCAACTTCAGGGACTGTAACAAAACAGTCCGAGAAACAACATACAGATCCATGGTCCGACCATCATTGGAGTATGCGTCCGCTGTGTGGGACCAATAAAAGTGGAAGATATAAACCGACTAGACAAAGTGCAAAGAAGGGGAGCCCGTTATGTCTGTAATAACTACAGAGACAAAACTCCTGGATGTGTCACCAACATGATTCAGCTTTTGAATTGGGAATCATTACAAGAAAGACGTAAGGACCATCGCTTATTGATCATGTACAAGGCCATCAATGGTATGATTTCCATACCAGAAGCCAACAGTATCATCAACAAAAGTGACACCAGAACCAGAGGAGCAAACAGATTGAGGCAGATCTACACCAAAACAGAAGTGTACCGACAATCCTTCTTTCCTCGCACTATCCAGAATTGGAACCAGCTACCAACAACGGTGACCAACTCATCCACTCTGGACGACTTCAAGGCCAGCCTCCATGCAGCGGCGGCCCTGAGGACAACCACATAAACCACCATTTGATGTAGATAGTTTTAACTGTAAATACAAGCTTTTTATTTGTACATATAAAACCTGTGTGGAGAGTGGCTCCCTCAGACCTACGCCTGGTCAATATTTACAGTCGTCTACGACTCCTGACCATTATTGGAAGATGATGATGATGATATATTTGAGCATCTCATTATTCTCCATTATTGTTTTTCTATTTTTCTCTATTCGTTATATTTTTATGTCCATCATTTTCTAGTGTCTCAGTCTCGGTCTCAGTAAACCTCCATCCACACCCTCATACATTCAATTGAATATAAATTATTTACAAATCAAATTAATTGTTAAAAAAAAACCATGGCCAATGGAAAAATAACAAAGTAAAAAGAGTCCTTGAATGATCGACTTCCCGTCCCTAATAATATTGGAAATTATTTATGTACTGAAAGTGTTTCGAAGCTTTGCTGAATACTGTCAGGTTACTTGATAGTATAAAAAAGAAGATGTGGTATGATTGCCAATGAGACAACTATCCATAAAAGACTGGCCAAAACGACACAAACATTAACAACTATAGATCACCGTACGGCCTTCAACAAAGAGCAAAGCCCATACCGCATAGTCAGCTATAAAAGCCCCGATAAGACAGTGTAAAACAATTCAAACGAGAAAACTAACAGCCTTATTTATGTAATAAAAAATGAACGAAAAACAGATATGTAACACATAAACAAACGACAACCACTGAATTACAGGCTCCTGACTTGTGACAGGCACATACATAAATAATGTGGCGGGTGTAAACATGTTAGCGGGATTGACCCGATACGAAGGGGTTGAATTTAATTTCTAAATATTTTATATTCAATATGAGGGTGTTAAATCTGTCCTCTACGCTTTCCACTGCAGCAGCCCGCGTTGTCCATCCCACAGGCACTTGTCACACACAAAAAATCCTATATAAAAAAATATTCTGCGACCAGTGCCTGTGGTCCCTCCGTATCAGTATGTTGAACGGAGACTTTGCAGTCTAAATTTTAACTATCTAAGTCTATTCTGCAAGCTCGTAAGTATTACTTCACAAACGCTTGTATAAACAGTATATATATAACAACGGACCTGTGCTTGTAACTTGTAACTTGTATATCGTAACTTCCTCCAATAAAGGAGCACCTCAATCATGAGTATTCCACCACCTTGTAAATGTACATGTTTATCTCTAAATGATTAAAATATAAAAGTAACACTGGTAGACATCTATCATCATTAAAAGGAATATTAAAAGTGGTTGTATATACATATGTATCGGCATAAAAACGTGAGGTAATTCAATGTCATGACATTTAAAATTTAAAATATATTTTCTCGATATTTACAGTTTATTTACATGTTGATCCGCGGAAATCGGTCTTCTGTATATTTGCTGGTTTTATTTAAGATAGTTAGCTTTTATCTGTATACCACAGTGTAGTGTGGCCACGTACCCACGCTTACTGCTTCAAAGAATTTAATTGGGCTAAGTAGTAAGTTTCAGTAAAGTGTGGCGAGATCCACGCTTACTCTGTGATAAACAATGACAAATATTTAGCCTCTTCAATAAAGTGTGGCGAGATCCACGCTTTTGTTGTGTTGACGTATATGTGTTTGTATAAGAAGGCATTATGGATCAGTTAACAAGTGTGGCGAAATCCACGCTCATTTTGTATTATTGTTGAGGTCGCTTCATAGTTGTGTCCCAAGAGTGTGGCGAAATCCACGCTCATTTTGCAATAATATTGAGGTTGCTTCGTAGTTTTATCCCTAGAGTGTGGCGTAACCCACGCTCAAGGTATCTATTAAGCTAACTTCATGTTCGATCGATATCATTGAGAATTCTTGACCTGCTTGTGTGTAGTAGAAAGCACAGTCTCCAGTTGATTGAAATTCTATGTCCATTAGGATTGATTTGTCACATCTGGGTTCCAGTAATCCAATTGTGCTTGAATCAACTATCACTTGGATAAGGCCTACTTCGCTACCGTTGTTTTTGAATTGAATACTGAGCTTTTCGTGTAGCATTTGGATATTGCTCAAGATTGATTTTCTCTGGTTCGACAGCGCAGGACAAAGCAGTAGGAAATGTTCCAAGGTTTCATCTGATGTTTGGCACAAAGGACGTCAAGTTCCCAATAATCCTTTGTTTTTTGAATGCTTTGTTCTGTCAGCCATGAGTATATAACTTCCTGTTGCTATTCTTAATTTTACGGGTATTCTCATAGCTTCTTGCATGGAATTACTAGCAGATAGGTTTACTAATACATGTGTCTTCCCTGGTATATATTGAATATTTAAATACTTTAGTGAGGGGTATAGTTTACAATGACCCTCGATAAAATGTTTCCAATACCTTGATACTTCTTTATTTACCATGGTCTTCCATTTTAATTTTTGAATTTGACTGTCTAATACATGTAAAGCTGATGGTAAGTTGTATTTCGCTAGAATCGTTTTAACAATGATAAACCAGCTGTGACTATCATCCGTTTTCATAAGTAGTTGTCTGTATGCAATTTGTTTTTCTTAACTATCATGTGGTTGTCTAGATATATTTCCAAATAATGACAAGATCTTTTTATGTATTTGGCCCTCTATTGGTAGTTGTCCAGAAAGAATGTATATGGCGGGCGTAGCTGTACTTGTTGGTAAAGAAAGTAACTGCTTTATACATTTTTTGTGGAAAATGTCAATAATATCAAAGTTTTTTTCCTGTAGGAGTTACTAATTCCAGGCCGTACAGAAGTACAGGGATGACATAGATGTTAAATATATGTAGTAATGACTGTATGTCCAGTCCATTTTTCCCATGCAAACCAGCTGGCATAAGACTGTACATGGCTCGTCTAGCCTTTTTAACGTTTTCATACAACGGATTAGGATCATCTGGTTTTGATGTGCGCAAGACCCCCATATGGGTTGTTTGGCTAACTATTGGCATTATTGAGTTACCTATACTCCATGGAAAGGAAGGTTCTTGCTGTTTTCTACGATTTGGATATACTGGTAGAATAACACTCTTCACTGGTTGAAGCTTATATCTCTCCCTTCGACTGTAGTTGTATGCCATGTTAATGAGTACCTGTAGTTCCTCGGGGTTGTCACTCATTAGTGCCACATCACCTGCACAAGTCGGAGCTGCGCAGCAAATAGATCCTATTTTTGCTCCTAATCCAGAATACTCGATATCTGTTAGGAGATTGTTGATGTACAGCTTGTACAGGTCAGCGCTCAGTATACCACCTTGTTTTACGCCTTGACATATTGAGAATGGTTCAGATATTATACCATTAAATTTAACTACACTGCTAGAGTCCATGTGAAGACTATGTATAAGTTTCCATAGTAGTCCATCTATACCTGCTATGTATAGCTTTCGTAGGATACTCTCGTGCGTTACCATATCAAATGCCGATTTAGCATCTAGAAGCGCTATATATATTATTTTACCAGCATCCCTGCATTCTCTAATAAATTCTTCAATGAAGAAGGAGCAATTCATTGGAGCTGAGTTCTCAGTAAATCCTCTTTGTAGCCTATTTTGTTCTTTCAATATTTTAGGTTGGACCTTAGCCTTTGCTACAGACTCAATTAGTTTCAGCAGTATTGGCATGATAGTAATCCCTCTGTAGTTGGTAGCATTCTTGTTACTGCCTTTGTTTTTGAATACAGGAGTGAGGAGACCCATTTTAAGCATTTCAGGTATTAATCCTAATTTAAATGATGATACTATCATATTTGTTATTACTGTTTGCAGCTTTTCCCCACCATATTTGATATTTTCAGAGGATATGCTATAAATGTCTGGAGATTTGTTTATTTTCAATCCATTTATGGCGTCTTGAACATCTTTTTCGGTTACAGAGATGGTATTAGTTTGATTGTTACATATATCAATTATATTGTCTAGATCTAATGCTAACTGTTTGTAATATTCGTCGTCATATTCAGGATCAATTGCTGGTTGAGCTAATTTGTTGAAATGATGTTTCCATCCAACTATAATTTCATTGTCAGATTTATAAATATTATCTTGTACATTCAGTTCGGATATACAATTCTTCAGCTTTCCTTTTTTTTACCAAGTAACTTGTAAAATATTTGATCATGTTTAGTTCTAGCATCTAAAAATGCGTATTTAAGTTTATAAGAATCATGATATATATCAGATTAAATTTTACACAAAAAAACACAGATCTGAAATTTAATTATTTAGATTTTGATGTAATATTATTTAAAATGTTCTAACATTGTAATAGGACAGCGACAATAATAGGACACTGAACAAGACCTTGTCTTCCTATTCCCGATAAAGGTCCTATATCCCCCTCATTTGAGCATGCATTTTTTTTTATATCATAAGCTAGATTCAAATTTAATCAGAGAATTGCATACATAAATGCAACATAAAACTGTATAGATATAAGTAATTTACCATCCGACATTCCAAAATTGAATGTACATATAGTATTACTTCTTTTTCCTGGTTAGCTTGAAAATTATCAAATTTCATAGATCGCTTGAAAGAAGCAACTAATCCGGAATTACATATTTCACCGTAATTGATCTTCAATTAACATCGATCAGACGTTTCCGGAGAAGACGACACTCATTCTTGAAAAAAAACTTTAATGTCAAGGAAAACAAGCGTAGGTTTAATCCATTACGATAATTTAACAATATATCGATCACCAATAATTTATTTTGAATAGATGATCGTATTATATATACTGAGTCCACGTTAGTGTGGTTAATAATCTGCATATATTTGCTCCTGAAAGATGCATAATTTTTTTTATAAAATTTACTGTCTTACTGACTTTTTTCATACACATGATACACCACTCATACCTGACAACTGTCACTATTTGCGGGGGTTTTCCCCCATGGAAGCACCCAAAGGAAATTTTGAAAGAGCAATTTAAAACAACACAATTAAGTTAAATTTACAATGGCTTTAGGACTCAAACAGTATGAAGAATCCAAAAAACAACATTAAAATGTATTAAAAGACCCCCTTGAAGGTTTTTAGGACTAGGTCAGCAATTGTGCACGCAAAACCCCCATGCGCATTTTGTAAAGTTGACAGGTATGACCACTATACTTATGATATACATACCTGCCAACTTTTGAAAATGCCCATGGGGGTTTTAGCGCGCGACAACAATTTCAAAGTTTAAAATTCTTTGCGACGACTATTTTGCGCGTGCTGTTTTGTAGACTAGAAAAAATGTCATATTTGCATGATTTGTAAGATGAGCTTACATCCCTTTTTTAAAGTTTATTTGCATGATTCTAGTTATTATATCAGCAGAAAATATGAACATGTAGCTGTAAGACCAGGAATTATTTTCATGTGTAAGGATACTAAATAGTTGTTGACTTTTCCAATTTAAAATTATACACAAAGAAGGACCTTTATCAGGTTGGGAACAACACATAGGGATCCCCCTCAATGTTAGGACATTAAAAACCACTTTTAAAGTACAAATGAGCACACATTCATATGCATATTATTTGAAGAAACTTTTCCCAAAGAACTATACATCTTATGACCTATCTGGTATTTTATGGTCAACACATGTCCAAGAATTTTGATATGTTCTTGGCCTTATATCTTTTTTATTATTCAAAATAATAGGACTCTTCATTTAGAAAAGCTGTTCCAAATATAATGTCAGAATTTCCCATTTTAAAGTTAATAAATCTACATTTTTCTATTTTATTTTTTACAAGAGTGACCCCTTGACTAAGGGTAGTCCCTCATTTAAGGGATTCCTCATGTTGATGTGGGTGTGGGGGTCCATGTGAAAAATAATGAATAGTACATTATACTTTAAATGATTGAATACATAAATGAAATTATGTTACAGCAAATGTATATGTAATGTCAATAAATTAGTGAATAAACTACTATTTATTATATTCATGGTAGTACTGCATCATTGAAGTTTGTCAATCAGCTATGCTTTTATTCTTATTCTGTGTAAGAACCTCCTTACAGTTGAAAAATCATTTGCCATATTCACGTTTTTACATCAACAAACAGTGGAATACAACACAAGTTCAATATCTAGCATGTTAAAACAATCTTGAGAGAAAACGTTTTTGATTGGCTGATTAATTTGATCATGAGAAACACACAATTTGATTGGCTGAACACGATTTTCCTCCATTAGACACAGTTCAAAATCGGGAACAACAATATTTTTCGTGTAGATTTTCACCAAATCGTGTTTTAGAGGGTTTTTCAGGAACACGATCGTGCAATCGTGACTAAGGGTCAAAATCGTGTAGTACACGCCTAAATCGTGAAAGTTGGCAGGTATGGATATATACATGTGTCGTCATGTCATATGTTTTCATATCAACCACATTTCGTTTGTTTGGACTGCACACGAATACATTGTAGTATGTTTTTCGGTTTCTATAACTGGAAAAACAACAGCAGTACGTCTACAACCTGACAAATGTTTAACAAATTCATAATCGCTTTTTTTTTAAGATGTAAGAACTAACTAAATACACCTAAAAGCTATTTATTCCATTCCGGATAAGTTCTAAAATTACACAACTTTTTCGTCCAGTTGAAGCTATATGGGACCCTGTTAAAACAATTCACCATGCATGATACTTTTTAATGAGACCTGTTTAAACTACCTTATCTACTTAAAACAAAATGTTTTTTAACTTCTATTTTAATTCCGTAAAAGGTTGATCATATTCTATCAAAGTTTCTTGATGATCGCTTTCTTAAATTTTTCCTCCCTCAGATCCCTTCTGATTCAGCACTTGAAACACCATACTATTTACTAGTTGTTTTTAGTAATTATGAAAAGTATAAAATAACTTTTTTATAATTCAAGCAATCACCAGAACCACAACTTTAGAAAATACTCATTTCCAAATTTTAAAGTTATTTCCTGCTTGTGTACTGAACAAATTTTAATTCAAACTTAAAACATACATTTCTACATGTATGACGCTATTATTTTGACATACAAAAATCGCAAATAATCTGAAACACTAAAAAATTGTAGTAAGCCTTGACTGAAAAATCTAAATACATTTTTACCTTAAAAAAACATGGGACAGAACATGCTTATAAAATTTGAGTAAACACTTGCATAAAAACTCAACAGTGAAAACTGAAAGCAGTGAAAATTGTTTTAAATATGAAAACACATCACAGGAGTATACTATTGCATTATGTGTATGATTTAGATATAAAATTTAATCTGATAAGAATAAGGTCAAATCTGTACATGTACATGTATGTGAGTAACTGAGCAAAAGGTAGAAAAAATCCAATACACCTTACTGCTATTCTGAAATCTGCTGCGATAACCATGTTTACCAGAGTACCTGTGCCTCTTGAACTTATGATTGACATCATACAACTATCCATTTTCCATTGTGGCTTCAAAATGTTATGTACCAGAACCTTTGACTTGTTCAATAATGGCGGATAAATAGCGATAAGATGTATACTGACCATATCTGACTTTTTTTATAATGCCAAAAATAACCAATAAAATGTTGCATGAACTGAGGCATCAATAAACCAGAATCGTAACAATGTTCTGTTGCCTTGGTGAACAGATTGTTTTCAAAACAGAGGACAATATTATAGTGGAAACATGCATGGATGCACAGATTTACAGAAACTACAGATTGTTCTCCATTTTTTCAGCAGACATCCTTTTCAAATTTTGAAAAGATTTGCAAGTCACTTGTTTTATATCCAATGATAGCACAGGAAGTATATAGCATAATGTCAGTCAAAGTGTTGATTCAATTCCAAGGGTTTTACACAATGACATTATAAAATTCACAACAGGGCATGCAGGGGGAAAACTGAATTTTACAGCACCGTATTCATGGTATTATCTTTTTATCAACAAATTATTATATAATGACTACATTGCTGTACTAAAGTGTTTAATTGTTTAATATATGGTAAAGTATTATTTCATATACAACTACCCAGTATTCTTGACTCTGGACATTATATAGAGCTCAATACAATGCAATATATTCTATGTCTCTCGTCTATTGTTGAAAATTGTATTTTATTAATACAAAATGTATCTGGCTTGTTCTTATAGTGCAAAAAATTTATGTCAGTATTCTAATTTCAGATTTATAATGTCTTGGGCTTGTCTGCTTCCTGAGGAACTTCTATGTAGACCTACTAGTCTAATAGTGCTGACTGGTCTAGATGTTACTTACAATGCAATTCATAAACTGATATGGGACTCATTTTGTAACAACAGGAGACCAGATCGTGTGCCACTGCAGTTTAAAGTCTTCTCAGGAGATCATGAGTACCCTAAATGTAGGACAAACAAGGTAATTAAAACAAGATGTTCCTGTGTCATTGCATTTTGTCATAGGGCCATAATAAATAATAAGTTTGTTTGCCCAAACGCTTCCTACCCAGAAAAAAGCTGCCTACTCAAATTCTTTTATTGTCCTGATTTGAAGAAGTTTTTTTTAATGATATAGGCATGAAGACTAATAAACATCTGATACTTCAATTTCTTTTTTTGAAAGAAAAAAAAAGAAAATGCCTACCTACGTATAACTACCCACTATCTCAATCTTGGGTAGGGTTTGGACAAACCAAAATATTTTTAAGTGTGGCCTAGTCGCATCCATTGTAGACACCTTTTGGATATACTAAAGTTAGTTTTCTAGTTTGAACTTCTTTAACATTTGTCATTGCATACCTTTTATATATAACTGACTAATAAGTCACTATGTGACTTCAGCTCTGCTCATTGTTGAAGGTCATAATTGTGACCTATAGGTCTGTGTCATTTGGTTTCTAATAGAGAGTGTCTTGCACTGTTTTTGTCATGGAAAATAACTCGTAAAAATGACAGATATGATTGTGTTAACCATTTTCATAAATATTATCTAAGCTTTTAAGTAACAGAGATTATTAAAAAATTCTGACAAAGCATTGATCAAACTGACTTTTTCATGAGCATTACTGAATATAAAGATTTATCTCCCTTTCTACCATCTTTAATTTAGAGGGTTGGTAATAAATTGTTATAATTTTATTCAAATGCATACTTAGAGATCTTAGCTTGGTTAACATGTGCTTGGGTCTGGAAGGGGATAATTTATTCATGTATTCTTTATTGATTTATGTCATTTTTCTTTAATCTATATATTTTTTTACCCATTTAATATTCTCAACTTCTTAAACTCCATACAGACCTTCTAACATTGATTATATGTATATTGTAGAGACAGTCATACGAGTGGTACATACCTAAGGGTATTGTCAAGACTGGATGGATGCACAAACATTTACAGGAAGTTCCTGCTGTTGTCGTGGTTTTCTTTGACCTTGACTGGGATGAACCAATGTGGAAAGAGAGACAAATGGAATGTTCTACCAGAGTGGAAATTGTCAGGTAAGATTTTTCGTCTTTTATACAATGTAGATGGGTAATGAATATACATACAGGCAAGACTTAGTGTAGTATTTATAGTGTAACTTGTGTTAACTGACAAACTGAGGGTCAGGAACTTTTATTTTGATTGAGCAGGGTGTCAGAATACTCAGGTTTTTTCTGCAATGATCATGATGATAGAATATTTTGAGACCATGAAAATGTGTTGTTTAAAGCAGGATGTTGGAAACTCAGGTGTCAGATTAGGCAGGTTACACTGTATATATGTATATGCATGCATTGGTTCAATAATTTGGATACCATTTAAATTTTATGAAACTTATTTCATATAACTTTAATTTATTACAGAAACAGTTTACAAGGCAGATCAACTAAAGTAGCTGTTGTTTTGATACAGAAAAATGCCCCTTTACCACCTGGAGAAGATGTGATTGCTGCAGAGAGAGCTGCTTCCCTCTGTAGTGCATGTGACCTGTCAGCAAAGCAACTGTATGTGCTTCCCCACACAGACCATCTCATAGGATATACTATAAGGTAGGAGATATGTAATGTAATATGCTTCCCCACACAGACCATCTCATAGGATATACTATAAGGTAGGAGATATGTAATGTAATATGCTTCCCCACACAGACCATCTCATAGGATATACTATAAGGTAGGAGATATGTAATGTAATATGCTTCCCCACACAGACCATCTCATAGGATATACTATAAGGTAGGAGATATGTAATGTAATATGCTTCCCCACACAGACCATCTCATAGGATATACTATAAGGTAGGAGAGATGTAATGTAATATGCTTCCCCACACAGACCATCTCATAGGATATACTATAAGGTAGGAGATATGTAATGTAATATGCTTCCCCACACAGACCATCTCATAGGATATACTATAAGGTAGGAGATATGTAATGTAATATGCTTCCCCACACAGACCATCTCATAGGATATACTATAAGGTAGGAGATATGTAATGTAATATGCTTCCCCACACAGACCATCTCATAGGATATACTATAAGGTAGGAGATATGTAATGTAATATGCTTCCCCACACAGACCATCTCATAGGATATACTATAAGGTAGGAGAGATGTAATGTAATGTTCTTCCCCACACAGACCATCTCATAGGATATACTATAAGGTAGGAGATATGTAATGTAATATGCTTCCCCACACAGACCATCTCATAGGATATACTATAAGGTAGGAGATATGTAATGTAATATTCTTCCCCACACAGACCATCTCATAGGATATACTATAAGGTAGGAGAGATGTTATGTAATGTTCTTCCCCACACAGACCATCTCATAGGATATACTATAAGGTAGGGGAGATGTTGACGATATGGTTTTTGAACACTCTTTTGGATCTGTCAAATATTTCTGTTTTCCAACACATTGAATTACAAGTGGTGTTTTCTAAATACAACAGCATTGAAGGTTTACTAAACATACCAGACTCACAACATACAGTGACATAATGCACAAGCAAACATAAATTTTATTCATAGAAAAAAATCAGCTGTTAATAATATGAAAACTTAAATTTAGTTTTGTCCTAAATCATGTAAATGAAAAACTGTTTATTGTATAGTCACAATTTTGTAAGATTTAGATATTATGAAAATAACTATAGGATCTTATTCCCAAGTATAGAATTTAGCAGTCTAAGATTTTATAGCATTTTATCTATCACAATAATAAAAGCACACACAAAAGTCATAAATTACTCAACTTGCAAAAGTGTATATATTTTAAAATGACACAAACTCACACTTTACATTTTTGAACAGGCTTAAGATTCTTGTGTAAGTGACAGTATAAGTTGAACTGCTTCATGATATTATGTCTGCAAATTTTCTTGTTTAGTTCTCTTGTCCCATTTGAAAGTGTCAGTCATAGCTTTCATTTTGCATTTGTCTTTGTTAATTGCTGTCTGTTTACCTTAAATTTTAATAATCTCTCTTACAACTGGACCATTTTGATCCAAACTTGGGATTATTAATATTTAGAAAATTGATACAAGCTACTTTGAGGCTCTAGTCTTACATGTACAGTTCACACAAGGGAATTCAGTTAAAACTCTACCTTGGTGGTGGTGATTTTCACAACAAAGGCTCATGAAGGCTGGCAATTGGGTGTGATTCACTCTGAAATACACATGTACAATGTACCATTCTGTAAAATTATTCTAAATAATCCATATGTAAATGTATCATACAAGTATGATAAGTTAATAAATCAAAGTATAACAAGGGCAGTGTTCAATATTGTAGCCTCTACATAGATCTACATCATCACCACTCTATCTTTTCCACAGTGGTTCACTAACAATGGTAATTCTGAGTAGAATTATTTCAACAAAGTGTGTACTTTATATATAAAAATGGGAAGATGTGGTATGATTGTCAATGAGGAAACTCTCCACAAGAGACAAATAGTTTTCCACTCGAAAAAAATCAGAATGGTGTATTCATTCCTTAGTATTTGATCAATGAGTCAGGGTCAGACTTTTATATCAAATGGCATGTTCCATAGTGTGTGTATATATATATCTTCTTACATATTTAATGAATTCTTGATTATCTGCATATATATATGCACTTTCAGTCATTCTACTTTTAAAAATATGTCAAGTATTTATCTCTTATGATGGACAGAAGTTTTTTATTTACTTTATTTGCTTTAGTCATCTCATCCTTTTGTATCCTCATGCATTTCTATGATGAAAAACTTTGAAAAATGAAATAAATTGTAAGTAAGTAAGATGTGAGGTCATAATTGAATGATTGTCATCAGAGAACTGAGATTGAATGAATCATAACTTGATTTAGAAAAACAATAATATAATGTAGATCATCTAAGTGTAAAAGAAGGTTTACATATGTTGTCTTGAAATTGGTTATGAAAATTATACACAATGCTTTCAACCACAAAACTCAGATCAAATTCGATTTAGGTGGATCCGCTTTAATGTTCTGGAGTTATGCTCCTTATTCATGTTATTAACATTATATGCAAGCCGGGGCATCATCTGTTATAATTCTCTATTTATTTTTTATATAGTATGTGCAACAGCAAAGACATAATAACACTTCGCTTCCTTGGCTCATTGTTTTCTAAAATAGCAAATATAATCTTTGAACCCTTATTTGTAAAGAGTCATATTTCAAAGTAATGATATAAAACTTGAAAATGCATTTAATGTGTCTAAAGTATTTGTTTACACCTTAAACTTTTGCGATTAATTTTTTTTTTAACCTAGTGAAGTTTGCATTTTGTTTATGTTTAGATAGATAGATCAACAAGCAAATATGGTAAAATTTTATAAAAATCTGTGACATAGTTTATTTACAGTACCTTGACTGTGATAGAGTTAATATTTACTTTTTCACTAGGATATATTACAGAAAAGTTTATATTTTACAGATTAGAGAATGCTTTTTATGAATTGGCCCAAAGCTACTATCATAGTGAAGCAAGAAAAGTCAAGTCACATAGAGACTTCCTTAACAAGACTACACACCAGGTAACTATAGTAACAGGAATACCCACTGTATCATTTGTATTAAGTAGTAATTTATGACTAATCTTCGTTTATTTGAGACTTTTTATCCATGTAGGTAGGCCTTGTTTTTGATCCCCTGAAAGGGGCATTATGTTTTCGGTTTGTGCATCCATGTCTGTGTCTAATTGTTTGTCTGTCATTTCGTATGTCAGTCCGTCTGTTTTTTATCTATCTGTCTGTTTGTCTGTTCATTTGTATGTTCTTTTGTCCCGCTTCAGGTTAAAGTGTGTGGTTAGGATAGTTTTTGATGAAGTTGAAGTTCAATGAACTTGAACATTAGAACACATGTTCCCTTTAATATGATATTTGTAATTTTAATGCCAAATTAGAGATTTGACCTCAATTGAATATCACGGTCTACTGAACATAGAAAATGATAGTGCAGGTGTGTCATCCATGTACTATGGACACATTCTTGTTAAAAATTAAAAATTAAATTTACAAAAAAGTTCATTAGAAAGAGACACAAATAACTAAAATTCTTACTTGGAAGTTATAAACTTGATTAGTTTAATTTTTAATGCTTGTTTTTTACTTACTTATAATTAACACTGTCATTTACATGATTTAAGCGGGAGGTTTGGCATGCCACAAAACCAGGTTCAACCCACCATTTTTTCATAAAATGTCGTAGTTCGTTTCTGTGCATGTTCGGTGTTGTGTCGTAGTTCTTTTACATTTGAACCGTTTCCCTCAGTTTTAGTTTGAAACCTGGATTTGTTTTTTCTCTATCGATTTATAAATTTTGAACAGCGTTATACTACTGTTTTGTTTAGATTAGAAAATTATTTACATTCTTTCATAATCTCATAATCAAGAATGGCAACATGATGTTTACAATAAGTTGTATTTATAGTCAGTTTAAACATATAGATATTAATATATACATGGTTTAAAAAATAGAAGTAATGATACCAAAACATAAATAAATAAAATAAAATTATGTAGATAAATTACATATATTATGTATATAAACTTCCCTTATTTCTTATTATTCAAGTTTAGAAAAAAAGATTGAATAAATTCAATTAAAATATATGTCTATATTTTCTATTTATTATACTCCACTTACAAGTGATGTTTTGTTTGTTTTAATTATGTTTCTTAGGTATGAAAAACCAACACTGTCAGAACAAATGCTGAATATAATTTTAATAAATGAAGTTGTGCAGGATTCTTTGATAAAATCAGATTATGATATGTCTCTGGTTAAATTTAACAAATCTTACACTTTTCATCCTTTTTTGACTGTCATTTAATCATAGCAATTAATATCATGGTGTTGGGAGAACCACACCATGGTAATAAACAATTAAGGAGTACTCCAAGTTTCTCCCAATTTCCTCCCAAGATTTGGAGAGTGTTGCTGGAGTTTCTTGTTGTGACACCAAGTTTTTACAGTGTAATAAGGAGTAAGAGATTACATTGTCTCTGTGTGTACTGTATTCATTTGAAAGTAAATTTGGAAGTAAATTTGAACTAACACAAAGTGTATTTGTAATTTTAGCTCCTGTTTGTTAGACATCAGTTTAAGATAGCTTTCTTTAATGAACTAAAACAAGACAGTCACACAGCTATCAAGTAAGTATTAACATAGAGAACAAGGTAGGTTTTATTGCCAAAATGGCCCTATTTTAAATAATCTGTTAAAAAAGATAAAAATACTTTAAATCAATGGTCTAAAAGGAATCTAACTGTTATAGGGAGAATAACTGTGGTTAAAACTCTAGTCTTGCCTATTGTAAACCATCTCATTATCTCTCTGCCAAATCCTTCAGATGATATTATTAAGAGAATAAATGAACTTATTTATTCATACATATGGAACTCACCTATACATAGAGTTAAGAAGGATATTCTAATCAAAGATTATTTGGAGGGTGGTTTGAAAATGCTTGATTTGAATATGTTCATTACAGCACTTAAATCAACATGGATTAGGAGGATTTTGCAGAGAGATAGTAAATGGCAAAATATTTTCATGTCAAATATAGATAAAAGAAAGTTGTTTAGTTGTGGTGTTGATTATATTAGACAACTGTATATGAAAGTTAACAACCATTTTTGGAAAGATGTACTAAGATCCTGGGAAATGATTATTCAAAAAGAAAGAAATTTTACTTATGATTCATTTTTATCAAATCCACTATGGCTGAACAATATTATTAAGATTGGTCATAAATCAGTAATTTATCAAGATTGGTTCAAAAGTGGTATTAGATTTGTAAATGATATAGTTGACCAAAATGGATTGTATATTTCATTTGACCAATTTAAGCAAAAATATAACATTAACACAGATTTTCTTAAATTTTAACAGTGTTATTTCGGCAGTGAAAGAGGCATCAAAATCTTTCCCTAAAGGATCTTACAAATTAGTTTGTCCTTTTATACCATCATGTCTACAAATATTTTTAAAACATTGTAAAGGATCAAAAGATATGTATTCTGTACTGACTAGAAATAATGTTATTCCTACTGGACAGCTTAAGTGGGTTAAAATTTTAGGTGAACAGAACCTGAACTGGAAAAAGATTTTCAGACTGCCTTTTGCTGTTACTAAAAATAGTAAATTACAGTGGCTGCAATATAGGATTAACCATTGCATTATTGCCACAAATCAGTATTTAGTAAAAATAAAATTGACTGATGATCCTTTGTGTACATTTTGTAAATCAGATAATGAGTCTATAGAACACCTATTTTGGAATTGCAATACTGTACAAGATTTTCTACAGGATGTTGATAACTGGTTCCTTTCCGGTGGAATAAGTCTCCCAATGAATAAATTAAACTTTCTTTTTGGAGACTTATCCAAAATATTTCCCAACAATCCATATAACATTATTTTTCTTTATATTAAACAATATATGTATAATTCTAGATGCTTTAAAAAGAATCTCTCATTGCAAGCAATTATAATAAAACTGAAAGATATGTATAAATTAGAGAGTATGATAGCTGTAAAAAATAAAAAGATAACTGAATTTGACAATGTATGGAATGTTTTTGAAAAACTATTATTGTATACCGACTAATGTCTTTTTTGTTGTTGTTACAATTACTGAGGACTACTTAATTATAATCTTTTTTAAAGAAAATATTATTGCCATGTTATGTACTTGATCAGTGTTGATGGCTGTTACGAAAGAAATATGTCTCGTAAATATAAAAAAAATAATTTCAACATAATTATGTGCTATTAAAAATAAAGATAGGGATGTAACTGGATAATCCTTTTGAGTTTTGTTTTTGTTTTTTGCTTTTTTTTTATTTTTCCTTCTTTATTTCTTTATTTTTTTTTTATTTTTTTTTTATCTTTTTTTTTTTTTTTTTTTTCTTTATCTTTTCTATAGAAAATGTAAAATATTTCCAATTAAGATTTATTTATAAAAATGACATTGTATTTATCTTATATGTATTATATTGTATGTATATCATGTATATGTTGTAATTGTTGGAAATAAAAAAATAAAAAGTTAAAAAAAAAAAAAAAGATAAAAGTGAAATGTTGAAAGTTATTGTACTTATTGTATTTAAAAATATGTTACAAAAATGAATAAAAAGTTATATGCAATGATAAGTCTAATGTTTAGTTTGGTGCCATATAAATTTTAAACAGTAAATTTGTGACAAGTACAAAACAAGTAAATAATATAATTGACAACTCACATATTAATGAAGGTCCAACATCTATTTATGTGTGATGATGTTGGTGGATTAAGCATAAAAGTTCTATTGTAAACACTTTGAAAGTTCTATTGTAAACACTTTGAAAGTTCTATTGAAAGTTTATGACATGTATGAAATTCGCTTTTAGATGGTACAATTTTGAAAATCATCTGATTATATTTCAGAAACTATAAACAGGCATATGGACACTTACTGGAACTAAGAATGCATGACACCAACTTGTTGGAAATTAAGAGTATAGCTGGTTTCATCAACTACAAAGTTTGTACTTTAGATTTTTTACATTTCAGTCATTTTAAATTATTATGAAAATAAGAAGATATGATTGTAAATGAGAAAATTCTTAACCAGAGACCAAATGACACAGAAATGAACAACTAAAGGTCACTGTGTACAGTCGTCAACAATGGGTATACCACATATCAAGCTATAAAAGTCCATAAAACAATTGAAAAGAGTAAAATTGCTTCCTGACTAATGTTCAAAACAACAAATGAAAAAAAAGTATATACAGCAAAAATGACAACCACTGAATTAGTGTTTGGAGGTGACAAACCCTCCCCCTAACATGGGCAATGATGAAACAGTACAACATAAGAACAAACTATAAAAATTAGTTGAAAATATCTTAAGTCCTCAGTTTATTCAATGAACCGACCGTGCAAGGGTTGTATAGCCAGACAAGGTCGTAAAAAATTCCATTTGTTGTTGTATTCAATGTTACCTGGCTATGACCTATGTTTTGAATTGAAGTCAGATGTTGTTGTTTTTTCATTAGGTCTAATTTATCTATACTTGACATCTGTTTTTAATCAATTAAAAACATCAAGTGCTTGTTGATTTCTTTTAACAGTATTTTTCTAAAGTTGTGTAAAATATAATCTTAAATTCTAATAAATGACATTCTTTTATTTCAGATTTGCAGATTATCATTCCAACACAATGCTCCTCTAGATGCTATAGCACAGTTTAGGAAACACATCGACTTCTTTAAAGGGAAGATTGGAATAGCTGAGTTAGCATTTGAGCACAGTGCATGGATGTCAAAACAGTAAGTATATATCAACTTTAAAAGTAACATATGACAGTCATAACAATTTTGAGTATGATCATGGTATTCAGATTCAGAAACGAACCAGTCAAAAAACTGGATTTGGTGTTTGAAGCAAATATTTTGTGGTCATTGCATTGAGTTACTTTATGATGGAAAACCAGGAATATGCAGACAAAGATTACACTTGTATTCTCTCAATTTTACAGTTTAACTCCATTTTGAATTTAAAATGAAAAAAGTTAGAAGAATATCTGGTATGTATTTGGTTTTATTTTCTGAAATAATACCCTGTTTGAATATTTGTTTAGGTTTCAAGTTTTTGGTGACTTATTTGATGAAGCTATCAAGTTAGGACTTACTGCTATACAAACTCAACATCCAGGTTTCTACTACCAACAAGCTGCCAATCATGCTGTTGCTAGGAAACAGTTGTGTAGAGGATTATGTAAGGTAAGAGGAAATGTCCAAGAACTACCTACAAAAAAGTTAGAAACAAAGTTATTATATATATATAAGTTATAAAATTTGTAGTAGTTGTTTCAGGAGGAAATTGGTTAGCTAGGTTGATTGGTACAAAAATATTAAAACAAGTTTATCTGTGTTAAAACTTTGTTTTCCAAAAATATTTCATGAAAAATGTTCACTATCATTTTACACATTTTATTATACATGAAAGGTATGTGTTCCTACAATCCATATATTTTCAGATAAAAGTAGTATAGATTGAATCTCCTATCATAACATAATTATCTCAAACTACCAATTACTGTGGATTCATTTATTTTTGTGGGTACCAATTTTCGTGGTTTTGAGAAAATTTGCATATTCATGGATATATTTAATTTCGTGGATTTGGCAAAGTCTGCATACTTATCTTTAGAAATATTGTTTTTGGTCGAACGTTTGAATTGGTGGTTCCCCTGTACCCACGAAATCCACGAAAATTAGTATCCAACGAATATTAATGAATTCACAGTAGTAAATAGATTATATAATATAGTTTGGTCGCTGTTTAAGTAATGCTTTAATACCATACATGTACTTCTCTTTTTGTTCTTATGTATTTTGACAGACTAATCAGATTGTATCTGCTAAAAAGTTTCAAAATCAAAATACAGCATTTGTTCTGCAAGAATATAATAGTTAGTCCAACCTGTTTATGTATGGTATTATGTGCAAATTAAACAATAACAATTGAATCTCATGTAGTTGTCATTAAGGGAGATTTTAATGCCTTGTTAAAACAAATGATATGTTATTTCTTACATTGTTTGAACATTGTGTTCCTTCCTTTTTCAGCCTCTGACACAGGTTCTCCATCCTGATCCATTAGAAAACCTGTATAAATTAGACTTTTATGGACAAAGACCATGGAGACAGGGACATCAAAGTAAGTATTTAACTTATCTTTATACTGTAATTTCAGAAACTATTGAGATGTTCTTATTTTTGTGAAAACTTGCAACAGGATATGTTCCACAAGAAAAATTTGCATTAAATTTCAATATCTTTTTTTCTCATCACTTGGCGTCCGTCGTCATCGTCCGTCGTTCGTCGTCGTTAACTTTTACAAAAATCTTCTCCTCTGAAACTACTGGGCCAAATGAAACCAAACTTGGCCACAATCATCATTGGGGTATGTAGTTTAAAAATGTGTGGCGTGACTCACCAAACCAACCAAGATGGCCGCCATGGCTAAAAATAGAACATAAGGGTAAAACACAGTTTTTGGCTTATAACTCCAAAACCAAAGCATTTAGAGCAAATCTGATACAGGGGTTAAATTGTTCATCAGGTCAGGTTCCATCTGCCCTGAAATTTTCAGATGAATCAGAGAATCCGTTGTTGGGTTGCTGTCCCTGAATTTGTAATTTTAAGAAAATTTTGCTGTTTTTGGTTATTATCTTGAATATTATTATAGATAGAGTTAAACTGTAAACAGCAAAAATGTTCAGCAAAGTAAGATTTACAAATAAGTCACCATGACCAAAATGGTCAATTGACCCCCTATGGAGTTATTGTCCTTTATAGTCAATTTTTAACAATTTTCATAAAATTGTAAATTTTTACTACTGGTTACATTTTCCACAGAAACTACTGGGCCAAGTTCATTATAGATAGTGATAATTGTAAGCAGCAAGAATGTTCAGTAAAGTAAGATGTACAAACATATCACCATCACCAAAACACAATTTTGTCATGAATCCATCTGCTTCCTTTGTTTAATATTCACATAGACCAAGGTGAGCTACACAGGCTCTTAAGAGCCTCTAGTTCGTAATCAGTATTTCTTGAAATCTCATTTTTAGCTCACCTGGCCTAAAAGGCCATGTGAGCTTTTCTTATCACTTGGCGTCCGTCGTCGTCGTCGACGACATCGTCGTCGTCGTCGTCTGTCGTCGTTAACAATTTTTCAAACATCTTCTCCTCTGAAACTACTGAATGGATTTGGATGAAACTTAATATGATTGTTCCTTAGAGTATCCTGCACAAAGTGTGTGCTTCGATTTTTGATCCGTCAAAAAACATGGCCGCCGTTACTTAAAATAGAACATAGGGGTCAAATGCAGTTTTTGGCTTATATCTCAAAAACCAAAGCATTTAGAGCAAATCTGTCAAGGGGTAAAAATGTTCATTAGGTCAAGATCTATAAGCCCTGAAATTTTCAGATGAATCAAACAAACCATTGTTGGGTTGCTGCCACTTAATTGGTAATTTCAAGGAAATTTTGCAGTTTTTGGTCATTATCTTGAATATTATTATAGATAAAGATAAACTGTAAACAGCAAAAATGATCAGCAAAGTAAGATCTACAAATAAGTTAATATGACCAAAATTGTCAATTGACCCCTAAAGGGGTTATTGTCCTTTAATGACAATTTTTCACAATTTGTTCATCATATTTGCTAACTTTAAAAAATCTTCTCCTCTGAAACTACTGAACAGATTTGGATGAAACTTAGCATGATTGTTCCTTAGATTATCCTGCACAAAGTGTGTGCTTCGATTTTTGATCCGTCAAAAAACATGGCCGCCGTTACTTAAAATAGAACATAGGGGTCAAATGCAGTTTTTGGCTTATATCTCAAAAACCAAAGCATTTAGAGCAAATCTGAGAAGGGACAAATATGTTCATTAGGTCAATATCTATCAGCCCTGAAATTTTCAGATGAATCAAACAACCCATTGTTGGGTTGCTGTCACTTAATTGGTAATTTTAAGGAAATTTTGCAGTTTTTGGTCATTATCTTGAATATTATTATAGATACAGATAAACTGTTAATAGCAAAAATGTTAAGCAAAGTAAGATCTACAAATAAGTCAATTTGACCAAAATTGTCAATTGACCTCTTAAGGAGTTATTGCCCTTTAAAGACTTTTTTCACAATTTGATCATCATGTTGACTTACTTTAAAAAATCTAAAAAATCTTCTCCTTTGAAACTGCTGTATCAATTTCAGCCAAACTTAGGCTAAATGAGTTTCAGAGTATCTAGTATAAATTTTATATTTCATTTCCTTGTATGTCAAGAAACATAGCTCCTATGGCTAAAATAGAACATAGGAGAAAATGATTTTTTTTTGCTTTTGAAGAAAATAGGACGATTCAAAGAACATTTGAATAAATTGAAAAGCCAAAATAATCATTGATGAGAGATTAAACCAAAAAAATTCAGGTGAGCGATTCAGGCTCTTGAGAGCCTCTTGTTGTTTCTTACATTCATAAGTGGCAGTGATTAATGAATGAAAATATATAATATATTTGTAATGCGTTGAAAGCATAAATATCCTGCATAGAAATATTTCAACAATTATTGTCATACATATAAATTTTAAGAAAGTGTTGTGTATTTTGTAAATGTTTAGATATTGTCCAGTAATAGTTCATACTACATCAAGTTAAAATTGTAATATTTGATGATGATGTTAAAATAGGTATAGAGGCTCCAGATCTTCAAAGAGAAAAGGATGGTGTTCTAGCTTTACAGAGTTTAGAAATACAGGAAGACCATTCGGTAGGTGTAAGATCATTACATGTTATTAAAAAATGATATTCGAAAAAGATTGAAATACACCAAAAACTTAGATCCATGAATGCCCTGTTAAGAAATGAAATAATCCATCTATGCTATAATGCAATTATAGAGTATTCATAAGAAGTAAAATAAAACTTTTTTTTGTTCTTGAATGTGAGTGAGATGCATTGCTGTTTATATCCAGATATGAACAGTTCTTAAGATTTATTGAAGTTTAAGTACGTATATACACATGTTTTGTTCTTTACTCAAATTTTCCCTATCTGATGTTGAAATATCAAAATTAGATATGATAAAAGGTATGATGAGTGTATAACAAAAAATTTTTGATGGAGCATACTTTTTATAATTTTTCTTTATTAAAGCTTTTGTTTTTACTACAGGTGAATGATTAGGTTATGGTATATTTGGCACATTTTTTGTTTGTTTTGGAAATTGAAATAGTATATTTCATTTTATATTGAAAAAAAATGAAAGCTATGATATGTGTTAATACTGCAATGAAATTTGGGGTCATTGAGGCATCTTAAAATCTTTTAAAACAAGTTAGAAAGTTAGAAAATCACTTTTAAACATTGCGTAATCAGGTAAAAATGACTACATGCAATAAAAGGATCAGTAAAAATAAGTTTGTTAACAGTAATAAATGTTATGATATATTTCAGTGGTTGATTATACCATTGCTGAGTAGTGCTGTGGCTCAGTTTAAGAAATACAAGTCTCCAAGGATGAAGAGATATCTAAGTAAGATGTTTATACTTTTATGCTAGGAAACCAATGATAAACAAAACTGTATCTTATAACTCTCACTGTTACTTCAACTTAAGTAACATTTAAAGTATTAAACCATTTGTTTTAAATGAGATTTTACAGAGGGTTTCTGTGAATTCATTATTATAGGTTGGATACTTTTTTTTGTGGATTTTGTGTACAGGTAAACCAAGAAATTAAATGTTCAACAAAAGACAAATTTCAAAATGTAAGAAATGCAGACCTTTGCAAAACCATGAAATTAAAAATCCACAAATATGTATGTTTTCCTTTATCAACGAAAATTGGTAACCACGAAAATAAATGAGTCCATAGTAAATGAAGGTTTAAATCTAAAATACAACTCACAAAAATAAAGCATAAATAAGATGCATGTACACATCTCCATATGTTTTCTAGAGTATATTCCAATATAAAAGGAAAAAGATATACTTGTTTATAACACATTATACACTAACGTCAAAACTTCTTGAAAATTAAGGACAACCCTGATTACTTGAAACTACTGTAAATTCATTACTTCAAACTACTGTAAATTCAGAAATTAATGCGAGGTTTTTATTATTGCGAAAAATGCGACTGAGTTGTAAAGGCAATTATTTAAACTCGCATTTTGAAATATTTTATATGAATTTAACAGGATTTTTTCTCAAAATCGTAGAAATTAAAATTGCATTTGAGCCTAAAATGACATAATCGCAATAATAAATGCACGCAATAATTTCTGAATTTACAGTATATTAAAATAGTATATTGTATGACATTGTAGTGGTACAGATGGGTGAAGAGTACTTTCATGCCAAGGACTACAGTAAATCTTTGATGTAAGTATTCATATGACCTGTCAGAATATTTCATTTGGATAGTAAAATTCATTGAGTATGTAGCTTAATGTAGAATCTTTAGTTAACTTGCTTGTTAGTTGAACTGTGAAGTCGTTATAAGGTAAGGTAAAATACCTTCCTTTAATAATAGACTAGTCTGACAGATAACCAATCTATTTGTCTGTAGGACTAGACTACTCTAAAAAAAGATATATGAAAGCATAGTCAGCAGGTCTCAATATTAAAGTCAATTGTTTGATGACTTAGAAATATCATTATTAACATATTTGACCAAAAATGGTAATGTAACATATATACTTATGGGTAAAATAGGTGCATCATACAGACATCTAGCCATTCTAGGGTAAATAAACACTTCCATATTAAAAATGTCACTTTAAACAATTTGAACCCAACACAAAGTGAATTGGTTATTCTTAATTTGCAGTATTTTTTCAGCTACATGGTACTAATCGCAAATATTCAAAGATTGCATTGTCATTTTCAATTGTTGACTTTAATATTTTTCAGGTTGTTGAACAAAGTTATGTGGGATTATAGAGCAGAAAGATGGTGGCTGTTACTGACCTCAATACTGGACATTTCCTTAAAATGTGCCTACCTAACAGCTAAAGTACAAGATTATGTCTCTAATTGTATGGAGTTGATAGGAACATGTATCCTCAATACTGAAAATAGAAATGGCTTTGATTGAAAGAAACAACCATTTAGAAAAATGTCTCAAACTAAATGGTGCGGCATTGGTTACGCTTGAAAAGATGAAAGTTTGAATAGATAATATTTTAAATACAAAAATCTTTTCTAGAAATGGTGATAAGACACTTGAAATTTAGTTAATTGTATTTTCATGGGATCAATAATGTCTTCTGAAACTTATACATTGTGAGTGTTTGAGATTTAAATTTTATTATATGATTTTTTTTTTTATATTTTCCAATTCAAGTTGGCAAAAAACGTAGTTTGCCTCCTTTAACCATTTTTGATTCAAACATTTAAATATTTTGGATTCTTTGGAAAAAAAGTAAATTTACTTTTATATTAATTTAATTAGATTTATCTTCTTCATATAATACAACATAAACCTACAATGTTATTGAAATGACATAGACCTTAACTGTTTATAAGATTCTAAATGTAGTGTGGAAGAAAAGACAAGAATCCAAATGAATCTGATCAAGGTTATGTCTGTGAGTAAAATTATAATCTAAGACACTGTTGTTCTCAATATCACTAGTGATAATAAAAAAAAAAAAGCATTGGGGTTTGATGACTTCAAAATCCACATTTCCCTGTTTGAAATCTCTAAGTTCTTCAGTTTGGGTAAAGATACATAAGAAAATATTTCATCTGGTCAAAATTTAGTCAAGAAAAGTTATCATGTTAACATTTAAGGAATGACTGTAATATTTTTTCTGTCTATGCAGAAATAACAAAATATTTGGTGCACACCAATAAAGTGTGTAGCGGTTATTTAACAGTGTGCACCACATTTTTTATGTTATTTCAAAAAGACAGAAAAAAATATTACAGTCATTTCTTATAATTTATTTTAAATTCCATTTTTAACCTTGGAAAACCATGAAAAAACTTTTGATGATGTCATGGTCACATGACTAAATTATGTCTATGGGCTCATAACAAAATAACGTCAGCCAATCAGAAGACGTGTTACATCCAAAATTAAATTATTAGCTGATATTAACTTTGAATGCATTTTCTAATGATGAATCAGCAAGGTTTAAACTGATTTTGAGATATCAAAATAAAGAGATGTGGTATGATTCTCTGTGAAACAACTATTTATAAAGTCCAAAGGACAAAGATATGATAAAGTTCTGGATTTTTTAGTTTTGAAAAAAGAAATATTACAGAATAAGCAAAAATTTCAATGAGTATACATACAAATTTAAGTAAAAATTATCTCAATTAGAATGTCCATAAAACTGATGTACAATTTGTCTAGGGTCCCATCATCCCAGGTATTCCCCTGAGTGAATTATCTCCCTTGACTTGTCAATTGAAGTTATTTTTAATAATAACTGAAATACATTTAATACTAGAGTAATATCAATTAGTAATTTTTATAGATTTTTGTATTCAATTATCTAATTATTTGTTAAAGAATATGTAAGTTAACTTTATATTTTTTTGAAATTCTTTGATATCATTATACTTTAGTTATCAATTTTTATACGACCGCAAATTTTGAAAAAAATTTCGTCGTATATTGCTATCACGTTGGCTGCGTCGTCGTCGTCCGAATACTTTTAGTTTTCGCACTCTAACTTTAGTAAAAGTGAATATAAATCTATAAAATTTTATCACAAGGTTTATGACCACAAAAGGAAGGTTGGTATTGATTTTGGGAGTTTTGGTCCCAACATTTTAGGAATTAGGGGCCAAAAAGGGCCCAAATAAGCATTTTCTTGGTTTTCGCACTATAACTTTAGTTTAAGTTAATAGAAATCTATGAAATTTTGACACAAGGTTTATGACCACAAAAGAAAGGTTGGGATTGATTTTGGGAGTTTTGGTTTCAACAGTGTAGGAATTAGGGGCCACAAAAGGGCCCAAATAAGCATTATTCTTGGTTTTCGCACAATAACTTTAGTTAAAGTAAATAGAAAATAATGAAATTTAAACACAATGTTTATGACCACAAAAGGAAGGTTGGTATTGATTTTGGGAGTTTAGGTCACAACAGTTTAGGAATTAGGGGCCAAAAAGGGACCCAAATAAGCATTTTTCTTGGTTTTCGCACCATAACTTTAGTATAAGTAAATAGAAATCTATGAAATTTAAACACAAGGTTTATGACCATAAAAGGAAGGTTGGTAATGATTTTGGGAGTTTTGGTCCTAACAGTTTAGGAATAAGGGGCCCAAAGGATCCAAAATTAAACTTTGTTTGATTTCATCAAAACTGAATAATTGGGGTTCTTTGATATGCCGAATTTAACTGTGTATGAAGATTTTTAACTTTTGTCCCTTTTTCAAATTGGTCTACATTAAGGTCCAAAGGGTCCAAAATTAAACTTCGTTTGATTTTGACAAAAAAATAATCGTTTGGGTTCTTTGATATGCTGAATCTAAAAATGTACTTAGATTCTTGATTACTGGCCCAGTTTTCAAGTTGGTCCAAATCGGGGTCCAAAATTAAACTTTGTTTGATTTCATCAAAAATTGAATAAATGGGGTTCTTTGATATGCCAAATCTAACTGTGTATGTAGATTCCTCATTTTTGGTCTTGTTTTCAAATTGGTCTACATTAAAGTCCAAAGGGTCCAAAATTAAACTTAGTTTGATTTTGACAAAAATTGAAATCTTGGGGTTCTTTGATATGCTGAATCCAAACATGTACTTAGATTTTTGATTATGGGCCCAGTTTTCAAGTTGGTCCAAATCAGGATCTAAAATTATTATATTAAGTTTTGTGCAATAGCAAGTCTTTTCAATTGCACAGTATTGCGCAATGGCAAGAAATATCTTATTGCAAAATATTGTGAAATAGCAATTTTGTTTTTAATTAGAGTTATCTTTCTTTGTCCAGAATAGTAAGCAAGAAATATCTAATTGTAAGATTTTTTTTTATTTGGAGTTATCTTTCTTTGTCCAGAATCAACTTAAATCTTTGTTATATATACAATATACAATGTATATTCACTTTTTACTACCAACTGATAAATTAAAATAATCTTTACCATTCAGTGATAACAAGCAGTTTTTTTACATCTTAATATTTTATGATGTATTTAAATGAGTAGTTATTGTTGCAAACTCCATTAGAAATTTTAATTGAGATTAGTTTTGGAATAAGGGAAAGGGGGATGTGATTAAAAAAATTGGGTTCAATTTTCTCATTTGAAATTTCATAAATAAAAAGAAAATTTCTTCAAACATTTTTTTGAGAGGATTAATATTCAAAAGCATAGTGAATTGCTCTAAGAGAAAACAAAAATTTTAAGTTCATTAGAACACATTCATTCTGTGTCAGAAACCTATGCTGTGTCAACTATTTAATCACAATCCAAATTTAGAGCTGAATCCAGCTTGAATGTTGTGTCCATACTTGCCCCAACCGTTCAGGGTTCAACCTCTGCGGTCGTATAAAGCTACGCCCTGCGGAGCATCTGGTTCCATGTATTTTCTAAAGATAAATCAGCTCATATCTAGTATCATGTGTTTCTGGAATAATCTTCCAAGACATCTTATATTGTCCTACTGTAAGAAACAGCAGGAGTAAAATATTTTTTCTTTAAGTAACAAAATAAATAAGTAACCCCCATTCCATTGGAATAATTGTAACAGTATTTGTTTCTCAAAGAGTAAAAGGGTATAAGATATTTTAGGAGCCTCTGGCCTTTGTTAGTCTTGTATGGATTTTAATTTTAAATCATTTATATATTTTGGAAAGTATGACATCCATTATCTCTGAACACATACACATTTTTGTTTAGGGGCTAGCTGAAGCACGCCTCTGGGTGTAGATTTCCCCCCTGTGTTTGAAGACCCATTGGTGGCCTTTAGCTGATTTCTACTCTTTGGTAGGGTTGTCTCTTTGACACTTTCCCCATTTACATTTTCAATTTTGTGATTATGTTTTCAGAATGACCAGCCTGAACCAGAGCCAGGTCTTGACCCCCAGGGATCAGAAGCAGCCAGAAGGTTATGGCAGACTACAATGGATACTCCATGTACCTTCACCATAGAAATGCAAAATATTGTTCCTTTTGGTAAAAATCTATTTATACCTAGCCAAAAAAGTCATAGAATTCTTTAATACATATTTTTAAAAATTGTACCCACCATATGACTATATATATCCACTAGTAAGTTACTGATATTACTAAATCACAAATGCATTGACTATTAAAGTTTGCAATTTTATTTTGTTTTAATTTTGCCAAAAATAGGCTAAATTAGTATTGCATCAATTAAAAATTATGTTATTTAAAACAAATAATTGTAGAATTACTCTAGACTATGGCAAATATAAAAGTAAATGTTTTATTAGACATGCTAGATAAATAATGTATTAAAGATGCAGATTATATCTTATAAATCTAATGATATTCATTTAAGAAAAAATTGATGATAAATAGCTGTATTTCCGATTCATCTTTCTTACCCTGCTCTGAAGTCTATTGGTATGGAACAAACTTAAGATGATGATCTTGAGGCAGTCTGGTTTCAAATTTATTTTGGTTTTTTTTTCAATTGCTTTCAGACAAGCAACCAACTTATAACCACAAGTATCGAAATAAAAGTTTTATTTTAATTTTACTTTTATTTCTAACTTTTAATTGATGAGTCTTTTTGTCTTTGTGTTTGTATCTGCTGTACATCATAATGATTTTATGAGCAATAAATATTGTTAATCCACACATATCTTTCATAACAATTGCTTTTCACCATTTCAGTTGAGTGTAAAGCTAGATTTACTGTTGATACTGTGTCTGCAGATAAAGAAATAGAGTTGGATGTGTTCCTCAGGTAAATAGATATAAGTAGATGTGGTATGTACTGTAAACCAACTAATTTTCGCAAGCAATTTATTTTTCGCGACTTTTGCAAGTAGAAAAATATCGTGAAGTTAAATCATCGCAAATATGTAAAACTTAGATCTTACCTTATTTAACAACATCAAGTTAATAAGAAAATCGCGAAATTAAATTCCCGCGAATTGGACTCGAAAGTGCTTAACACGAAATAAAGTATCCGCGAAAAATAAGTTGGTTTACAGTATTACTTAGTATACAAATGCAGCTGGTTTAAACATTTTAACAGGGGTTAGCTTTCACCCCAACTTGAAACAGTATTGTTATATTACAATATAAAAAGGCACAATATAAAATATCAATTGAAATAGTTTAACTCGATAAAAGGAATAAAAAAAACCAAGTAAACATACAATGAATGAATAGATTTGATCTGTGACACAATATAAATACAATATGTTTACAATGTCAAAGAGACATCTATAACCTGAGAGAAAATGGTGTTATAGGTGCAAAAATCCACAAATTTATTCACAAAGAAATGGCAAATAAAAGCTTAGTTTTGAAATAAGTTTAGATATCTAAAGCAAGTAATTTATTTGCAGTAGAGGCTGTGATCAGACATTGAAAATAATTTGTTTAATGCCTTCAATGGACATGAATTTTCAGAATGGCATTAATTGAAAGAAACAGATTGTTGATGGAATACATAGTTTTGTTTTCATTTCTGGCTTAAAAATTACTTTTGTTTTATATTATAACATGATTTGAATACTTATGACACACATCTATTTTAAAATTACTAAAAGAAGCTAAATTTGTTATTTTCAGAGCAAGTTGTCAATTTCCAGTGAGATTTTCAAAATTGTCAGTTTTCTTCAGTAACCAGGTATATAAATATATGATTGTCATATTAAAGATAAAGTTCATTTAGTTATTATGATAAATATGTAATAATTCATTGACAAGGATATTGTGGATTTTTATGGATACTTTGTTTCACCATTTACCCTTTGTAGTTGACTTAAGAACATTTTAATTTTTCACCATTTTCTTGATTAGTTAATGATTGAAGATACAAGTTTTACATATTGGCAACAGTGGACTATTTATTTTTGCCTTATCTTTCTAATCATGAAAATCGCTCATAAAAATTAGTGATTAAACAGAAGTTATGAAGTATTTACACTGGACATTGCTCAAACAACAATCTGTTAATATTTACAGATATACAACCAGTACTGTATTGTTATTGATGGCCATGGTGTATCAGCTGCATCAGAGTCTGAAAGCACAGGGGCTGATCTATATTTAGTACCAGGAAAACCCAAATCTTATAAATTTAGTTTTCTACCTGTGAAAGATGATGTGGATACACAGCTAGAGGTAAGCAGTGTTATAAATAATCCTCAATACAGTTGACTCTTTATATCTAAAACTCTTTTATTTCAATTCTTTATAATTTAATTTTGGATGTAACGTGTCTTCTGATTGGCTGACGTTATGTTGTTATGAGCCCATAGATATAATTCAGTCATGTGACGTCATCAACGTTTTTTCATGGTTTTCTACGGTTTAAAATAAATTAGAATTAAATTATAAGAAATGACTGTAATATTTTTTCTGTCTATTCGAAATAACATAAAAAATGTGGTTCACACTGTTAAATAACCAGCTACGCATGTTATTCAGTGTGCACCAAATTTTTTATGTTATTTCTTCAAAGACAGAAAAAATATTACAGTCATTCCCAAAATATTAAAAATCTATTTAGTTGCTTTCCTTGTTAAAATATATTTTTTTTTTATGATATTGCTTTGAATTCCATCTCTTTTCAATAGCACAAATATTGTGAATTGAGGCGAAATTTCTACTTAAATTATATCCAAGGTATTAACAATAGTGAATACCCTACAAATATTGATGAAGTCATCATATTCTGACATTTAGAACTAAGATAATTATCAATTTAATTCAACCTTCTATGAACTTATCTATTGTCTTCGTCAGATAACCTCATTGTTTTTTTCCAGTTTGAATGTACCCCTTAAATTGTGTTGTTCTTTTTAGATAACTGCAGTTGTTTTAGAGTTTGGTTTAGAAACAGGAAGTTTAGGAAAGTTGAAGTGGGTTGGTGGGGGTGGAGATGCTGTCACACCCTTACAGACAGCTTTGTCTATCTTACCAAAACATATAAACAGCCAGGGACCATTGGAGTGGGATAATATTGATGTTAAATCTGCCATCAAGTAAGTAGGGTTTTATAGCACAAATTATAACCAGATTCTCAGACATTGCTGTGTTTATTAATTACAAGAGAAGCATGTCTAATTTTATAAAGAGATTATTAAATTTGTTTCGGGTATATTTTATTCATTTTAAATAAATTTTGAGCAGGTTTGATTTGACTATTTTATCTTTGTCAAACTAAAACTAAAAAACTAAACTAGCATTGGTGCTTATGTATTGTTGTTGTGAACAATGACATGTCTTCCTATGGACTGTTACATTGTGAGAAAGCATGTTACAAATCTGACTCTGTATGTTCTATAAAAACACAGCAGGGTTAATGTGTATATCTCATGAGATCAACCTGAGTACATATGTAATATTTGTTGCTGGACTTTAAGCAGAAACCAATCTGTCAATTAATTTCTGTTAACAGTATGATGAGTGTCAGATAAATGTTTTCTCTTTAAAGGGTCAAAGTTTAAGTATAAATAAATAGTAATTATCGCTATTTTATGCATTTTTCCTTTGATCTTTTTTGTGATAATTTTCATATCATGCTTCTAGCTTGAGATGGAAAAATTATCACTAGAAACTAAAGAGGCCATGTGGCGTTGCTAACGAAATTGACAGTGAAATTGACAACAATGTCATGGGTAAAATAGCGATAAACAGATTATCATTGGTCATCTCAACTCGATTGCTTTTCTCACTTTCGCTGTACCAGCTCAAGCAAGAAAATCAATCTCGTTGAGATAATCAACGATAATCAATAATAAACTGCTGAAAATTAAAAACTTGCTTTAATTTGTAGAGTGACCCACAGACCAGCCAATGTAAACTTTACTTTACACCATGAACCACCATGTCTGCTGAATGAATTCTACCAACTAGTGATTGATGTAGAAAATAAGGAATCATTGGATATTATGGATGTCAGGTAAGATTATATTTAAAAATAAGGCATTCTGATTGTCATTTAGATGTTTGCATTAAATTTTAAAATGTAAAAAGAAAGTGTTGCAGTATTGGATCATGGCTTATATTTGTAACTGCATATGGTTTTAGCTTAATTGAACAAAATTGTCAAATTTTGTGCTAGCCTTTAAAAAATATTAAATTTCCAGCAAAATGGTTTCAAATAAAACAATGGATTACAAGATGAATTCATGTTGTTCAGGTTTTCTTCAGTTATTCTTTTTATACTAAAATGAATCAATGTAGAAGAAGGGTATATCAATATGAGGGCAACAAACAACAATAATTCATATTTTTCATGATAGTCAGCATTACAACATAGATAACACATGTAATGTATTGAAAACATATATTCTTAATTTATAGTATGCTTGTGAAAGAACTGCTTGTATTCAACAACAGTTTATTAATGATTTTGTCCCATCTTGAGGTTCCATAATTTTGTTAGTTTTACTTTATTTGCATGATTTATTTCTTTACAGGTTATCTTTTGGATTGAAAGACCAGAGTCAGAATGCAACAAATGAACAAACAGGTACTACATGGTTATAGTTGTACTATAAGAAAAGAGTAATGAAATAAAACAAATATTTATTTGAGCTCAATTCTTTTACTATCTATGTATGTCGAATAAATTTATTCAAAATTAGAAGTTGTAGTACATTGTGATTAGATAATTCCTGAATAACAATGACATGCCTCTCTCATTCTGCTAACATATACGAACTAGAATCTATGGTTTGCTAAATATTTTTAATATTTTCTATAAGTGTACTCATTATAATGATATTCATTTGCATCAATCTCTTACAAAAATAAATAATTTAAAGAGATTTTCATATTTAACTACTACTTGTTTTGATATATTACTCTGCACTCCATCACTAAAATGGTTCAAAGGTTAAAAAACCCGAAAATATTAATGAAACATTAAGAAACATGTACTGCTTTACTTATTCCAGCTCATATAAGTATGGACAAGGCAGAATATGATGGTAACTTGGAGATTCAGAGAATGGAAGCTAATATAGGTGTTATACAGGCTGGAAAAATGGTAAGTCTAATTAAATCTACATCAATCTTCTTAGAATTCAAAATATTTATATAATGTACCAACTCAAATAGCTTAATAACAGAACACCAAATTAGGATTGGTAGCTTGAAGTAAGTATTTTCTTAATTGTTCTTGTAACATTACTTATATTAAAAAGAATCCTACAAATTACTACTGTTCCATAATAATTATATAGGTTTTTAAAAAGATGTGTACAAAACTTACAACTTAGTTTTAAAAGTAAGCATTTACAAAGTGCACACATTTGAAACTCGTCTATTATGAAGTTTGGTTTGATGTTATGTCAAAGGGACAGAAAAAAATTTATGAATTGGGTTTTATAATAGTTTAAACAAGGATAAGTTTATAAAGGGATGCTGTTCTCTGCTATACTGTAAATTTAGATATTAAAGAAATGACAAAAAATAAAAGATTACTTATAGCTAATTCAGGCAAATCTGCATTTAAATATATATGTATCAGATATTAAAATATAATAGAATGCAAGCTCTTATTACTGCAATATGAACATTTATAATAAACCCTCTCAATAATTTCTGAATTTATAGTACATCCATACTGAATTCTGAATACTAATGCTTTATAGGATTTATGCAAAATTGACTGGTTGTTCTTTCTTATTTCAGTCCAGTAGAAAGATGTACATCAAGAACATGCAAACAGGAAGTAAAACTGTTTTTGTCAAGGTAATCATATTGAAATAAATTATTGAAGGGGAACATGATAATTTCTTTTAAATGATGTAACATTTTGTCAATTTGTATAATTTGTTTTTGAAATAAATATCTGTTTAAACCAATCAAAATCTACAAGATTAGAATGAACAGTTATTACTTTCAATCATTATCAATATGAAGTATTCATTCAAGAGGTTGTGATAACAGTGTGATGACAGATAGGCCAGTTGTCATGTACCAATCCCCTCTAATTATAGAATGTACAAAGTCTAGTACAGAACCTATCAGAGAACATTTAACCCAGAATGTCAACATGACAGTAACACACATATAAATTATCAATATTTACAAATATTATTGAAACATTTTATCAGATTACTAGATCACACATTTATCAATGTTTATAGTTATCTGTATTCAGTGATAATTATAGCTATCTTGTCAAGTAATCAGACTTGAATACTTTTTTTTGTAATTTTTATATTTTTCAAGATGAAACATGTGAAATTACAAAATACAGCATTAGACACAAGATATAAAATATTTTAACACTTGTAAGAACGATCAAATCATAATAAGATATAAATATTACAATTGATTTGAAATTTGGAGAGCTGATAAATGAGGGGGGTAGAAGGGGTCCTGATCCCGAATTCCCTGATTTAAAAAGACGACAAATCCTGAGGTCCCGAAATTTAAATAAAGTCAATCCTGACATCCCGAAATCCGAAAAAAAGGGTTCCCGGACCATGAATGAGTCAATCCCAACATCCTGAGCGTAAAAAGACCTGATCCCGGAGTCCAGATAAAGATCCCATCCCCCCTCATAAATCTCATTGACACTCTTCTTTTATCAGACATCAAACTGAGTAACTTGCATATCTTTGCAAAATATGCAATGTACACTTGATATGTACCTTATAATTCATTTTAAAAAATTTATAGGAAATAAAAGGGTAAAAAAATTGTTCTGAATGTTTCTATCATGTTAAAATTAAAGGAACGATTAGATTTTGATTCCCAAAGATTCCATTAAAAAAGTATTATTTTTGCATTGTTAACCTATAATTATCAGGTGAGCAACACAGGCTCCTTGGAGCGTCTAGTTTATAAGATAGGGGTAGACAGAATCAACAAAACTGGAAAAGACAAGAAAACAAGGATGTAATGGTTCTGGTTACATGATGGCAGTCTTTATTTTGCACATGGCCTTTTTTGTGTGAACATATACATTTGTGTAGACAGAATCAAAATATAAATTCATTCTGTTTGAAATAAAAAAAAAAAAAGAAACATTTGATTAATTTAACAACAAAATTTTGTAAATCATTGTATTAGTGAGATCATACAAATTTTTGATAAAAATAAAATTGTACTGCATACTTGTATTAGAATTTAACAATGATATGCTTAATCATATTAAGTTTTATCAGATAAATTAAATTGCATATAAACTATAAATAAAACAGGAAGAACTAAATGTACTGATACACAAAACAAAATGTAAACCTTATACTTTATCAGAGATTAAATTCATTTTATAATGTTATTATTGTGTGTGCTGTTGTCATTACTATAATGGAACTGTAGTTGTCGAGTTGGACAATGGCTTCTGGCTCAGGACAGGAAGCTCAGTTCCCAATTTGTTCACAATGCAGAAAAGAAAAAATAACAAACTTGCATTGTACAACTTGTGATATTTTAATGTGTGATGACTGTGAAAAAAATCACGGTAAAAATAATACTGCGAATATCAGCAAGCATGAAATTAAGCGTGTAGGAGATATGGAGAGAAGAGGATCAGAATTACATAGACATGAAAGACTGAGACCTGACCTTGTTGATATTTCTTGTCATAACCACAAACGATCATACACAAATCATTGCATGGACTGTAAGGAATTTGTTTGTCCAGAATGTATGTCGGGGCAACATGGAAAACATACAGTCCAGACCCTCGATCAATTCCATGAGAAAAAAATGGAGGAACTTAATCAATTGAATACTCAATGTGAAGAAGATATTTTACCGTTGATATCTAGAAAAATCAATGCTTTGAAATATTTAGATCTATTTTATGCAGAAAAGTATGGCAATGAAAAGACTAAATTATTAAAACACGCTGAAATGTTGAAGAAGTTATTGAATGAGTATACTAATGAATTAGTAAATGATTTGCAGAACGATTTGGATAAAATCAAACAAGACATTTCAGAGAAAAGGTCAAAGTTGAAATCGAATGAAAGTAAATGCAGACTGAAAATGAAAGAAATTACGAAATCAAAATCGAAAGATAATATAGACGTCATTAGAAGTGATGTTGAAAACTTTTCTGAATTCATCAGTCAATTTGATCATGAAGTAGCTTTCCCACAGGAAGTTCCTACTTTTTATGCAGGGGAGATAAATGATATGACACAAATTTTAGGATCTATGCAGTGTAACAAGATACCAATGGAAGTTAGTATTCAGAAAGGCAATTCCAATAAACTGCAAAGATACATGGATAGTAAAAGCTGTTTGGCAGCAACAGAGGATAAGATTTGGGTTGGAGATAAACTAAGTGTGTTTGAAATGTTTATTAAAACAGAGAAAAAACCTAGAACAATTGCAGACCTAAAGTCTGTTGTAGATAGTTCAGTTTCAGAATCAAAGGATCTACTCTTCATTTCAAGAAAAGATGCTTCAGTTCAGATGATCAACTCAAAAGATGAACCAAAGGTACTATATACATTGCCAGAAAGTACAAACTATCCTTTAGCTTTACATGCAACTGAAAGTGGAAAGATTTCTTTACTTTATCTGAAAGATTGTCCACACATTAGCTATTTCAGAAACTCATGTTCCATTCAACCGAACCTTCTATTTTTAACCAAAGATGGAAGACGAATGCAAGAATTAAAGTGTGAAGGCCAATATAATTGGGGCGAGGATGTTTCTATGAATAGATACAGAATTACAGAAAACATAAAAGGGCATATAATCCTATCCTGTCTTTACCAAAATGAAGTCATAGATTTGAATCAGAAAGGGAAAGTGATGTGGAAATACAAAGAATGTACCAGACCTTATGATCTGGTCTCGACAACTTTTGGGAATATAATTGTTATTGATCATGTTGAGTCTGGGACAAGTTTAACAATTTTAGATTATGACGGATTTTGTACTAGAAAAGTGGATCTGTCAGAGGCATTAGGTGCATATTCTTTTGTTCGTAGTTTGTGTTTTAAAAACAATCAGCAACTTGTGGCACTTTCAAGAGAGAGATATAGTATATTGGAATTTTCTGCCATAATATAATTACGAAAGAATTCTAAAGCTTGAGTGCTTCTTTGTTTTCTTTGAAATCATTGAATGGATGTATATACATGATATAACATGATTTAAAAAAAAAAAGGACAGATAAGACAAAATCACCAGAATTACATAAAATTAATAAACACTATCATTTTAAAATTTGCATAAGTTAAATAAAATGTTATGTTTTTAAATTTGTCTGTCTGTCTGTCTGTCTGATGTCCATCACACTTTCAGTTTCCAGATGATAAGTGGAGAATACCCTTTTCAAAATTGATTGAAATATATTGGAATGTTTTGAATTACTTAAAGCGTTTAGATTTCCATTTTTATTGACCTTGAGTTAAAGTGCCTGGTTGTCTACAAAATTCACTTTGTGGTTTTCGGATGATGAAAAGTGGACCCCTTTTTTAAATGAATAGAAATTTTAAAGGGAAGTCCTGGACGCTTTTAAGACTAACGCAAAAATAAGAAAATGTGGTGTTATTGCCAATGAGACAACTCTTCACCAGAAATTAAATGACATAGAAGTCAACAGCTAGGTCACTGTACTGTCTTCAACAATGAGCAAAACACACAACCATGTCCAGTTGTACTACTACATGTTTGTTTACTAAATTAAAGGATTACTGTACATGTACTTTTATACAAGACTTATTTAAGACAGAGACATCATTGCTGTATTTTTGCATTATAATACCTATTTTAATGGGAGAAGGATTTTCTTTCAAAACACAGAATGTAAGATCCACTTAAGATATGAATCGATATGAATATGAATTTTGAGATATACTAAAAATCAATCTGTAATTATCAGAAAAAAATCAGGAATGGGACAATGCTTTACAAGGTGAAATTATGATGAAGACTTTTTGTTGAGCAAATTACGATGAAGATGAAGACTTTTTGTTGCGCAAATTATGATGAAGACTTTTTGTTGAGCAAATTACGATGAAGACTTTTAGATGATCAAATTACGATGAAGATGCATATTTTTTGTTGAGCATGCAATTTCTTTCACAGAAAGCTTGACATAAAGATACCTATACAATACTCACAGAATGCTTGTTTGACCTTGTCCTCATTTTTACTGTTCATTGCTCAATGTTAAGTTTTGGGTTTTTTTTTAAATTTGGTCGTATATTGGTATCACGTTGTCATTGTTTTCATCAGCTTCATCCTAAGACAGATGGTTTCCAGATAATAACTTTAGTATAAGTGAATAGAAATCAATAAAAGTTTAACACAATTTTTGTAACCACAAAAGGAAGGTTTAGAATGATTTTGGGGGTTATAGTCCTAAAGTTTAGGAATTTAGGGGCCCAAAACAAGCATTTATCTAGTTTCAAGACAATAAGTTGTGTATAAGTATTTCAATTGCTCTGAAATTGTACCACAATGTTTAATACCATAAGTAGAAGGCTGGGATTTATTTTAAGGGTTATGGGGCAAACAGGCCAACAACAAGCATTTTTCTAGTTTCTGGATAATAACTAGTGTGTAACTCACTAACTGTGGATCTCTCTGACATTGTACCACAAGGTTCCATATAACAAAGGAAAGCCTGGGATCAAGGTTGGGGTTAATATTCCTGAACATGTAGGAATAAGGGGCCATAAAAAGGGCCAAAAAGAAACATTTTTTTAGTTTACAGACAATAAGTTTAAGTGTATGGATCTCTTTGAAATTATACTACAAGGTTTCTTACTTCAAAGGAAAGGCTGAAATTGAGTCTTAGTGTTCTTGCTCCAAGGGGGGTTTCAATAAGTTGGGGGCCAAAAAATAAGCAAATAAGCATTTTTGCATTTTTCAGTCAACAACTTGTGTTTAAGGGTATAAATCTCTCTTAAATTAGACCACAAGTTTTCATACTTCAAAGGGATGCTTATGGGGATTATGGCACATATCATTTAGCAAATAGGGACAAAAAGGGAGAAAAACAAGGTGTTTTTTCTGGTTAAAAGGCAATTTAGACAATTTAAAAGCAATATAAGGGAGGTAATCCCAGTTCCATTTAAAGAATACTGTTATATATATATGTTTCATTACCTTCCTTGCACTGCTTGAAAATTATGTATTAAGAAATGATATATGTCTTGAGATGATTAACTGTAAAAAAAAAAATAGAAGTTAGTGTATGTCATTTAATATTTTAATATTTTATGAAGTATTTAAATGAGTAGTCATTGTTGCACACTCCAATAGAAATTTGAATTGATATTATTTTTGGAATAAGGGAAAGGGAAGGTGACAACAAATTGGAGAGGGAGGGGTTACAATTTTTCTCATTTCAGATTTCAAAAATTAAAAAGAAAATTTCTTCAAATAGTTTTTTTTAAGGTCAAGTTACAGTAATTGGGCTATGTCACAGATTACAGTAAAATTTGGCATAAAACTCTGGCTCGATGAACTTCAACTGAAAATCGAAAAAATAATGCATTTATCTCAATTATCATTTGAAATATTACTGATTGAATTCTTACAAAATGGGTGAACATTTGTATAGAAAGCACATAAAATCGGCGAAAACCCTTCTAAAATTTGTCAAATCTCTAATTCTACTCCATAGATTTTTCTTAAAAAGCTATATGTTGTTGATACATAAATTTCCGTTATAATGATGCAAAATAAAGATAGGGTCACCGACTTCGTTTTTACGGTATACATCATTGAAAGTTGCATTCCTTGTGAAAAAATCCAACAAAACGTTGAAATAATCGTAACGTTATCGCGTTGCAGGTCGTAAAACGTTGGTAATTGACGTTTTTCACTACCAACAAGGTAACAAATTGATTATTAGACAAAAACGAAGTCCGCGACCATATGATTATTGTATATCATTAAAACAGAAATTTATGTGTCAACAATATATATTTTTTTTAGAAAAATCTATGGAGTTGATTTAGAGATTTGGCGATTTTAAAACAAATTTTAGAAGGTTTTTCGCCGATTTTATGTGCTGTTTATACAAATATTCATCCATGTTAAAAGAAATCAATCTGCATTTTTTCAGATAACAAAAGAGATAAATGTATTTATTTTTCGATTTTCAGTTGTAGTTCAACGAGCTAAGGTTGTATGCAGATTTTTAGCAAAATCTGCGACATAGCCCATTTACTGTTCCTTGACCATAAGTGGATTAATATTCTGTTAAAAAAAAGTTCATTAGACCACATTTATTCTGAGTCAGAAACCTATGCTGTATCAACTATTTAATCACAATCCAAATTTAGAGCTGTATCAAGCTTGAATGATATGTCCACACTTGACCCAACTGTTCAGTGTTTGACCTCTGCAGTCGTAGAAAGCTGCGGCCTGTGGAGCATCTGGTTTGGTCTGTTTTTCTTAGACTATAAGCAATAGATCAACTATATTTGGTGTATTGAATGATTGTAAGGTGTAAATGTCTGTCTGGCAATTATTATCTGTAAATGACCTCATTTCAATGTTCATTGGTTAATCTTATGTTTTCTTTTTCAGTTGTTTCTTAGATAGAATGCTCAATAATATTTTAAGTATGTGATATTTGTAAGGTATGCATATTTTTCTGACAGGATTCATTTGACCTTGACCTCATTGTCATGGCTCATTGATCAATTTTATATTTTCCTCAGATACCATGCCCAATAAGTCAACTATCATGACTATATTTAGATATAAAAAAGAAAATGTGGTATGATTGCCAATGAGACAACTCTCCACAAAAGACCAAATAGCACAGACTTTAACAGCTATAGGTCACCTTATGGCCTTCAACATTGAGAAAAGCTCATACTGCATTATGAATCAGCTATAAAAAAAAAAATGAGAAAACTAACATACACGTTTTTCAGAATGATTGTAAGGTGTAATGGTATTTCCAATTTGGTTTATCTGAACTTGACCTCATTTTCTTTATCATGTTAAGTTTATGTGATCAGTGATAGTTGTAGTAAAGCTTTATATTTAGGACTATCAACATAATAAAGAAAGATAGACATTTTAGTGTGTGCACTCTTTTTATGTCATATGGACATAATCATCGTGTCTTATTGGACTCTCAACTTTGAAAGTAAATGTATTACTTTATCCTGATTAAAGATAGATGAGCTGAGTAATGACAGATAAATATGAGAAGAAGAAAAAGGAAAAGTGGCTATAACCCAATCAGACATTAATCGAGCAACACAAAATAATCAGGCTTTTAACTTGGAGTCTACAAATACAAACAGAATTTTTTTAATGAACAGAGACATGTTAATAAAATATGTCAACCTAGTATTCTTCCAGAGTTTTTTTTTATAAAAGTATATAAAATATAGAATTCCAGAGGGACAAAAGTCATAAAGATACACTGACAAAGTTAGAATGCAAGTTCTTATTGCCATACTCACCCAGTCCCATTATTTCCATTAATAAAAACCTTCCAATGGTTTCTGAAAATTTTGACAGTATTTGAGATTTTCAACATGACTATTATTGGACCAACAAAAATTTAAGTGGCATCACCAGGAGGGGATAGGCAATTTACTTATGTTGCAACATGATGAAACTGTAAATTCAGAAATACTTGTGAGGATTTATTATGTGTTTTACCATTTTGACTTTGCCAACTAAAAATTGAGATTAGTTATTGCGATGTCAGGAAAATCTGCTTATAAATATATGTATGAATTGACAGAATGCAAGTTTTTTTTTTAGATGTTCACCCAGTCACATTATTCACATTAATAAAACCTAATGAAATAACTTCAGAACTATAAGTTGTTGAATGATAATCAAGAATTGAGTTTTATTTAATTAAGTTTACATAATATTGAGAATAAAAAAGGGGAAATGTGTCAATAGACAACAACCAACCAAAGAGCAGAAAAGTGTCTAAATGCCACCAATGGGTCATCAACACAACTACAAGCTAACCAGTTTTTAAATTTTTTTTAAGCCTTATAATCTATTATTTTCAGGTTGAGTATTCTATCTCTGTACCAACTAAACAGACACAGATCACATGTTCTTGTCAGA
The DNA here is from genome assembly GCA_019925275.1 of Mytilus edulis. Lineage (NCBI taxonomy): Eukaryota > Metazoa > Mollusca > Bivalvia > Mytilida > Mytilidae > Mytilus > Mytilus edulis. The sequence continues at coordinate 62,329,685 of CM034360.1, read as the reverse complement.
AAGAAGAGTTCATTACCGTGACAACTGTGTCTCCGTTTGATGTAGCTGTCAAACTCCAGTCTATGAAGGTAAGTAATTTGTATTAAAGTTAACTTATATGTTAAACAGTTTCAACGCTTGATAAATAAGAACTTTCTTCAGGCTATATAATGTAAAGGTTTAAGACCAATATTTTAAAGGTAGAAAAATTAAAGCAGGTATTTAATAGACATCGAATATTTATTTATTGTGTTTTGGATTCAGTTAGCATTTGTCTGTATATTTAAAGTTTTGAATCAAGTTTATCCATACACATAATGTCTTTTTAACTTATAAAAGTAGGAAAATGTGGTATGATTGCCAATGAGCCAATGCTCCACAAGAGACAAAATGACACAAAAATTAACAACTAAAGGTCACCAATTGGCCTTCAACAATTGACAAAACCCATCCTACATAGCTATAAAAGTCCACAAGTTGCTGGAAAGACCTCTTGTAGAGATTGAGCAGACAGACAAAACCATCACAATCTTCTATTCCTATGAAAGATTTAATATGTTATAATCAATGACATTACATTTTTCTATAAACTATGTCTGTATCAAATGTACAGCTTTGTTTATCATTTGTTATGGTTTTTTTTTTTATTGTAGTTTGAAGAAATAGAGAATATCCAAGCAGAAGAACCTTTCATTTTACTACCGGAGTTAACATGTACTTCACCATGGCCTGTAGAATTTAAATCTAGTCAACTTCAAATGGTAAAAATGATTATTGTGTGTCATTTATGATATGACCATAATAGGATTCTTCCTGGATTTACATTAAACTTAGAATAGTTTAAGTAGGCACATAGTTGTTCATTCTTCAGTTAGTCTACCATGAAATTTAATAACTTGTAACTAAGTACACATTATCTATGTCATGAAGTTTTTGAATGAATGTCAAATTAGAGTTTTTGATTTAAACAAATATGATAAGATGAGCAGGCAAATGTAATGTTTCCTTTGAACACAGCTCCTTGTTTGAAAATATGCATTATTAGGGTTTTGACAAAGCTACACATGGAAATGTGAAGTTGTGAGCAGGGCATAAACACTTATTCTGCTTCCTGTCTATTTTGCTTTACTTTTTTTTTTGTGTAATATAGACTGCTATTTGATAAAGATCGGTAATTTATTATTTCTTAAATGATGAACTTATTTTATTTTTTAGCCTACAAATATACAGAGTACAGACGAGGAAACAGTTTCACAGATTCAAGGAGGTATAGTCACTATTCTGTTCTGATTTGTTCTTTCTGAAATCAAAAAAGTTTAACAAATAGCTTTATTCAATTTATTTTAATCAGAGTTTAAAAAATTATACTGTGGATTCATTTATTTTGGTGGGAACCAGTTTTCGTTGATTACAGATTACAAAAAAATGAAATGAAATTATATTTTTTTTTTTTGTATTTTACAGTGTGTTTAAACAAGAAAGAATGTGCAACTGAGTGTTTTTGTTTGATAACCAAATCTACATCACAGACCTCAACATCACTAGGAACCTACACTGTTTCATGGAGAAGGTACAATGATTTGTTATATCTTTGATTGAGATAACTTATATACATGCTATATAGACAATGAACATTTAACTCCCAAAAAAAAGTTAAATTGCTTTTTTATACTGATTAAATTATTTCTTTGCAGTTAACATTTACAAAAAGTTTATTTTATTTATGTTGTATTCTATATATTTGGTCTCTGGTAGAAAGTTGTCTCATTTGCATTCTTGTCACATTTTCTTATTTTTATTTTTAGCTAAAAAAAATGTTAGACATCTATGACTTTATATCAAACTTTCATGGACTATTATGAAACTGGAACTAATTTATCTTTGTTTCATTCATAGAAAATGGGACAGTGATGTGGAGCTACCATTTGTAACAACTTCCTTTCCTTTACCTGTAGTCAACATAGAACACATTCCAATATCAGTAGATCTACGACTACCAGCTTATGGTAGTGTGAAACAACTGCTCCCTCTCTGTTATGTCATACACAATAGGACTTCCTATCCACAGGAAATGGAAGTTTCCATAGAACCTAATGATAACTTTATGTTTTCTGGTAACAAGCAGGTAAATCATTATAAAAGTTATATTATATCAGTTGAAGCACAATTGTAAAAAAACCTTAGATATGATCTTCATGAATAAATAGTGTGCTGCTATACATATTTATACCCTACCTAGGGGCATTATGTTTTTCAGTCCGTCCATTTGTTCATCTGTCTGTCCCATCTCTTTTAAGTTTTGGTCAAGGTAGTTTTTAATGAAGTTGTTGTCCAATCAAAATGAAACTTAGTACACATGTTCCCTATGCTATGGTCTTACTCATTTTAATACCTAATTCAAGTTTTGGCCCCAAATTTTAGGTCCACTGAACATAGAAAATGATAGTGTGATATTACTATGGACACTTTCTTGTTTGTACTATTTTAGTCATTTTCAAACAAATATATTCATCAAAATGTCTACTATGTTCTGGAACAGAAATTTAAGTCGATTCAGACAGTTTTGATCATGTTATAAATTACGGTCAAATTTTATTACAATGAAGGTCTAGGGCTCAAGTAAAAGCTATCATAAGCCTTATAATTCTGCTTCTACTATTATAATTGTCTATCAATAAGAAAAGTTAAAGGACAAGTTGATGTACATTTGACATGTTTGTAGTGTATTGTCTTTTAAATGTAACAGTACTTCATTTCAATTCTAAATCTTTGCAGACACTATTAAGACATCTTAAAAGCAAATCTAAAAAGGTATTAAGGATTATTTTAAGACTTTCTGTGGCCATTTTAAAAGGTGCTTTCCTTCAACAAAAAACCGTGGATTCATTGTTATTTGTGGGATACCAATGAACATTGATTTCAGGGTTATAGATGACTCACATATTTAAAAATTCAATGAAGTACACAATTTCTATATAATTGTATGGTACCCCAAGGGTGACTGGGGTATACAAATATGGTCACTTGGTCTTCTCCCGACCGGCAGTAAAACGCTTGCCAAAGTGGGGCGTCCGTTTGGCTGTGCGGGATGTATCAAGTTCGCAGTCATGTCCGGTCAAAAGGGGACGTTAAATCCGATGCCTCGTGTAAAGGGAGTGCCACACTTTTTGCACGTTAAGAACCCTTGCAACAACTCTTTTGAGGGGTCTGTAGGTGGCCTGTTGCAAGGCAAAATTTCTGTCCCTATCCAATATACCCTCATATTTCAGTGGCAGTCCAATTTTCCACGACCATCATCCCAGATGGCCTCTATCGTATCAACCTACCTATTGTATTTATTGTGAACTTGTTCTCGTCCTGAATATGCATGAAATATTTGCCACTGGATGTTAAGCAACCAACAATCAATCAATATAATTGTATGGCAAACCACAAAAAAGAGATTTCTGCATATCAATGAAAATAAATGAATCCACAATATAATCATGATAATAGTATTATTATTTTCAAAATATTATAGATTCACTTCCGAGTCTTACCAGGAAAGCCATATAATTTGATGTACAACTTATTCCCTTTAATGGCTGGACATCTGTTGCTACCAAAACTTGCTGTCAACATGGTTAGATACCCAGGGACAATAGATCCTATAGTACAGAAAATGTTACCCTCTCATGTCTTTATAAAGGTAATGCACATTTATAGTTCAACTTAATCAATAAATAAAAAAGGGGTGCTTGTTCTATGACAACTTTGCTAAATTCAAAAACGTGTTTTATGTGTTTTATGATTGTTATTGGTTGCTTTATGCATTTATGAGTAACCTAAATCTACTTGAAATCAAATAGTATTAATTTTTAAGGGATAAAATTATAACACCTTAACTCTGATTGGCTAAATTACATTTTATAATTCATTTTAATAGTATATTTATAGACTGTGCTAAGAGTACTGTCAGTATAAACAATTATCCCCAAAGATATTGTTAAAAATGTTAAAAACAGGAAAAACAAGTGATGTTTTGAAATACTTTACAGTCTTAGTTTGATCTTTGTTTTTCTTTTATTTACAGCCAACTGGGAAGACATTGTCAGCTGGTGTGTGAAAAAAACATGGAATGCATTGTGGATAGAATCATGTACATTTCCATTCTAGAATCTAGATATTTAAATTTCATGTCATTTCCACAGTGGGACCAGTATATATGTTATTTGTAGGGTTCTCTACTAGCTGATTGATACTAAATGTATGTAAATATTAGTTTCTAACATACTGTAAACTTTAAGGCAGTTATGTTTGTATATACTTCTGGAGTACCTTCTTGCATGGGTGGGGTTTTTCTTTCTTTTAAATGTACCTAATGTTAATTGGGATGTGTGCAATATCAGTTATTAAATTGATAAATCTGTTAGATATTCCATCTTGTCACATTTGACTAATGTAAGTTAATGTTTTAAAATATGACTTTCAAGCTTGTAGTATTATGTGATAAAAAAAAGCCATAATTTTCTGTGACCGTTGTAATAATATCCTGATGCTATTTATGTATCTGGAATTATTTTTTAATGACTATTAGTTTCAATAATTTATGTTCAAGATTGAAGATTTTCACCTTACACCGTTGTTATTGCAAATAAAACCAATTCTTAGTATTGTATGATTGTGCTGATATTCAAAACTATATAACAGTATAATCAAAAACTTGATTATTATATGTATTAGATATTTATGTATAACGTTGATACATTGTAATGTGTTTTTAATCATTTTCATTTCCTATAAATCCTGTTATATACAAATTCTTTTGTATTTCACAATGTGAGTTTTTGCAAGTTGTTTCTTCATAAAACTCTCAATATTTGCAAAACAATTGAAAAATAAACATTAATTTGACTTGATTTACACCTTCAATATAAAGATTTTTGTTGTGTATACATTTATTGAAGTTAAAATTATATAAAAGTGTTTTTAGCTCACCTGGCCCGAAGGGCCAAGTGAGCTTTTCTCATCACTTGGCGTCCGGCGTCCGGCGTCGTCCGGCGTTGTCCGTCGTCCGTCGTCGTTAACTTTTACAAAAATCTTCTCCTCTGAAACTACTGGGCCAAATTTAACCAAACTTGGTCACAATCATCATTGGGGTATCTAGTTTAAAAAATGTGTTCGGTTACCCGGCCAACCAACCAAGATGGCCGCCATAGCTAAAAATAGAACATAGGGGTAAAATGCAGTTTTTGGCTTATAACTCAAAAATGAAAGCATTTAGAGCAAATCTGACATGGGGTAATATTGTTCATCAGGTCAAGATCTATCTGCCCTGAAATTTTCAGATGAATCGCACATTTCGTTGTTGGGTTGCTGCCCCTGAAATGGTAATTTTAAGGAAATTTTGCTGTTTTTGGTTATTATCTTGAATATTATTATAGATAGAAATAAACTGTAAACAGCAATAATGTTCAGCAAAGTAAGATCTAGAAATAAGTCAACATCAGTTGATCACTTTAGGAGTTATTGCCCTTTATAGTCAATTTTTAACCATTTTTCGTAAATCTTAGTAATCTTTTAGAAAAATCTTCTCCTCTAAAACTACTGGGCCAAATTAAACCAAACTTGGCCATAATCATCATTGGGGTATCTAGTTTAAAAAATGTGTCCGGTGACCCAGCCATTTAACCAAGATGGCCGCCATTGCTAAAAATAGAACATAGGGGTAAAGTGCAGTTTTTGGCTTATAACTCAAAAACCAAAACATTTAGAGCAAATCTGACAAAGTGTAAAATTGTTTATAAGGTCAAAATCTATCTGCCCTGAAATTTTCAGATGAATTGGACAACCTGTTGTTGGGTTGCTGCCCCTAAATTGGTAATTTTAAGGAAATTTTACTGTTTTTGGTTATTATCTTGAATATTATTATAGATAGAGATAAACTTTAAACAGCAATAATGTACAGCAAAGTAAGATTTACAAATAAGCCAACATGACTGAAATGGTCAATTGACACCCTAAGGAGTTATTGTCCTTTATAGTCAATTTTTAACAATTTTTATAAAATTTGTAAATTTTCACTAACATTTTCCACTGAAACTACTGGGCCAAGTTCATTATAGATAGAGATAACTGTAAGCAGCAAGAATGTTCAGTAAAGTAAGACGTACAAACATATCACCATCACCAAAACACAATTTTGTCATGAATCCATCTGCTTCTTTTGTTTAATATTCACATAGACCAAGGTGAGTGACACAGGCTCTTTAGAGCCTCTAGTTTATTTATATGTTCTACTGTATAACAACATTCAAAGAAGATAAAATAAATAAATTTATTAGGTGTTTTCCTTTTTTGTGTCCAGTATAATAATGGTATTTGACATTTTTATGCTTGATTTGTATTCCTGGAGTACTGTTAAAAACTGTTTCACTAGCTGTGTGTGGGATTTCAAACCATGCATGTGGCAGTTGCATTCAAATTGTATAAATATAACTCTAACGGACTAAGATTGTCAGTTTTAAACTTTTAAGTTTGTTCTTTGTTATGCTGTTACACCACTCACTGCCCTAGGTTAAAAGGGAAGGTTGTGCTCGATCCATTCTATATGTGCCTGTCCAAAGTCAGACTTTAATTCAGTGGAAGTTGTTGGTTGATGTTTGCCTAATTTGTTTTTATGCCCCACCTACAATAGTAGAGGGGCATTATGTTTTCTGGTCTGTGCCTCCTTTCGTCTGTCCGTGCGTCCGTTGTCCAGCTTCAGGTTAAAGTTGTTGGTCAAGGTAGTTTTTGATCTAGTTAAAGTCCAATCAACTTGAAACTTAGTACACTTTTTGCTTATGATATGATCTTTCTAATTTTAAAGCCAAATTATACTTTTGACCCCATTTTCACGGTCCAATGAACATAGAAAATGAAAGTGGAAGTTTCAGGTTAAAAGTTTTTGGTCAAGGTAGTTTTTGATGAAGTTGAAGTCCAAACAACTTGAAACTTAGTACACATATTCGCTATGGTATGATCTTTCTAATTTTAATGCCAAATTAGATTTTTTACCCAATTTCATGGTCCATTGAACATGGTAAATGATAGTGTGAGTGGGGCATCTGTGTACTTTTAATACACATTCATGTTTTATTTGTTTTTGTGAAGCTCTTTTTGGGATACGATTGCTTTCAAGCAATCTGTAGACTTTTACCGTTGACTCATACTACATTCCCTCACGTCATTCATTTTTTTCTAAACATTCAGCAACATCTCAGATTCTTATGATTGTCTTGCTTTAAAAGGTAAAAACAAGCAAAAGGATTGAACATATACCACTTTCCTGTAATGTTCTTCTCATAATCTTCATGTGTGATATTTCCCTGGACTTATATGCGTGTTTTTAACAACACGGAAAATCAGAATTAAACAGTATTTATATTTAGTGTTTTTATATATTTAGAAAAACGTCGGAGGGAATTCCCCAGTTTTGAAATTTGCGAGAGTTCTCTGAATTCCGGTAATTCTATTTCTGTCATAAGAACTGAAGTGGAGTATTTCTATATTTTACCGTTATGAAACTGATATTTGATGTTGTACTCTTATAAAGAAATGGAGAACCATTCGTCATATCATTTAATTTAAACGTTCTTGTTCCAAATCGCAAGTCACGGTTTGTTTATGTATTAATGCACATGCTTATAATTTTCATGATTTCAAGGGGTATCAGATTGAGTGGTTGCTCTGGATTCCCCGCTTCATTGATTAATTTGAAACTCATGGGATTCTTTCTATGTCTGTCTGCTTTTGAGGTTATTGTTGCATAATTTTAAATCAAATGCATAATTTAAATTAAAATAAATGAATTCAACATCGTAAAAGTTACCTACAATACCCCTTCAGCCAAAATGGAGTCTTTCATATTATCGTTTCGAGTTGTCTCCCTTCTGGAAGTATTTCCGTCAAAATCGAAATACTATAAATACGACTCGACAATAAAAATTAACTCGTTAGATGCCGAAAAAGTCCTTATTATATTAATAACGATCTCAATTTCGTGTGTACGGAAAGAAGTCATGCCCTCTGACCCAAAGGAACTTCAATATTTAAAGAGTTAGAAATAGGGTTCCTCCTAGAATTACGGTGATAAGATACGGAAGCAAGTTAACTCGTACCACGGTAACTTGTACCACCGGGAAGTCGTACCATTCAGAACTTGAACAACTGCAAACTCTAACCATTAAAAATATATTAAAAAATATGATGTTTTATGGGTTTTCGTTTGTAAACTTAATAAAAATAAAGTTGAATTACTTGAATTTTATACTGGATTTTAATTTAAACTTAGACAAAAATAAAGAATGTTTTTAAGCATTATTTTAAACTGATCTTTCAAACTAGAACTTAATCCAGAAGGAAGTTAAGACATTGCCTTAACTGTACCTTAAATTGAATATATATATATATCCAATTTAAGTTAATTAAAGCTGTAATCCATGATCACAAATTGAATGTTATGTTTACAACGGTTGAAAGCCATGTGCTTTTTTGACGGGAAAATTCGGGACCTCAGTTACATTTCATTGTTATTTATAGACAGTAAAAATAATTTTGGAAATCATTTTGACTAACTGCTAAGATTTATATATGAAAAATTAATATTTTCTTCGGATGAAACTGTTAATACTTTAATAATCTACATCTGCCACAGTATTTTCTATCCAATAGACAAGGAACATTAGCTACAAATTGGTCATTGTACTTTCAAATTATATACATTTTACAGACTTAAGAGGTATTGAGTGAAAGTAACGTATATCATGTATATTCATCATTTAACACCATTTAAATGCATTTGAATAAGTTGGTACGAGTTAGCAGTGGTACGAGTTTGCATTGGTACAAGTTTTTTTAGTGGTACGAGTTTACAATGGTACGGGATAACTATAATTCAATAAAACACAATAAGTACATGGCTCATATTCTTGTAACCTTGGGATTGGCTATTTTTAAAGTTGAGTGACTATTCAGATTATTACATTTTGCATGTGCAGTTGAATTAGTTTTGAAAATAATACTATCCAGCTGTACCAGGGTTGCCACAAATGCGCGAGACTCACGCAAATGCACGAGACTCACACATGTTCATGCTTTTTTGCGGCAGTATCCTTGGATCTATTTTTTTCCTCTTTGATCTTTTCAATTTTTGCCAAATCTCACGCATTTGCTAAATGAAAATTTGGCAGAACTGCTATACATGTGTCAATGAAAACTATGGCAATCGTATCCCTCAGAGCATTCTGCTCTTTGATTAAATATATATTGTTTGAAATGTTTCAATTGTCATGTCAGGATATTTTAGAGTCCCTTAATGAGGGTGTCCAAGTAATGACATAATCAAAAAGCATTTGCCAATATAATCACATAATGTTTTTAAACAAGATAATCATATATTCAAAAATGCAGTCCTAAATTAGTAAAAATCAAATACTTGTAACCATGAACTATTTCGTCTGGTAAACAAATAATCACAATAACTAGAGGCTCTCAAGAGCCTCTGTCGCTCACCTGTAGTTACTGTGGTAGATAACGACAACAGTAGTATACTGCTATTCGAAAGTGATAAATTGATTGAGAGGAAACAAATCAAGATTTCAACTAAAATCAAGGGAAAAACATCACTTATAAGAGGAAAACAACGAAACAACAGAAACACTAAAGTGCAACAAAAAAACATACGACAATTTAACACACACAGAGATGAACTTTAAATAACAGCTGCCATTTTTCTGACTTGGTACAGGATATTTTAAGAAAATATGGTGGGTTGAACATGTTTTTGTGTCCAGCGAAATCTTGCACTTTTATAGCTATGCTTTAACACTAAAATTACAACATTACATGGCAGGACTACAGTACAAATAAATGCAAGAACATTTAGGACAGACCACTAACCAATACATACTACATTTCGACATGCTAATAGTTATCAAAGGTATCAGGCTTATAATTTGAAATGCGCGAAGCTCAACTCAAAATAGTCAGAAAGCCAAACAAGTATAAAGGTAAAAAGCGTTGATGACCAACAAGTTTTGCCAAATACGGCAAAGGTTATCTATGCCTGAGATATGAAAAACCCTCGTATTTAAAAATAGTTCATACTTTTGCAAACAGGAAATTTATATAAAAAAATACCATATAATTGATATCCATGTCAACACCAATGTGCTGACTAACCACAGATTCAAAACAAACATGTAAAACAACCTTGGACAGCATGTAAAACAGCACAACAGAATCATGCATTGTTAATCACACAAGTAGATAGATGAAACAAAAGTGACGTCACAGGTAAATTTTTTTAAATTTTGATACACAAAATATAGTTCAAGATAAGATTTGAAATTATGCCTTTTATAAAAATTACAAGACTATTAATATAGAATTGTTTAAGTAATTAGATAATTAATTGTATAATCTAGCCGTGTAGGTATTTCTTCTGAATTAAACTGTAAAGAACAAATAAATTAAGAACATTTACTTGCTTTAAACTAAAATGGATGATTAATTATCTATACTTTTATATACAAATAGGGGGAAAAAAGAATTACAACTACAATCAATAATCTATAACACTAACCCTACGGATGTCTGTAACCCTAACCCTAATGGTATCTGTAACCCTAACCCTATTAATGTTGTCTGTAACCCTAACCCTAATGATGTCTGTAATCCTAACCCTAAGGATGTCTGTAACCCTAACCGTAATGATGTCTGTAACCCTAACCCTAAAGATGTCTGTAACCCTAACCCTAAGGATGTCTGTAACCCTAACCCTAATGATGTCTGTAACCCTAACCCTAATGATGGCTGTAACCATAACCCTAATGATGGCTGTAACCATAACCCTAATGTTGTCTGTAACCCTTACCCTAATGATGTCTGTAACCCTAACCCTTATGATGTCTGTAACCCTAACCCTAAGGATGTGTGTAACCCTAACCCTAATGATGTCTGTAACCCTAACCCTAATGATGTCTGTAACCCTAACCCTAATGATGGCTGTAACCATAACCCTAATGATGGCTGTAACCATAACCCTAATGTTGTCTGTAACCCTTACCTTAATGATGTTTGTAATCCTAACCCTAATGATGTCTGTAACCCTGACCCTAATGCTGTCTGTAACCCTAATGCTGTCTGTAACCCTGACCATAATGATGTCTGTAACCCTAACCCTAATGATGTCTGTAACCCTAACCCTAATGATGTCTGTAACCATAACCCTAATGATGTCTGTAAATAAAGGCAACAGTAGTATACCGATGTTCAAACTCATAAATCCATGGACAAAAAACAAAATCGGGGTAACAAACTAAAACTGAGGGAAACGCATTAAATACAAGAGGAGAACAACGACACAACACTACAACACACACAGAAACGGACCAAGCAACAGACACAATCCCACGAGAATAACAAATATAACATCAAAACCAAATACATGAATTTGGGATAGACAAGTACCTAACACGTCTTATCGCAATGTGAATTTACACTAAAAAATAAGAGAAAACAAACGACGCAATGTAACCCTAACCCTAATGATGTCTTTAACCCTAACCCTAATGATGTCTGTAACCCTAACCCTAATGCTGTCTGTAACCCTAATGCTGTATGTAACCCTGACCCTAATGCTGTCTGTAACCCTAAACCTAATGCTGTCTGCACCCCTAAGTATAATACTATCTGTAACCCTAACCCTAATGCTGTCTGTAACCCTAACCCTAATGATGTCTGTAACCCTAACCCTAATGATGTCTGTAACCCTTACCCTAATGATGTCTGTAACCCTTATGCTGTCAATAACCCTAACCCTAATGCTGTCTGTAACCATTACCCTAATGCTGTCTGAACCCCTCAGTCTAATGCTGTCTGTAACTCTAACCCTAATGTTCTCTGTAACCCTAACCCTAATGTTATCTGCAACCCTAACCCTTATGAAGCCTAAATCACTGCTATCTGTAACCCTTACCCTAATGAAGCCTTACTAACTGCTGTCTGTAACTCTAACCCTAATGTTGTCTGTAACCCTAACCCTAATACTGTCTGTAACCCTAACCCTAATTATGTTTGTAACCCTAACCCTAATGAAACCTAATTCACTGCTTTCTGTAACCCTAACCCTAAAGATGTCTGCAAACCTAACCCTAATGTTGTCTGGAACACTAACACTATTACTGTTTGTTTCCCTAACCCATTATGATGTCTGTAACCCTAACCCTAATATTATATGTAACCCTAACCATAATGCTGTCTGTAATCCTAACCCTAATGATGTATGTAACCCTAACCTTAATGATGTCTGTACCCCTAACCCTAATGTTGTCTGTAACCCTAACCCTAATGGTGTCTGTAACCCTAACCCTAATGTTGTCTGTTACCCTAACCCTAATGATGTCTCTAACCCTAATGATGTCTCTAACCCTAACCCTAATGATGTCTGTAACCCTAACCCTAATGAGGTCTGTAACCATAACCCTAATATTGTCTGTAACCCTAACCCTAATGTTGTCTGTAACCCTAACCTTAATGATCTCTATAACTATAACCCTAATGATGTCTATGACCCTAACTCTAATGTTGTTTGTAACCCTTACCCTAATCTTGTCTGTAACCCTAACCCTAATGATGTTTGTAACCCTAACCCTTATGATATCTGTAACCCTAACCCTAATGATGTCTGTAACCCTAACCTTAATGTTGTCTGTTACCCTTACCCTAATGATATTTGTAACCCTAACCCGAATGATGTCTTTAACCCTAACCCTAATGATGTCCTTAACCCTAACCCTAATGATGTCTGTAACCCAAACCCTAATGCAGTTTAACCCTAACCATAATGATGTCTGTAACCCTAACCTTAATGCTGTCTGTAACCCTGACCCAAATGATGTCTGTAACCCTAATTCTAATCCTGTCCGTAACCCTAATGCTGTCTGTATCTCTAATGATGTCTGTACCCCAAACCCTAATGCTGTCTAACCCTAACCCTAATGATGTCTGTAACCCTAACCTTAATGATGTCTGTAACCCTAACCCTGATGTTGTCTGTAACCCTAATGTTGTCTGTAACCCTAACCCTAATGTTGTCTGTAGTCCTAACCCTAATGTTGTCTGTAACCCTAACCCTAATGATGTCTGTAACCCTTACCCTAATGATGTATGTAACCCTAACCCTAATGATGTCTATAACCCTAACCCTAATGATGTCTGTAACCCTAACCCTATTGTTGTCTGTAACTTTAACCCTAATGATGTCTGTAACCCTAACCCTAATGGTGTCTGTAATCCTAACCCTAATGTTGTCTGTTACCCTTACCCTAATGATGTCTGTAACCCTAACACTAATGATGTCTGTAACCCTAACCCTAATGATGTATGTAACCCTAAACCGAATGCTGTCTGCAACCCTGACCCTAATGATGTCTGCAACCCTAAGTCTAATCCTGTCCGTATCCCTAACCCCAATAAGGTATGTAACCCTAATGCTGTCTGTAACCCTAACCCTAATGATGTCTGTAACCGTTACCTTAATGATGTCTGTAACCCTAACCCTAATGTTATCTTTTACCCCAACCCTAATGTTGTCTGTAACCCTAACCCTAATGTTGTCTGTAACCCTAACCCTAATGCTGTCTGTAACCCTAACCTTAATGATGTCTGTAACCCTAACCCTAATGATGTCTGTAACCCTAATGTTGTCTGTAACCCTAACCCTAATGTTGACTGTAGTCCTAACCCTAATGTTGTCTGTAACCCTAATCCCTAATGATGTCTGTAACCCTAACCCTAATGATGTTTGTAACCTAACCCTAATGATGTATGTAACCTTACCCTAATTATGTCTATAACCCTAACCCTAATGATGTCTGTAACCCTAACCCTAATGTTGTCTGTAACCTAACCCTATATGTTCTTAACCCGAACCCTAATGTGTCTTAACCCTAACCCTAATTGCTGTCTGTAACCAACCCTAATGTGTCTGTAACCCTAACCTAATGTGTCTGTAACCCTACCAATGATGTCTGTCACCACCAATATAGTCTGTACCCTAACCCTAATGTGTCTGTACCCTAACCCAATGATGTTGTAACCCTAACTCTAATGCTGTCTAACCCTAACTATGATCTGTAACCCCTAATGTTTCTGTTAACCCTAACCCTATGATGTCTTAACCCTTACCCTAATGATGTCTTAACCCTAACCTAATGATGTCTTTAACCCTAACCCTAAATGTTGCTAACTAACCCTAATGTGTCTGACCTGAACCCTAATGTTGTCTGTAACCCTAAGTTGTCTGTAACCCTAACCCTAATGTGTATGTCCTAACCCTAATGTCTGTCTGTAACCTAACCCTAATGATGTCTGTAACCCTAACCCTAATGATGTTCTGTAACCCTAACCCTAATGATGTTGTAACCCTTACCCTAATTATGTCTGTAACCCTAACCCTAATGTGTCTGTAACCCTAACCCTAATGTTGTCTGTAACCCTAACCCTAATGATGTCTGTAACCTAACCCTAATGTTAGTCTGTAACCCTAACCTAATGCTGTCTGTAACCTACTAATGATGTCTGTAACCCTTACCCTAATGATGTCTGTAACACCTAAACCCTAATGATGTCTGTAACCCTAACCCTAATGTTGTCTTAACCCAACCCTAATGTGTCTGTAACCCTAACCCTAATGATGTCTGTAACCCTAACCTAATGCTGTCTGTAACCCTAACCCTAAATGATTCTGTAACCCAAATTCTAATCTGTCTGTAACCCTAATGCTGTCTTAACCAACCCAATGATGTTGTAACCTAATTAATCCTTACTAACCCTAATGTGTCTTAACCCTAACTGTCTTAACCCTAACCCTATGATGTCTGTAACCCTTACCCTAATGAGTCTGTAACCCTAACCTCAATGATGTCTGTAACCCAACCCTAAGTTTCTTACCCTAATGTGTCTAACCCTAACCCTAATTTGACTGTATCCTAACCTAATGTGTCTTAACCCTAACCTATGATCTGTAACCCTAACCCAATGATGTTTTAACCCTAACCCTATGATGTATGAACACCCTAATTATCTATAACCCAACCCTAATGATGTCTACCTAACCAAGTTGTCTTACCCTAACCCTAATGTTCTGTAACCGTAACCATTTATGTAACCCTAACCCTAATCTGTCTGCAACCCTAATCTGCTGTAACCCTAACCCTAATATTCTAACCCTTACCCTAAGATCGTTAACCCTAACCCTAAGTTGTCTGTAACCCTAACCCTAATGATGTCTGTAACCCTAACCCTAATGATGTCCTTAACCCTAAACCCTAATGCATGTCTGTAACCCTAACCCTAATGATGTCTGTAACCCTAACCTTAATGCTGTCTGCAAACCCTGACCCAATGATGTCTGTAACCCAAATTCTAATCTGTCTAACCCTAATCGTCTGTAACCCAACCCAAATGATGTTTGTAACCCTAATTCTAATCCTGTCGTAACCCTAACCCAAAATGCTGTCTAACTAACCCTAATGTTGTCCTTTAACCCTAACCTACCACTGATGTGTCTGTAACCCTAACCCTAATGATATGTCTGTAACCCTAACCCTAATGATGTCTGTAACCCTAACCCTAATGTTGTCTGTAACCCCTAATGTGTCTGTAACCCTAACCCTAATGTTACTGTAACCCTAACCCTAATGATGTCTGTAACCCTAACCCTAATGATGTCTGTAACCCTAACCCTAATGATGTTTGTAACCCTAACCCTAATGATGTACTTAACCCTTAACCCTAATGTATGTCTTAACCCTAACCCTAATGATGTCTGTAACCCTAACCCTAATGTTGTCTGTAACCCTAACCCTAATGATTTCTGTAACCTAACCCTAATGTTATTGTTAACCCTAACCCTAACTGTCTGACCTACTGTAACCCTAACCCTAATGATGTCTGTAACCCTAACCCTAATGATGTCTGTAACCCTAACCCTAGTGTTGTCTGTAACCCTTACCCTAATGTTGTCTGTAACCCTAACCCTAATGATGTTTGTAACCCTAGCCCTAATGATGTCTATAACCCTAACCCTAATGATATCTGTAACTCTAACCCTAATGTTGTCTGTTTCCCTAACCCTAATGCTGTCTGTAACCATAACCCTAATGATGTTTGTAACCCTAACCCTAATGATGTCTTTAACACTAACCCTAATGATGTCTTTCACCCTTACCCTAACAATGTCTGTAACCCTAAACCTAATGCTGTCTGTAATCCTAACTCAATGATGTCTGTAACCCTAACCCTAATGCTTTCTGTAACCCTAACCGAAATGATGTCTGTAACCCTAACCCTATTTTTGTCTGTAACCCTAACCCTAATGTTGTTTGAACCCTAACCCTAATGCTGTCTGTAACCCTAACCCTAAAGCTGTCTGTAACCCTAACTCAATGATGTCTGTAACCCTAACCCTAATGCTTTCTGTAACCCTAACCGAAATGATGTCTGTAACCCTAACCCTATTTTTGTCTGTAACCCTAACCCTAATGTTGTTTGTAACCCTAACCCTAATGCTGTCTGTTACCTTAACCCTAATGAAGCCTAACTCACTGATGTATGTAACCCTTACCCCAATGCTGTCTGTAACCCAAACCCTAATGTTGTCTGTAACCCTAACCATAATGTTGTCTGTAACCCATACCCAAATATTGTCTGTGACCCTAACCTTAATGCAGCAAAACTCAATGCTGTCTATAACTCTAACCCTAATGATGTCTGGAAACCTTACCTTAATGCTGTCTGTAACCCTAACTCAAGGATGTCTGTAACCCTAACCTTAATGATGTCTGTAACTCTTACCCCAATGCTGTCTGTAACCCTAACCGTAATGATGTCTGTAACCCTAACCCTAATGTTGTCTGTAACCCTAACCCTAATGTTGTCTGTAACCCTAACCCTAATGTTGTCTGTAACCCTAACCCTAATGTTGTTTGTAACCCTAACCCTAATGTTCTCTGTAACCTAACCCTAATGTGTATGTAACCTTAACCCTAATGTTGTCTGTAACCCTAACCCTAATATTGTTTGTGACCTAACCCTAATGAAGCCAAACTCAATGCTGTCTGTAACCCTAACCCTAATGATGTCTGCAAACCTTACCCTAATGTTGTCTGTAACCCTAACCCTAATGATGTCTGTTTTTTTTTTTTTTTTTTTTTTTTTTTTTTTTTTTTTTTTTTTTTTTTTTTTTTTTTTTTTTTTTTTTTTTTTTTTTTTTTTTTTTTTTTTTTTTTTTTTTTTTTTTTTTTTTTTTTTTTTTTTTTTTTTTTTTTTTTTTTTTTTTTTTTTTTTTTTTTTTTTTTTTTTTTTTTTTTTTTTTTTTTTTTTTTTTTTTTTTTTTTTTTTTTTTTTTTTTTTTTTTTTTTTTTTTTTTTTTTTTTTTTTTTTTTTTTTTTTTTTTTTTTTTTTTTTTTTTTTTTTTTTTTTTTTTTTTTTTTTTTTTTTTTTTTTTTTTTTTTTTTTTTTTTTTTTTTTTTTTTTTTTTTTTTTTTTTTTTTTTTTTTTTTTTTTTTTTTTTTTTTTTTTTTTTTTTTTTTTTTTTTTTTTTTTTTTTTTTTTTTTTTTTTTTTTTTTTTTTTTTTTTTTTTTTTTTTTTTTTTTTTTTTTTTTTTTTTTTTTTTTTTTTTTTTTTTTTTTTTTTTTTTTTTTTTTTTTTTTTTTTTTTTTTTTTTTTTTTTTTTTTTTTTTTTTTTTTTTTTTTTTTTTTTTTTTTTTTTTTTTTTTTTTTTTTTTTTTTTTTTTTTTTTTTTTTTTTTTTTTTTTTTTTTTTTTTTTTTTTTTTTTTTTTTTTTTTAAAACCCTAACCCTAATGATGTCTGTAACCCTAACCCTAATATGTGTAACCCTAACCCTAATGTTGTCTGTAACCCTAACCCTAATGTTATCTGTACCCTCACCCCAATGATGTATGTAGCCCTAACCCTAATGTTGTCTGTAACCCTAACCCTAATGTTGTCTGTAACCCTAACCCTAATGTTGTCTGTTACCCTAACCCTAATGCTGTATGTAACCCTAACCCTAATGATGTCTGTAACCCTTACCCTAATGAAGCCAACTGACTGCTGTCTGTAACCTTAACGCTAATGAAGCTTTATTCACTGATGTCTGTAACCCTAACCCTAATGATGTCTGTAACCCTAACCCTAATATTGTCTGTAACCCTACCCTAATGTTATCTGTTACCCTAACCCTAATGATGTCTGTAATCCTAACCCTAATGTTGTCTGTAACCCTAACCAATGAGCTAACTGATGTGTCTGTAACCCTAACCCTAATGAGCTACACTGCTGTCTGTAACCCTAACCCTAATGATTTCTGTAACCCTAACCCTAATGTTGTCTGTAACCCTAACCCTAATGTTGTCTGTAACCCTAACCCTAATGTTATCTGTAACCCTAACCCTAATGATGTATGTAACCCTAACCCTAATGTTGTCTGTAACCCTAACCTAATATGTATGTAACCTAACCCTAATGCTGTCTGTAACCCTAACCAATGACTGTCTGTTACCCTAACCCTAATGTGTCTGTAACCCTAACCCTATGTTGTCTGTAACCCTAACCCTAATGTTGTCTGTAACCCTAACCCTAATGATGTCTGTAACCTAACCCTAATGTTGTCTGTAAACCCCTAACCCTTATGTTTCTGTTACCCTACCCTAATGATGTTGTAACCCTAACCCTAATGATGTCTGTAACCCTAACCCTAATGATGTCTGTAACCCTAACCCTAATGATGTATGTAACCCTAACCTAATGTGTCTGTAACCTACCCTTATATGTCTGTAACCTTAACCTAATGTGTCTGTAACCTTACCTAATGCTGTCTGTAACCCTAACCTAATGCTGTTGTAACCCTAACCCTAATGATGTCTGTAACCCTAACCCTAATGTGTCTGTAACCCTAACCCTAATGATGTCTGTAACCCTAACCCTAATGATGTCTGTAACCCTAACCTAATGATGTCTGTAACCTTACCCTAATGTGTCTGTAACCTTACCCTAATGTGTCTGTAACCTAACCCTAATGATGTCTGTAACCCTAACCCTAATGATGTCTGTAACCCTAACCCTAATGTTGTCTGTAACCTAACCTAATGCTGTCTGTAACCTAACCTAATGATGTTTGTAACCCTAACCCTAATGATGTCTTGTAACCCTACCCTAATGTGTCTTAACCCTAACCCTAATGATGTCTGTAACCCTAACCCTAATGATGTCTGTAACCCTAACCCTAATGATGTCTGTAACCCTAACCCTAATGATGTCTGTAACCCTAACCCTAATCCTGTCCGTAACCCTAACCCTAATGTTGTCTGTAACCCTAACCCTAATTATGTCTTGAACCCTCACCCTAATCATGTATGTAACCCTAACCCTTATAATGACGCCTAACTCACTGCTGTCTAACCCTAACCCTAATGCTGTCTGTAACTGTAACCCTAATGTGTCTGTAACCTTACCCTAATGCTGTCTGTAACCCTATTTAACCCCAAGACTGTCTGTAACCCTAACCCTAATGATGTCTGTTACATTAACCCTAATGCTGCCTGTAACCCTTACCCTAATGATGTCTGTAACCCTAAGTCTAATGTTGTCTGTAACCCTAACCCAATGATGTCTGCAACACCTAACTCTAATGCTGTCTGTAACCCTAACCCTTGATGCTTGTAATCCTAACCCTAATGACCTGTAACCCTCTTATGAAGTCAGTGCCCGCTTTATAAAATTTATTCATTCACCACTTTGAGAACTTTTTATTAAACACAATGATTAGAAAGTTACTATTTGAAAACTAAAAATGCTATAATTACTGAAGCTTTTGACAAGGAACAAGACGCAAAACAATGGATGCTTGTAATCCTAACCCTAATGACCCTGTAACCCCTCTTTATGAAGTCAGTGCCCCGCTTTATAAAATTTATTCATTCACCACTTTTGAGAACTTTTTATAAACACAAATGATTAGAAAAGTTACTATTTGAAAACTTAAAAATGCTATAATTACTGAAGCTTTTGACAAGGAACAGAGACGCAAAACAATGGAATTAGAAATGCAGAGATTATGATGCAAATGCTTAAAAATATAGTCCTATTCTATATTGGACTTGACTTTTAATGTCAAAACCAGGTGTAGGCGACAAGGCAAATACATATGAACAAGAAAATGCAATTATATTCTACTTCAGTGTGTTCATATGAATATAAAACATTTCTCTATAATAAAACAAAACAAATGTAAAGGATTGAGATGGCAAACCAACCAGTTAGTAGATGTGAATTAATGTTGATAAATGAAAAAGGCAGGATAACAACGGTCAAGTATTGGTAGACCAAACTACTCATAATCAAAGTGTGCAGGCAAATACACATGCTAAAGATTGAAAATGAAATAAATGTTTATCTGGCCTCCACAACATTCTTCCCAGTGATAGCAAGAACAGAGATGCTGGGTGATAGAAAATGAAAATTGGGTGATGATCAGGTGAAATAAATCTGAAATAGATTCAACAAGAATGACTGCTGGACGATATTCTAGGGTGGATAGTTGTCTCATTGGCAATCATACCAAATATATGTGTTTGATATACTGTTAATTCAGATTTATTGTGTGCATCTTTTATTGTGATTTCAGAATTGTGAGATTTATTACTGAGATTTCAGGAGAATCTGCATAAAAATACATGTATCAGATACCAGCATACACGATATTATTGCGATACTCAACCAGTTGCACAATTGTTTCTGAATTTATAGTACATTAACATATGCTTGAGCTAAGCAAAATGTTGTACCTTTATTTTGTTATTTATAACAGGAAAAATAATAAAAATAAAAAGCACAATATCTCAGTTTATTAAATATCTAAATAAATAACAATGCTTATAACAATGGACGGTAAAATATTCGTTGGTCACATCTCATATACAATAACAATAAATAATGCTGACCACATGACCAATTGGGTTACGTAGATCTATTTCTCATTTCAAATATCATAAAACATACTGAATATACACAACTTAAAAGCTGACAAAAAAACTAGACAGTGTTGTCACTACTAAAATTAAAAGAAAACAGTACTGAAAAATCTAAAGTAAGAGGAGAGTGACTACCTGCCCCATATGAAATTTTTTATTATGAATTTCTTCATAACTAAATATGAACAATAGCACTAAAGCAAATATCATGTTTATCACTGATTCATGCATTATACAACCACAACACAAGAACTTCACTTTGGAAAGATAAATTTAAAATATTTGACCACTACAAGTACACATTTAAAATTTAAATTTATATGAATTGTGCAAGAAAAAAATCAATGGAAAGGGAAAATGTTTAGCACCATCACCTGCAGAAAATTTTGCATGTTTTACTTATCACAAAACAAAATGAGATTCATGTAATACAAGTATTTTGATTATTAAGATCATAAATATGTTAAAATTGTTTCATGAGATAAAACATTTTTAATAAACAAAATGAACATACCCTCTGAAACTTTACTTTGTTTACATAACAGGTTTCTTTAAGTATTATCGAGAAAACGACAATGGGTTTGTTCTACTTCTATTTAATATTGTTAAACCTCCAATACATGTACTTATTTAAACAAAAGATGATGCTCATTCATAAAATAAAATTTTAGATTCAGACAATCATTTCAAAACACTTCCTCTCTGAGACTGTTGAAAAGGAAGAAAAGTGCAAGTCTGCTTGATAAAAAAAAATGTCAGAGATATATTTATTTGCAACTCTAAAAATAAGATATGAAGGAAAAGACACCAGATATACTTTATTTCCACGAAAAAAACACACTTTAGAACTTACCATTGTGACCTGCTTCGTTTAACTCTATATACTGACAGTAATTTTTACAACAAAGATTATGTCTGTGACAATCAAATATCTTTAAAAATCCTTTAAACTTATTTTTTCAATTAAACAAAAAAGTAACAAACAAATATCAAATACAATTGGGTTTCCTTTTCCATTAAATATTAATAACTTGAACCACAGTGGAAGGTTCGCGTCCAGATTTATAACGGCTAGGCATACTTCTTGCTGAGTTCACCTGCATCATTTGAAAGTCGGAGTGTTCTCTCTCACTTGTTGTTGTTCTCAAATTAACCTCAAAACAACAAAAGTTGAAATGATTACACTTGATGTCACACGGCAATACACAACAAGTATCTTCTTTCTCGGCCTACAATTATATACAAGTACAAATTTAGTTTCTTCAAAGCTGTTTTTTTTATGGGTCTATATAGTTGACATGAATGTTTAAGATCACACTTCTTGAAACTGGAAAACATTTCATCTGATATTTGTTTGTACAAACTGTGGCTACTATTAAATATATAATTAGAATCAAGTATTGAAAATTGTCTTATAAATGATTCTAATTTAACTGCAGGGCAAGATCTCAACTTGAACTTTATTCGTTTGAGAAGTTGAGTTTCTAGAACAAAGTCACACATTTTTGGGATACTTGTTTTGCTAATTTTCCCTGAAAGATTTTGTATTTATGAAGAAATAAATGTCATTTATTGTTTTTTTTTATTGCCATTCATTGATCTTTCTAACAACATACTGATCCTTATGTACTTTTTCTTGTTATTATATTACAGTATTTTGCGATCAGGGTTTCCGCTGGCGGTCGCCATTTTTTGCAATTTGCGAAAAAATAATAATTGTGGCGATTAAAATTCGTCATTGGCGAAAGAATTTGGCGAAAGAAAAATATATAACGATTATTTTCAGCCATCTTGTTTATTTACTTTTTTCGGGTTTCTCTGACTTTACCGATCAGACAATACTCGGAATTCACCTTGAACTCTTTTAAGATTTTGACGGAAAATCAATAATCAGCTGATTGCATTCATAGCTATCGACATCAAAGGACTAATTAATAAAGGTGTTGATTGTATGATATGACAAAATGATATGATTAAATGGCTTCTGTCACATGTCACAAAAGGGATTAATTAACCACTTTGCGACGCACGTGTCACAGTGGCACGTGTTTGAAGCAAATTTTTACGCTTCCTCTCCTTCTTTTAATGATAGTCCAGAAAAGAACATTGTTGTTATGACAAAAAAAGTTCAAAAATAAGAAAGGTCTCTGATTTAAAACTTTATCATTTAACTTTCATATAGATCATTGATTTGAGTGGGTACTTCAAAGTCATTTCAGTCACACACGTGTTTCAAGCGTTTAGTTTTACTTATTTACGATGGTCTAGAAAAGAAAACTGTCGTTATGAAGAAATCTATTGAAAAGGTTGGCATGAGAGTAACCCTTCAATGTAATGACTACACCTTACACAAGGGATCAATTCCAAGTGATAAGATGCTTCGCTTTGTTGCAAAAACCACTTTTATTTAGGGGGAGGGCTGGAAAAAAAGAAAATTTAAAAGAAAAATATATTTGTGTTTCTTGGCGAAAATAATAAAATAGTGGCGAAAAATATATTGTATTGGCGAAAGAGAGGTGGCGAAAAAAATAATTGACCCAGGGGAAACCCTGTTTGCGATAGGTATATTTTCATGATAAAAACTGTCAATTGATCAGCTAGTGTCATGTGCATGTATAAACCCTATTGATTTATAACTCTTCATGTTTGTTAACCTGATAAAACTTTAACTGAATCCTGAAACCATTAAAGCAATCATGATCAATAATAAGATAGTACATGCTGAAATGTTACTCCTGCTTTACAGATCATGACTAAATTTATGTCTTTTAGATAAAGATTTGATTTTTATAGTTTCATAAGTTATATTTCCATGAAATAAAGTTTAAGTCAGACGAACCCTGCATTATGTACACTTACAATCATTCATTTCTAACACCAAATATATTTGACCTATTGCTTAAAGTATATGTGAAAGAAGATAACTGTCAAAATTTAATGTTGACTATAAAGGGCAATAACTCCTTAAGGGGGTCAACTGACCATTTAAGTCATGTTGACTTATCTGTAGATCTTACTTCGCTGAACATTATTGCTATTTATCTCTATCTATAAAAATATTCAAGATAATAACCAAAAACAGCAAAATTTCCTTATAATTACTTATTCAGGGGCAGCAACCCAACAACAGGTTGTCCAATGCATCTGAAATTTTCAGGGCAGATAGATCTTCACTTGACAAAAAAGTTTACTCATGTCAGATTTGCTGTAAATGCTATGGTTTCAGAGTTATAAGCCAAAATCTACATTTTACCCCTATGTTCAATTTTTAGCCATGGAGGCCATCTTGGTTGGTTGGCCAGGTCAACAGACACATTTTTTAAACTAGATACCCGCATGATGATTGTGGCCAAGTTTGTTTTTTTGTAAATGTTAACAAAGCCAAATGATGACGACTCTAGACGACCTTGGACACCAAATGATGAGAAAAGCTTACTTGGCCCTTGGGCCAGGTGTGCCAACAAAATTGCTCAACTCAAAAATACATATAAAAAGAAAAATATCAAGAACATAAAAAAACATATGCATATTTATAGGAGACATCTTGGTCATAAATTATAAACAGAGGCTGTGATAAATTACATTGTTACAAAGCTGATTTTCTATGAATACTTAACCTGTTTAGCTACAATTACAAAACTTGCACATCAAAACTCTCCATCTCTTTTTCTTTATGCAACAATACCCATTCCATTTCTTATATTCAGTTAAACCAATAAGTCATTCACACATTGTGTACAAGTAACACACATTCATTCACATATTGTGTACAAGTAACACACATTCATTCACACATTGTGTACAAGTAACACACATTCATTCACACATTGTGTACAAATAACACATATAAATATAATGGCTTAATTAAGACAAGTGAAAAAGTATACTTTTACACCAAATAGTTAACTTTTAAGTATTTTTTTTTTAATCTGCAAATCCAATTTTACCTAATAAACCATGCATATTTTCATGCAGCTGATTGTCAGCTTAACTAAAAATTAATGTTCTATTTCTAAATACCAACCCATTCAAGCAACCATTACCTCCACATATTTATTTAAACAAATGACCAATGTCCATTAATGTATATATTTCAATGTGCTATTTTCTGCACCTAATTTTAGTCATGCTACATGTATATAAAGAAGCAAAAATAAAACAGACCATCTCAAAATGTGATAGGGTTCAAAATGAAGCCCTTTGACCGACAATTTAAATGAAATCGTATCCTGTGATTACAGTTCTAGACCATATATAAGTAATTGAGTGCTAATATTTACAAGAGAAATTTCTAAAATTAATGTTGTTTTTATCTATAAAAAATATATAACCTTATTTCTTTTCAATCCATATCTAAAGGTATTTTCAAATCATTTGCAAACAGAAATACAGGAAATGTATCTCATTTAATTAATCTTTGTTGACAAACAATATACATATGAATATATTTTCCATGCAAATTCTTGGTTCTTAGAATATATATCAACCAAACCACATATATTTGCATCAACACTGTTTGATTTTGAGATGATCCTTAAGGTGGTACCTAACACTACAGGGAGATAACTCCGTAAAGTCATCCAAACGTTTTAATTACGTTGTGTTGTAAAGGGAATTTTAAGCTTCTCAATGATAAAAATTGGTATTTGTCAAACTGCTATATAACCAGTGTAATTTTTCTGACGAAACGGTTGGTTCAAAATTTTTGAAATTTTTATATTTTTGTTAAAGGGTCAAAGTAAATACATTGTCAAAATTTTATGAAAATTAAACGAGCCAAATTAATTTTAGTGAAAGTGTTGTACCACCTTAAATAATATGAGATTGTTAGAATATAAGTAAAATAATATACATGTTTAAATATAGCTAATTTCTACTCTACGGTTAGTAATGATTATAAAAAGAGATTAATATGTTAGTTTAAGCACCGTCAAACCCATTATAAATCTGAAAGATATTATAATCACATTTCACTGTACAAATCTATTGATATATATATGAAGTGTGTGTACTTTTTGAAATTTTAACATTAACATCATTGTAACATAGTTGGAATTAAATTAATGATATATCAGACAAACAGGATTTGATTTTTTAATTTATAAGTTACCTTTAATAGCATGTACATATAATTTACATGTCTTTATAAAACATTTTTGTAAAATAGATAAGGTTCCAGGTTAAATATTAAATGTAAATTTGACAAAATCTGTTATGGTTTTCAAACAATGCATGCCATGAAATTTTTAACAAAATAAACGAAAGTGAAATAATTGCATTTTGCCTTGTATTCAAAGATTTGTACATGTGAAATGTTATAAGCTCATGCGTCCTACAAGCAGTGCTACGTCTTGTAAAAGCAAGCAAAGAAACAGTGATGAGACAGGAGTGGAGAAGTCTGGTGAGAATATTCACACAAATACTTACTCGACTATAAGTAATTTATATATTATTGTTACCATGGAAATATGTCACGTGACATTTTGAGATTGTAGAGTTCCACATTCATTGCACCACTGTATAGAAGAAAAACAATATTACAGTAAAACCTTGATTACACAAATGTTGGGTTTTTTTAGATTTAAAGTTCAAACCCTACATTTTGGGGGAAATTAAGAGCTGATTTGACAACGTTTTTATTTTCCTGAAATTTTATTAGCATTACCCTTTAATTCCATGAATTTTTCAACTTTTTTTAATTTACCCAGTGTATATAAAGAAAAATTCAATTTATATTTTACAAATACTTTGTATAACTAATTTTTTAATAGCAAGGACAAACAAATTGGAACTGAATCCCTTCAAATCCTGAAAAAAAATTATAACTTTGTAAGCACTGCATCACCATCAAGTGTGCAAGGTCATTTGGGATAAACTGATATTGATTCAATAATGGGCAACCCTCATAACTAGACAGTTGGAAACCAGAATTTGAAACAAGAATGTGTCCATAGTACACGGATGCCCCACTCCCACTATCATTTTCTATGTTCAGTAGACCGTGAAATTGGGGTCAAAACTTTAATTTGGAATTATATTTAGAAGATCATATCATAGGGAACATGTGTACTAAGTTTCAAATTGATGTAACTTTAACTTCAACAAAAACTACCTTGACAAAAAATTTAACCTGAACTTTGCACTATCATTTTCTATGTTCAGTGGACCATGAAATAGGGGTCAAAACTATAATTTGGCATTAAAATTAGAAAGATCATATCATGGGGAACATGTGTACTAAGTTTCAAGTTGATTGGACTTCAACTTCTTCAAAAACTACCTTGACCAAAAACTTTAAACTGAAGCGAATGGACGCACAGACGGACGAACGAACGGAGCAACAGACCTTTACTATCGTAGGTGTGGATGGACATGTCTTTATATTCAGAAGTATGTATGAATATTCCAAAAGGAAATCACATTATTGTGAAGTGAGAGGAAAGTCCCATACCAACCACAGCTTTTAAGTTCAAGTTACAGAGCTGGCCATGCGGTCATAAAAATTTGAAGCTAAATCTCCATACTCTGACTTTTCAGAATTTAACTAAAAAAAATGCTGGATTTGGGTTTCAATCATACATTGTGTACTTGTACAGGGTAAAGTTTTATGACCGCAGGCCCTGAATAGAGATAAGAGTAGTAACCCTCGGAATATTGAGTATATATTTTATCTCATCTAAAAATAGATTTCTGTGTACCTCATATAGCTCTCCTTCCTTTAATTAATGAACATGAATATTCATATTTGTTAGTTAATCTTCTATAAAAATGTATCATGCATAACTTTTGAAAAATATAAATTGTTATAAAATCATCAGTCATTTCTAAATGCCATGCATGAAATATGCCATCAAATTTCTCTAATAAAAATACAAAGGTATATGAGTAATCCATGCTGCCTTATTGCTGAACTGATATTTATTTCCTAATCCAGTAATGGTTTTTAATTGACAAAACGTCATGAGAAAACCTTTACCTAATGCCTTATACTTATCGATATTAATTTTCCCATACAGTAATCAGTAATGGTTTGAATTGTCAAATTATAACTTTAAAAAAAGGTTATTTACTTGTATCATTACATGTATTTGGCAGAAATGAGAAAATGTATAATTGAAATACTGCAATTTCTAATCATTTAAAGTTAACTTTTTTAAACTCCTTACCTTGAATTTGGAAAAAAATAATACTCATCAACGTGCATAACCTATACCCATTGAAAAAAATGTAAATCATCACTTTTTTCAGTTTTCTATGTTATAAATGTATTTAAATTAAATTTAAACTCTAGGAAATAGGGTTGTGACATAGACACAGTTCCACATTATAACCCAATATTATAACCTAACAAAAATTAAATCTGATCCTACCATTTGACAACTTAACAAAGAACAAACAATATTAAAAGTGTAAGATTTTTTGCAATGATTTTTTACTTACATTTGTACAACAATTATTTGGACCTGCAAAACATTGGCACAGCAAAATATCTACACAACTCACATTCTGAAAAAAAAATATTTTCATAAAGTTTCATTTTAAAAATATTTTGTTTCCAAGCTCTGAATGGCATTATTTTCCTCAAATTGTGTTCCTTACGAAAAGCCCATTTTGTATGAAAATACCAAAGGAGTCATATAATACATGTACAAATGTACAAGATTATAAATTCACTTTTTTATATATCCCGTATTGAAAAGGGGGTAGATGGATTGGGGCTAATCATCAGAGTCTCAGTAAAAGCATTGCACATGTCATCTATCACATGAAATAAATATTGTATTAGAAATTACTACTATACATGTACATGTTTTATAGAACAATTGATATCATAAATGTAAAGTAAACATTTTATAGTGAAAAATCTTTAACACAGAAGTACTAATTAAAGGTACCAAATTTGAGGATTTCGAATGATGTTACACACCAGAACTTAAATAATCATTTCAAATGTCAAATTCAGTAAGATTGGGCACCAAATTTAGGAAATTTAATAGATTAGTACATGTATTACCAAAATATAAATTTAAATATCCAGAGACACTTCAGCCAAAGAAAACATTTTCATTAAATACCTCTATGCACTTTATAGCTAGTAACAATATTATTTTCACTCATTCAGTGAATGATTCATGTTTGTCAGATTGAAAATGTATGCCCTTTAAAATAAATTGTGAAATGTTTGAACTTAAAAAATTAATCAAATTGATGATACATACAACTTATAACAAAATAAATTTTTAACACAATAGAACAAAAAATAAAAAAAATATATAAACTGGAAAAGGTAGAATGAAATCAAAACTAAAAGGGATGAGAAACAAAAAAATATTAATATGGATGAAAACAAATTACAAAAATTGTAAAGATCAATATAAACAATATCTAAATGTTTAGCCCTATCATATTCTTTGTGTGCCTGTCCCATGTCAGGAGCTTTTAAATCATTTGTTGTAGTTGCTTTATGTCTGACATAATTATGCCCTATTTTTTTCTGTCTACTATTGCATTGTATAAATAAGGCTGTTAGTTTTCTGTAATGAATTGTTTCAAATTTTTCATGTTGAGTACTTTGATATCTTGTATATTGTTTTTTCTCATTGTTGAAAGACATACAGTGACCAGTACATTTTGTAATTGCTTTCATCTTAATCATTTGAACTCTTTGGAATAGTTGTCTCATTTGCAATCATACATGTACATCTCCTTTTTTTAGCTATTATTTTCCTGTCTAAAAGATCAATTTTTTTAAATTTTCGTTTTTATGTAAATAATGACTGAAGAGATCATATAGATTTTTTTTCAATATGAATTTAAATGATAACATAACCAGCTACATAAAACTAGAGGCTCTAAAGAGCCTGTGTCGCTCACCTTGGTCTATGTGACTATTAAACAAAGGAAGCAGATGGATTCATGACAAAATTGTATTTTGGTGATGGTGATGTGTTTGTACATCTTACTTTACTGAACATCCTTGCAGCTTACAATTATCCTATCTATAATGAAGTTGGCCCAGTAGTTTCAGTGGAAAATGTTAGTAAAAATTTACAAATTTTATAAAAATTGTTGAAAATTGACTATAAAGGACAATAACTCCTTAGGGGGTCAATTGACCATTTCGGTCATGTTGACTTATTTGTAAATCTTACTTTGCTGAACATTATTGCTGTTTACAGTTTATTTCTATCTATAATAATTTTCAAGATAATAACCAAAAACAGTAAAATTTCCTTAAAATTACCAATTCAGGGGCAGGAACCCAACAACGGGTTGTCCGATTTATCTGAAAATTTCAGGGCAGATAG
Source organism: Mytilus edulis (assembly GCA_019925275.1). Taxonomy (NCBI): domain Eukaryota; kingdom Metazoa; phylum Mollusca; class Bivalvia; order Mytilida; family Mytilidae; genus Mytilus; species Mytilus edulis. The sequence continues at coordinate 62,299,340 of CM034360.1, read as the reverse complement.
ATCTTGACCTGATAAACAATTTATCCCCCTGTCAGATTTGCTCTAAAGGCTTTGGTTTTTGAGTTATAAGCCAAAAACTGCATTTTACCCCTATCTTCTATTTTTAGCCATGGCGGCCATCTTGGTTGGATGGCCGGGTCATCGGACACATTTTTTAAACTAGATACCCAAAAGATGATTGTGGATAAGTTTGGATTAATTTGGCCCAGTAGTTTCAGAGGAGAAGATTTTTGTAAAAGATTACTAAGATTTACGAAAAATGGTTAAAAATTGACTATAAAGGGCAATAACTCCTATATGGGTCAACTGACCATTTCGGTCATTTGACTTATTTGTAAATCTTACTTTGCTGAACATTATTGCTGTTTACAGTTTATTTCTATCTTTAATAATTTTCAAGATAATAACCAAAAACAGTAAAATTTCCTTAAAATTACCAATTCAGGGGCAGCAACCCAACAACAGGTTGTCAGATTCATCTGAAAATTTCAGGGTAGATAGATCTTGACCTGATAAACAATTTTCTAATAGTCAGATTTGCTCTTAATGCTTTGGTTTTTAAGTTATAAGCCAAAAACTGCATTTTACCCCTATGTTCTATTTTTAGCCATGGCGGCCATCTTGGTTGGTTGGCCGGGTCCCTGGACACATTTTTTAAACTAGATACCCCAAAGATAATTGTGGCCAAGTTTGGATAAGTTTGGCCCAGTGGTTTCAGAGGAGAAAATTTTTGTAAAAGATTACTAAGATTTACGAAAAATGGTTAAAAATTGACTATAAAGGGCAATAACTCCTATATGGGTCAACTGACCATTTCGGTCATGTTGACTTATTTGTAGATCTTACTTTGCTGAACATTATTGCTGTTTACAGTTTATCTCTATCTATAATAATATTCAAGATAATAACCATATAACGGCAAAATTTCCTTAAAATTGCCAATTCAGGGGCAGCAACCCAACAACCGGTTGTCCGATTCGTCTGAAAATTTTAGGGCAGATAGATCTTGACTTAATAAACAATTTAACCCCATGTCAGATTTGCTCTAAATGCTTCGGTTTCAGAGTTATAAGCCAAAAACTGCATTTGACCCCTATGTTCTATTTTTAGCCATGGCGGCCATCTTGGTTGGTTTTTTAAAATTACATGTACATCTCCTTTTTTTAGCTATTATTTTCCTGTCTAAAAGATCAATTTTTTTAAATTTTCGTTTTTATGTAAATAATGACTGAAGAGATCATATAGATTTTTTTTCAATATGAATTTAAATGATAACATAACCAGCTACATAAAACTAGAGGCTCTAAAGAGCCTGTGTCGCTCACCTTGGTCTATGTGACTATTAAACAAAGGAAGCAGATGGATTCATGACAAAATTGTATTTTGGTGATGGTGATGTGTTTGTACATCTTACTTTACTGAACATCCTTGCAGCTTACAATTATCTCTATCTATAATGAAGTTGGCCCAGTAGTTTCAGTGGAAAATGTTAGTAAAAATTTACAAATTTTATAAAAATTGTTGAAAATTGACTATAAAGGACAATAACTCCTTAGGGGGTCAATTGACCATTTCGGTCATGTTGACTTATTTGTAAATCTTACTTTGCTGAACATTATTGCTGTTTACAGTTTATTTCTATCTATAATAATTTTCAAGATAATAACCAAAAACAGTAAAATTTCCTTAAAATTACCAATTCAGGGGCAGGAACCCAACAACGGGTTGTCCGATTTATCTGAAAATTTCAGGGCAGATAGATCTTGACCTGATAAACAATTTATCCCCCTGTCAGATTTGCTCTAAAGGCTTTGGTTTTTGAGTTATAAGCCAAAAACTGCATTTTACCCCTATCTTCTATTTTTAGCCATGGCGGCCATCTTGGTTGGATGGCCGGGTCATCGGACACATTTTTTAAACTAGATACCCAAAAGATGATTGTGGATAAGTTTGGATTAATTTGGCCCAGTAGTTTCAGAGGAGAAGATTTTTGTAAAAGATTACTAAGATTTACGAAAAATGGTTAAAAATTGACTATAAAGGGCAATAACTCCTATATGGGTCAACTGACCATTTCGGTCATTTGACTTATTTGTAAATCTTACTTTGCTGAACATTATTGCTGTTTACAGTTTATTTCTATCTTTAATAATTTTCAAGATAATAACCAAAAACAGTAAAATTTCCTTAAAATTACCAATTCAGGGGCAGCAACCCAACAACAGGTTGTCAGATTCATCTGAAAATTTCAGGGTAGATAGATCTTGACCTGATAAACAATTTTCTAATAGTCAGATTTGCTCTTAATGCTTTGGTTTTTAAGTTATAAGCCAAAAACTGCATTTTACCCCTATGTTCTATTTTTAGCCATGGCGGCCATCTTGGTTGGTTGGCCGGGTCCCTGGACACATTTTTTAAACTAGATACCCCAAAGATAATTGTGGCCAAGTTTGGATAAGTTTGGCCCAGTGGTTTCAGAGGAGAAAATTTTTGTAAAAGATTACTAAGATTTACGAAAAATGGTTAAAAATTGACTATAAAGGGCAATAACTCCTATATGGGTCAACTGACCATTTCGGTCATGTTGACTTATTTGTAGATCTTACTTTGCTGAACATTATTGCTGTTTACAGTTTATCTCTATCTATAATAATATTCAAGATAATAACCATATAACGGCAAAATTTCCTTAAAATTGCCAACTCAGGGGCAGCAACCCAACAACCGGTTGTCCGATTCGTCTAAAATTTTAGGGCAGATAGATCTTGACTTAATAAACAATTTAACCCCATGTCAGATTTGCTCTAAATGCTTCGGTTTCAGAGTTATAAGCCAAAAACTGCATTTGACCCCTATGTTCTATTTTTAGCCATGGCGGCCATCTTGGTTTTTTTAAACTAGATACCCCAATGATAATTGTGGCCAAGTTTGGTTAAATTTGGCCCAGTAGTTTCAGAGGAGAAGATTTTTGTAAAAGTTAACGACGACGGACGACGCCGGACGCCAAGTGATGAGAAAAGCTCACTTGGCCCTTCGGGCCAGGTGAGCTAAAAAAGCAGGACCTTAGTTGCCATGTAATCTGGAAATGAATTCCATGTATATAACTATATAAGTGGACAGATCATTCCAGCTTATCATTATACATGTATTCATATTAGAAATACTTAGTGTGACTGAGCTATGGGTCATTTCAATAATATAGAAGAATGCTACATTATTTTCAGGTATAAAACATGATACATGTATGTTTACATGTATGTGATGTTATGGTTCATTTGCTATAGGTGTTTACCTTTACTGTTACACAAAGTGTATATTTTACACCTTCCCTAAAATAACTGTTAAAAATAAATAAAAACATTACGTTTAACCATATCAAATTTATCTGGTTATTAACAAAATTATTGAATACTGGTAACTGTCATTCAGTTTCAATACAATAACAAACAAAGAGAACATAGAAACATGATTGTAATACCCTTTCTCTCCAATATTGCTGCACCGTCTGAAAACATACTTGTCATAAAATCATGTCTTTTTACATTTAAATAATCTGAAATTTAAAGAATAGCAATGACTCTGTCTCATAAAACAAACAAGCTTTTAATCTATTGATTGATTGTCAAATCATTGTATATCTGAAATAAATAAGTGAATTTTCAAAATTGTATAAAGAATTTATATTCATCAAAAGGGACTGGGCATGGGATTAGTGAAGATGTCTAAATTATTGCAATCATGCATGCATGCTGTATCAAACTTTGGCTGAAATTGAACTTTTCTAATGCTCTCGTTAATGTTCTGACTAAAACTAATATTTTTCACTACTTTTTTATAATATCATGCATGTACATTATTTTACATACCTTTAATACAATAAATCAGTAAAAAGCTGTTAAATTTTTCACCAATGCAATAAAATGATAAAGCCAGTATCTTACTGGTTTCAAACCCCAAGTCTTTAAAAACTTTAAAACTGCTCCTTTATTTATTCTAACCCTTCATTCTTAACTTTTTGACATGACTTTGACACCCGATCACCATACCTTTCTATTAGGACATAATTTGTCCAAACATCTATTCAGACTAGGATCACAGTCACAGCTCTGAGAAACATTCACACAACATGTACACTCCAAGGGTTCTTCTGTTCCACATAAATTACACTTGCAGCAATTTTCACAAATGTTATGTCTCTAAAAATAGAAATAAATTAATGAGTCAATATAAATACGTGTATAAACAAGATTGCACAAATTTTCTTCCTAAGTATGTCAGCATTCATAATTTTAAATGTCTAAAACAAAAGTTGGATTTTCTCATTGTTGAAGGCCAATCAGTGAACTATAAGTGATTACATACACTTCCTTTGGTGACTGGTGGAAAGTTGTGCATTTACATGTATCTTTGTCAATCATACAATATCTCTTTTATATCTATATTCATTATATTTGCAGCTGTACCATTAAAGCAGCATATATCTATCAAATAGTTCTAATATTGCATCAAATTGTGACACTTGTAAAAACAAATTCAGCAAGCTTCTTCTACTAAAATGTATTTTTTCATAATTTGTTTCTCTGAAATTCTCTCGATTTCAAATTGTCTTAATTTAAATCATTCATTTGTCATTGTCAAACATTGTAAACACAGTGGAGTTCAATTTTTTTCCCCATGTGTTTCTTATAACACTATTTGAGAAAAACAATGTAATACCAAAATATTTTTTTTTAATCTCTAGTTTCTTTATACATGTATATCTGTCATAGATTTTGACTTCTGATAGCAAAAATGTGTATTATGATTACTGAGTCAATGTAAAGCCTCTGGCCTTTGTTAGTCTTGTACGTTATTTAGTTTGAGTTCACTTATATGTTTTGGAGTTTAGGATGACGTCCACTTTAAACTTAAGTTCTGAACTAGTACTCAATTTTATTTAGGGGCTAGCTGGGTGCCGGATTTTTTCGCTGCGTTAAAGACCCACTGGTGGCCTTCAGCTGTTATCTGCTCTTTGGTTGGGTTATTATATTATCTCTACAACACATTCCCCATTTCCATTTTCAATTTAATTATTCACTTACACGAATAGCCCATCTAAGAACTAGTACACCTATAATTAACAATGTATAACACACAACAGATATGCACACAATGGCAGCAACTGGCAAGGCAAGGTCATTTGTACTTGGAGCACTTGTCTGAAATGAACAAAACTGATCATCAGTCAAAAAAAATTCATACAAAAATAAAATAAAATATATAATTCATACAAGAACAAAATATTATATATAGAGAACAGAAGTATTTATACACAAAAAAATGTTTGATGAACTTAGTGATGTTATTGAGAAAGTTTATAGATTTGTTAGACCAAACATGCATTGTTTTTTATTTGGAGAATTTGGTGTGAAATACGGATGTTTAAAAGATTATATTTCATTTATTCCCACTATTTCAGAAAAACAAAATCATATTCTAGACACATGTATGTGCACAGTTATTTACAAATGATTTATGTAACTAGGTTGCTGTCTCATTGATGTTATAATACATGAACACCATATTCTTCTATTGCGCTAACGATTATATATATTTTTTACTTGATTCTCAGTCTGTTAATTCTGAAAAAAAACAGACAGTTATACATGTAAATGTACTTCACTTCTAGGTAAAGGAACAATTGCATTTAGTTTGATTTCTAGCCAGAACCAAGCAACTGCTTTATGTTCCAATGAACTTTTCAATTTAAATAAATTATTAATTAGATATTTACTTACAGAAGACATTGTCTAGTTGTGCTTTAAACAATATTTATAAGAAACTTCCTTTTCCATCCTAAAATATAACAACAAACATTTTTTTAATAATTTCAGTTCCTTCAACCAATGGAGATTAACATTAGTTGGAAATGTATTAAGAATCTATAAATACAGGAAAATAAATCATTACACAGAGGATCTCATTGGGGTCTTAGCGTCGAGCGGCATTGGTCAAATTTGTTGTACGCATGAAAACAATATTATAAGGAGATGAAATCCCCTATATCAGTAGAAAAATCAATAATAATCATATACTAATGTCTATTGAACTCAAATTTGATTACTTTTATTTTCCAACATTTGCACAGAAATCTCCTTCTTTCTTCCTGTCTCCTTTGTCATGACACCAGACCAGTCTGCATGTTTAGCCAATAATTCACTCCAATGCCCCAGACTAGTGAAAACTTATATGGACTGGTATATTATTGCAAAACTTTGTTTGACAATGTTTGAGCCAATAAAAAAAATGTTGGAATATTGGTCTTTTCAGACGAGTAGTTGAAAAAGTTTTTGGTGCAAATTGTGAGACTGTCTATCCGTAACAACAGGACCAATATTGGAAATTTTATGGTATATCTTTTTCTATTAGAACATTAAAATATGTCACAATTTAAAATCAAAGAGCTGAAAGCTCTGAAGAAAAATGACGCCACTGTCTCTAATATTGGGATAGTTTTTATGCAAGTCTTGATTTTCACATACCGTAATTAGTTTAACAATGCAACATGTATCGTAAGCATATAATTGATATTCGTATATGTGTGTGTGTGTGAAGTGAAGGTGACAACTGGCTGGTTTTTTAAGACAAATGAATAGGTCAAGACTAGCTGAATTGTACAAATAAATACCGTAGAAAGGCTTGTATATTTCTCACTGGTACATAGTCTGAATCTGAGTCCGTTCGCTTCCATTCACGTTTGCGCCCACTCATTTTCACCCCTTTCACTTTCACACCCTACATGTTCGCACCCAATCTTAATTGGTTTTGTGTTTAATAACTATGTAAGCAAGTGTTTTCTTATAAGTATAATTGTTGTCATTGTCTCAAAATAAAGTGAGACAGCAATTTTTTTTTTGTGTTGAATAAATCTTAATTATGTTTTGGATAAGGTATTGCTAAAAATAATAATAATCCTTTCTAAATAAAGTGGTATTTTGTCAACGTTTTATTTTGTGTTGAATAACTCTTAATCATGTTTTGGTTAGTGTATTGCTATAACTTGTTTCATTGACTTGTTTCAAAATGAAGTGAGATTCTGACTATGTTTGTTTCTGCGTGTTGAATAAATTTTATCATGTTTTGGTTATATTAGTGGATTGCTATATTTTGGTTTCTATGTTTTATTGTTTCATTGTTTCAGATCAATGGGACCAAGCTGTTAAAAACAATTATCTTTTGTGTTTTTTCCTTTAAAATCTTCAATGTTTTACTCATACCAAGCTATAAATACATTCAGTATTTACACCAAAGCAATTTAAAACAACAACCATAATTTTCCAATTATTCAACTTGAATTTGAATTAAAATTGGGCGTGAATGAGTAGAGTGTGAATGTGCGAACGTGTAGGGTGCGAAAATGTATTGGGCACAAACAGACCTGATGCCACACAGTCTGAACCCCTTCTCCCACAAAATTTTAAGTAAATAATCTTTTTGTTACTGCTATCAAAGGTCTAATGAAACTCAGATAGTTTCAAACATTTGTCAAAGAATTCTAGTCAAACTGGCACCTAGTTAAATTGGCACCTGAACGTCGTAGGAAGGCGTCCCAGAAAAATAATAAAATAGCCTTGCCAGACGTCATAATTATTTGGACTAATACATGAGATATTGTGTATTTTTCTGCATTATTTTAACCAGTTGAGTATTTTACAGGATTGTTGGTTTAATGCTGTTTAAACTTTACTGAAAAACAAACACCTTAAATTGCTAATTATTTGGCATGAAAGTTTGATTTATTGAAAGGGACTCATAGTTTTCCATTTTATTTTAATAATTGACTTGTTTTTACAATTACACAAATTGTCTAATTGTTAAAACAACAGCTTTGGTATTAAGGGCTTCGTTGTTTACCTTTATACACTACATATTCACTTTCGTTTCGTGGTTTACCAAAATACACAACAACATATTCACTATGTACTTGGTAACAGTAATTAATTAATTGAATAGAAAATATTATATCAAATATTATTGGATGCCGAATTGACGTCGAATAGGTGCCGATTTGACTAGATGCCAATTTAACCAGGTGCCGACTTGACTTGTACGTTTCAATTCCTCTGCGATCGTTTGCGGTATTTTCTTGAGAAAACCTATTTTCCATCATCAAAGAGAAGAAGAAACTGCTTTAAAATGATTCTGGAACGCTTCATGATTGTTAAAATAAGTTTAATTCACTCAAAACAATTTTAAAACTTGCGATTAAACAGGAAGTTTCCAAAGGACGTGTAAAAGAAGAAATTAACCGGTGAGAGTGGAAATCC